>JAODUD010010002.1:0-14476 GCA_026784285.1 Stomatorhinus walkeri
GTTCTTCCCAAGCGAGCTTGATGGGCCGAATGGCCTCCTCTCGTTTGTATAGTTCTTATGTTCTTATGTTCTTATAGTCTGGTGGCTCAGGTGTCAACAGCTCTTCTGGCTGTACTGTCCGTGAAGTAAATTGTCTGACAAATCATTCCTGCCGATGTCTGGATTTTATGTTTGTGAGAATAGTTTATATCTTAGGTAATTTCTTCATGTGAATTTTTGTTTGTTCATGTGTATGTGAAGAACAGTGTTCTTTATGGGGACAACGATGCCAATACCTTTACAGATTGCTTATGTAAGAAAAGTACCAGAATACCAAAATAGGCTTTGCAAAACATCCCGTTTCCTTGCAGAATGGCAAGTAAAGAAGCTTATTAAACCTGTTCATAGACCTTCTCTCAGAAGTCCACCATATTTGTGTTATTCTTAGGCTTAAATCCGGACCTGGTACTGTCCAATGGTGTGTCTTTTCTTTTTAATCTTCTGAAGTCTGAGGCTTCTCAGCAACTTTTGAAGTAGTCTGACTTGTCTTGACGTTTTTGAATATTTCACTTCTCTAAAAAACATTTATCCCAATGTGCTACAAATGCTTTATCCATCACAAACTCAGCAACAATAAGGTGAGACCATTTAAAATGTAATTTTTCTATTTTTTGAAATCAACTTTAAGTATACGTTTGGTCAGTGTAACTCTCTTTTGTTTTGACTATGAAAGACTTTTAACAGTCTTTCAGCAATTAGGTTGATTATAGTAATGTTGCTGGATGTCTTGATATCCTACCTCCAAACCTTAGGGCTGGTATTGTACAGTGCAGTGTTTTCACTTCAGCCATGCAGATGGGGTTATGCAACAGATATGACTTTTTTAGCCATTTAAACATTCCCATCAATGGGGGGATGTATCTAATGAAGTTGGCTTCTCACAAAACTTGGAAATCCTGCTGATAATAAAGTGACATGCTGGAAGTATTTGCATAGACAGGATTGGGAATCCATGTGAAAGTTCCAGAATAAATTATAAACGTTATAAGTACACACCATCATTTCACAGTATGATTTTTATTTTGAAGAAACAGATTATATATAAAACAATAAACCATGTACCCAAAACACACAGACACGAAATATATTATCCAAGCATATTAAGTTTAAAATGAATGTAATTTCTTATTTTTGTTTTAAATACATAAAATTCTTCAAAAACACCTTGTACAGAAATATTTAAAACATTGTTTTTAGTTTTGTTTTCTAAGCACCAAAGAGAGTTTCTCTTCACGGTAATAAGCAGAGCTACCTCGCGGCTGTTCTCGCCAGCAGCCCAAACCACACAAGGAAATCAGCTGCTCTGCCATCTGATTCCTCTTTTTTAAAATACAATTTATAAAGCTGCAGTTCTGTAAAGCTGACCTCTATCTACATCAAGTTAAAAATTATTTAAACTTTGCTGCTGAAAGCATCTTAGCAAGACTTCACAGACTGACCAAGTTATATTTTATTATGAAAAAACTTTTACTTACATAAAAGAGGTTGTATTCAGTCATTCGGTGACCAGTTAATGTAATTTTAAATACATGGGTATGAAGTTTCTCTTTTCATTCATGCTCTCTCAGATTTTGTAGTTATAATGGTTGGCTTATAATGAAACCATTTGCAGGTCCACATACCTGCTCTACCACTGGAACTGGAGCCTTAAACATCCAAAGCCTTGATTAGTCAGTTGAAAGTGTAATGACAAACCAACATTAATGTATGTATGGGTCTTATGATTTTTCTTGGGTTTCCCATATAGTTCAGGGATCCGACAGTATGGAGCCCCTGTCAATCATTATAATGAAGAAACATAGGAATTCTTTGATCAAATGGGAACAATTGGAAAAAAATCTAGCACCTGCTTTATAATGCATTGATTATTGCTATTTGCCAGTTAATGAATGATTTAAATAAACAAGCATCATTACTATGGTACATGTTTGCATAAGAATATAAAATTTCAAAGCCGAATTTCGCAAATGCAGAGAACACATCTTTGTTTTCAATGTTTTTCAGTCACTGAATATTTGGCATTGGATTGGTGCTTTCTTCTTTTCAATAGCAGCTTGATGGAATCGTGTCACTCTGGGAGAAGCTGAGGGGCTGCAGCCTTATTAAGTTTGCCTATTTATGAAGTTTGTATGACTATCAGCAGTCCCGGGTGTTATTATGAAGAGCATTTGGCTACACTCTTGCTGCACTTTCATGCAGGTATTATTCTAGTAAAACTACATATCTGGATCAATGAAGAATATAATTTTAATTTTAAGGGGAAAATCACGACTGATTTTAAAATAAGCAATGACAGACAATATGGTGACATTTGGTGTCTTTCAGTACGTGGTTGTAGGGGATCTCTTTAACACCATTATTACCAATATACTTTAGATTGACATGGCTAACTGCAAACTCTCAGTCAATACATGTCTCCATTTGTCATGGAGGGGCTTTGGCAAATGCAACCTTCTAAGGTCAATTCCATTAAATAACATTTGGGAAATTCTCCTGTTACACATGGCCAGACAATGAGCTATCAACAGGCAATACTGGCCAGAAAAAACAGAATTCTTTGTTATACATTACAGTAAAATCCAGTTTTAACGGACTTCAAGGGACCTGCAAAAACAGTCCGTTATATTCAGAGTTGCTGTTTGCCCGAAACACAACTACAGGACACCATTTACTCATGCCACACCCCAGCAGACACACTTGTGGTATAGATTATTATATTGTACATGTAGTAATTCAACTTTACCTGACCAGATGCGTGATTCTGATCAATAATCCTGATCTGCACTGGATATCACTGGCACGCCACACCTTTATAGCTGAACAAAACTACACCCAAAAGCGAAATTTGGTTATAAGCGAAATTCCGTTATATGACAGTCCACTATATCCAATGCCGGGACCAGCAGACCTCGTCCGTTATAGATGATATTCCATTATAAGCGAGTCCACCGTAACGGGATTTTACTGTATAACTAATGCAAACACAAAATAGAAAAAAGAATCAGTACAAACATGAGTAAATATAGTAGTGGTGCAAGCCAAGCCAAACAACAGAAAGCCAACCGAAGTGCCACTGGCAAATTTTGGCTCAAGTCTTGATCCAGCACAAAGAATCAAATGAGCTTCAGTGGCTGACTCCCTCTATGGTCATTATGGCGTGTTGCCTGTTAGTACTTTAAAGCATTACAGAATTCCTGAAATTCCTTCCTGGAGTAATTGACCTCATAGAGGGGCTCCACCAGGCGCCCACATCCCAGTGTGACAGTGCCATTCCACATATTTTTTCCATAATTATCTCAGTATTTCTTCTCTTTGACTGTCTCTTGGGTCATTTTTAAGGACAAGGATAAATATATACATACATGCATACATACGTACACACACTACCTGTCATGCCTGTCATTATTCTTCCTGAAGTCTTTGTGGTGTTAAGGATGATATTGATGGTGGAGCTACAATCTGTCAGGTGTTGCACCTGGTCCCTGTATGTAGGGTCATCGTTGTGTCTAATCAACCTATTGACTGTCATATCATTCACAAAATATAGTGTTAGTTAGTCGTGAAGGCAAGTAGACAGTCATAGGTGAAGAGGGCATACAATAAAGGGCTCCACACACATCCCAACGGAACACCAACGTTCAGGATAAGAATGGAGGATCTGTTAGAACCTAACATTCTGAGGGGCAGATGGTTGTGCTTAGGCCTGGGTTGTGGAGTTTGGACACCATAGGAGTGGGGGGCAAGCTGAAGTCAAAAAAGGCATCCTGACATACATGTTCAGCTTTTTAAGGTGTTCCAATGTAATATGGAGAGTCAAGCTCATTGCATCTTCTATTGATCTGATTAAAGCAAATCAACATCAGAACAGATGAAGCTATATAACAAGCAAACTGAGCCTGGAATACGCAGATGCTAAACTTGTGGAGATCATCTGATTACTTTCTAACAAACTCATTTAATACACAGCAGTTGTCCACCATAGAGTAGAAAAACATTTTTTATATCCCTCTCTAAAGATTTCTCTATGAGCAGAGATCTCATCTAGGAAAACGATGCACCACTAGGGAGCAGCTGCATCCCTGCCAAGAAAATTAGCCAAAGAAGCAGTAGTGCATGTAAAATCTCACAGCTGGAACAGAGGACCACAAGATCAGCAGGATTGAAGCTGAAGTCGGATTGGTGTTTAATTAGAGCTTCTCCTCCAGCATCCTGTGTATCTTCTAAAGTTCTCTTGCTGATTTGCAGTTTGTATATGTCTCACACATCAGTTGTGGATTCCTAGAAATTTATAAATATAAATCTAAGGATGAAGTGTGATTCTTAACATAAAACTTGGAATATTCAATGTGTGAATCATGAATCTTTGTGATGTTATGACTTTTATTTATATCACATTATGCAATCATGGGTGTGTGAATCTGCAAAATTCTGATTAATAAAAATATCTGATGAAAAAATTAACAAATCTTAAATTGGCTAACTTACTGTCACAGAGATTTCTGTGTCTTGTGTCACTTCAAAAAAATCACTTTCACCCGAGCTGTTATTTTATTTAGTTAGACCTCATTGTAGTCTTATTGTGATGCCAAATTTATACTTGAACATACAACATGCAAAGTAAAATCAACAGTACAACTGGACTTATTACACTAGTCCAGGGGTGATGAAACTGATCCCTGGAGAGTCGCAGTGGGTGCAGGTTTTTGGGGTCGCCTCTTAATCGGCCAAAAACAGTGGGTTCCCTGGACTGGAGCTGAGAACCATTTCTTTGTTATTGGTAGTTTGAGAGGTCATCCAAAAAACCCACAGCCACAGCAGGTGTGCCACCTGTGCCCTTCTAAACACGGATGTAAAATCACAACCAACGGTTAATAAGGTGGGCCTTGGTTGCTGAAAATTACAAATTAGACGTTCACTATAAGAAGGGCTCTGATAATATAATAGCTGATGCTCGTGTTTAATTGTGCCTTGTTTTGTGTTGCAAACTGGGGTTTGCTTCTTTATGTGGGAGGATGTTACATGCCTGTAGAGTGCATGTGTGTTTGTTTTTCAGGTGTGTCCTGTGTCGCCCTGGTGATGTCAAGAAAACGATGATTGACACAATCCTTGTCAAACCAGAAGTTAGACTGGGGCGGTGCTTAGCATTTATGAATGTGCTGGAGTGGCAAGATGGTGGAGTTCAGTTTCCACGCTGTCACCCTTTGTCATGCCCCACTCTTTCTGTGTGCCACGCCCCCCATCTACCTCATGTGGAATCCCCGTGTTTACCAGCAGTTTCTTGTTGCTTGCATTAGTCCAGTGTATTTTATTCTGTGTTATTTATGTTTTCCCTAGTCCAGTCATTAACGTTCGTCCTTTGATGTATCGTGTTCATCTTTGTTTTACTTACTAAAGTTCTCGTTCACCCGACTTTATTGGAGGGCAGTGGGGGATTCCTGCTCCGCCCTTCAAGGTTCCTGCTCTGATTCCTGCTTCACCCTCCGAGATTCCTGCTCCTGTCCCGGCCCCTGATCCGACGGACCCTGCTCCCATGGCCCCAGTCCCTGTTCCCAGGGAGGTCCCAGATCCCTCGGACCTTGCTCCTGTGCCCCTGGCTCCCATGGCCCCAGTCCCTGTCCCCAAGGAGGTCCCTGATGGCCAGACCACCATTCCTCCCTCCTTAGTGGAGAGAGAGGAGCTCGAATGCGACCCCTCAGGGATTATCCTGACTTCCCCTGTGACTCCCTCTGGAGTGACTCCTCCGCCATCACCTCTCAGTCTCCCGGAAAGGAAAAGGACACCTGCTCCGGGGTTGGGTCCTGCCCACCCTGCCCCCTGGCTTGCCTTCAGTTCCCCTGGTTCCTGCTTGGCAGTACCTTGTCTACTGGCTGCGGTCCCTCCTCCAATGCCACGTCGGTAGCCTGCGGTTTCCTCACCTGTGGTTCCACTTTCACCTGTGGCAGCTTCTCCTCTCTCCTTGCCTGCACCGTTGTCCCCTTCACCTCCCTTCTCACCTCCTTCGTCAATCCCTCCACCTTCCTTCTCGCCCCCCTTGGCGGTTACTGAGGGTTCCATCCGCTCCAACCTCGCAGTCACCTGCTGCCCCTACGGCTTCTGCCTTTTGCCTGGTGAGGTTCCCTCCGGCTCCCCGTTTCCCCCTGCCCTTTGCCTCCTTGCCACCTGGTTTTGTGCCCCCTATGTTTGCTCCCTGTCCCTCTGTGCCTTTGTTCCCTTCTGGTTCCTGTCCTCCGTTCGTTGGTATGCCCCCTGGTGTTCCTCCATTCTCCCCTTCCTTGGTGTTCGGTTCTGTGTTCCCGTCCTTAGTGCCCTTGTTCATGTCTGCGTTTGTTCATCTGTTGTCTGGGTACTTGTCTTGTTTGTCGTTTGTGTAGTTGCTGTTCCCTGTGGCTCGTTAATGTTTTTGCTTTTGCTTTGGTTTTGTTTCACAAGGTTCCGTTGTGTCCCCGGTTGCGTCTTTCCGCTCCCCTTAGGCACACCCGGAGTGCGTGCTTTTGGGGGGGGGGGGGATCCTGTCATGCTCCGCTTGTTTGCTCCTTCCGTGTCCCATGCTCCCTCATGCTCCGTGCCTGAGCATGGACACCCTTCGGCATGATATGCTTGCTTTGCTTGGGCTGAGACTGTTCTTTTGTGCTTGTGACTGTAGTGGATATAGGAACTTTGCTTTTCTCATGAGCTTGTATTTTATAATTATGTCTTAATATATAATATTATAATATTATTATTATATACTATGATATCCATGATACCCAGTTAGTCTATCTGTGTGATTGAGTTAGTTTGAGCGCGCACCTGCATACTGACCCATAGGAAAGAAAATGTTTAATTTACTAGGGATAGTAGGCAGGAGCCAACCATTGTAAGTTTTAAAGGGTCAGTTAGCCTAGTTAGCTAGCCTTGAGGTTTATACAGTTAAGAGACCATCTAGGGTAAGTATTGTTTTATTTGTTTCTTTGATTTAGCGCCATATTCTACTCGACAATATACTGCTGCTATGGGTGAAAACCGTTGTGGTTAGGCTTGCTAATTGCTTGATTCTCACATCTGGTAAATTGGTTCCACACACTCATGTTCAGCTCCCTGCCCTAGACTAGGGAGTATATACCACACCCCAGCACTTTCAGTCTTTCAATAAGATTAATCTTAAATAAATCTTAAGTGTCAAGAATATCATCTGTGAAAACAATTAAGCACAACAGATATGAGCAGGTGTACTGAGAATAACCTACAGCCCAATGAATCCAAAACCTTTGAGATCAGTGAACTGCAGGTATTGACAGAACACCAAAGCCCAAAATCAGGTTTTTGCTCAGTTCAAAGGCACTTTATTTGCAAAAAATATCTCTAAAAGCAAGAGTTAAAGAAAATAATACTACTAAATTGGTTAAATAGAAATGAATTTTGTAATTGTTGTAATTTTTATTTGTGTACAGTTTCACCATATTTTGCTTCCATATGGTGTAGCCTTGTGGGCTGGATATCAAACATAAACCAAACTGCTGTGCCTTGGCTAGGTCCTTGATAAAGATGGTCTGTGTCTTTGAAATGCCTGCAGAAACCCAGGATATACATGCTCATATAAACATGCAGAGACATACCGGATTGAATGTGTCATATGTAAATTTGGAATATAAACCTCTGAGTGCACATGTGCACTAATAACATTACTATGTTCAATAATTTAAGTGTGCCTCCCTGCACTTTTAACACAGAGACAATTCTGTTCAGATTTTGTCAGAGATTTGTGAGTCTTTTGTGCTAATTTTCCGAGAGTGAATTGACTTCTTTTCAGCTTTTTCTAATTAGACTGTGTGGTTCTGGGTCATTTTCATCCACCTCCCAGCCGCTTATCCTGATCATTGGCAGCACACCCTAGATGGGATGCCAGTTCATTGTAGGGCACAAACAGGCACATCACCAAATCAAACAGCACTGGCAATTTAGGAAAGCGATTTAGCATTAACTAATTGGAGGGAACCTCACCTCACACAGCAGGCAGGTAACAAAGTTCACTCACAGAATACAGGTGGAGTTCAAAACACCAGCCACAGAGGCGTGAGGCAACAATGTTACGCACCAAATCATTGCATAAACTTCAGTGTTGTTGTTGGTGACGTATTAGTATTAATTATTCACCATCAAACTGTTGCTATCTCTGATTTAGTTTTTCACAGGTTTTTTTTTCTTCAGATTTTCTTTGTCTGGTGCACACTGATCGGGAGCAACACAAGCTGTCAATGCAATGATTGATATCGTCCTGGAAAAAATACAAATAAGTTCGCTTATTCGCGGAAGAACTTAAGGTGGCAGCACTGAAGAATAGACATTCTTCCAAGAACACACTCAGAACTTCTGTCTTAAATACTTACCTTTTATCTTTAGGCGATAACCAATCAGCATTAGCCACACGTACACTTTACCCAGCAACAGGGCAAAATATCAGCTGTAAATATCAAGCTGAGTAACAGTTTTACCTTTTATAATGATGTTCTTTATTCAGTTATGCTTTGGAAAACATAGATCTGCCACCAGTCCTAATAATAAAGCTCACCTTCGACTTAAATTTCATTTCCTAGTAGGACAATTAAATGTATGCTAAAACAGCTAAGGGGCTAAAGAGGCTAAATATTGCTGCAGTCCCTTCTAACCGAATCTAGGTGTGTCAGCAAGACCTGCATTTAGCAGCTGAGTGTTCTGGGCATCCCATTGTGAAGTCACCCTCCCCCTGCATCATTGTGAATTGCAGTTCCTTCTGTATGGATTAAGGTCATGAGGGGCACATTTGAGATAAACACTACCGGCAGGTATTTGTGCTGGGAAATAGCAGCATTCATTCAGTGTGTATCAGAATGTATTTTCTCAGGGTGGACATTCCATTCTTACTCACACCCTTCTCATATCGTATCGTGCAGAAGCAGGGACACACCTTACTCAGACAGCTGGGCCATTGTGAACTTACTTACAGGAAATCCAGGGTACGTTGTATGTGTGTTGCGGTGATGAGGTTCCCCTGAGGAGCTGGTTCTGTGGTTGGCTGCAGACAGCCCTTTCAATCATGCAGGATTTCTGCTTAGCAGTCAAGGAAATTTTCCAATTACGATTTTCTTTTCTGACGTCTACGTTACTTATTTACATCGATTAGTACATTTTGTTCGATGTTTTCTTTGTGTGCTATAAGTGACCTTCAGATGAAGTCTGTTTTTTCTATTATCCTTTACTTTTTTCCCCTTATTTTATTCCAGTGTATATAAGGTCTGTATATTTTGTGGATTGTTTTTGTTGTTATTGCTGTTGTTAAGAATTATTATTTAAAGCTTTAATTTTTCTTTTCAGTTTTCCATTCTTGCATATTTGTGTCTTTGATTACTTTACTCTAGTAATAATTGTTTCACTCAGAAGGTCTTTTAAGCACCTTGCCTCGATTGACTTTATTGCAGTGAATATCTCGATTGGTAATATTATATGGTAATACATAGATGTATAATATAAGCTGTAATATTCAGCCTGTTTGGGCCCTTTGTTTTTTTAGCGCAAGGTTTATTGTCCTACTAAGAAATTAAATTAAAGCTGAAGGTGAGCGTTATTATTAGGACAGGGGGCAGTTCTGTGTTTGCCACAGCATAATTAAATAAAGAAAAGTGACAAATATAAAGGACAGAAATAAGGAGCTGACAAAGTGATTGAGGACAGCAGACGACAGACCCTCTGATATTATTCATCCTTGGCCTCCCCTGTCCTCGTTTAGCCTGCTTCTTTATGTCATGCACTGTCCTTCTCATTGTGGTAAGAACGTCTTTGGAGCTCATAATGTGGCAAAGGCACTTGGCTGGTATCACTGAGTGTATGAAATCTGATATTTTGCTGTGTAATTTGCCTTGAATTTGATGATGTTGGTCTCCTTGATTCGTTTGTTTCTTAGGATGCTACCCAGACGTTTTCATGTGTGAGGAGTGTCCGGCCTTACAGAGTCAGGTGTACAGGATCAATACCAGGCCAGGTTCTGGATGCACATCTTAGACTCATAGCAAAGTAATTAAATAGCCAGCTGACCTTGGCCCCCTTGGCTCCTCTCTTTGGGAGCTTTTATTTCCTCTCCTCCGTTGACAACTGGCTTTCTATATTTAATTTCTTTCCTTCCTTTCTCCCATTCTGTATTACTCTCTAATTATGTTAAATGTATCACAACACATCCATCTATAATGCCTTGGGATGACTCTCTTGTGAAAGGAGCTATATAAATATACATTGAAATTGAAAGTGGTGTTAGTTCCTCCCGCCTGTTAAAAGGGCCCCTCTTGCATAAGTGTATCAGAGATCAATAAAGGTTTTTGATTCTGTAAGACAATACATATATAATTATACATTATGGCAACATTTATTATAAGGCATTCCAGTTCTTAATCAGGTTAATCACTTCTGAAGTTCAAATGCTTAAGTATTGCACTTTAATAGTTTATTAATTTAATTTTATTTTTGGTTGGATTCACTGGAGGTCATAGGTATGTACAGCTAACACCAAAAGGGATGCAATTTTGAAATAATGTAAAATGTCATTCACTCCTAAATATGTTAGAAACATATTATCAGTGTTGTTATATTACTAAAATATTGTCATTTTTTGCCTCATTTCTTTTTGTTCACTGGTGCAATTTTAGATGTGCCTCATTCCTGATATAGTAAGAGCATCCATCCATTTTCTATACCCGCTTATCCTACTGGGTCACGGGGGGTCTGGAGCCTATCCTGGAAGTAATGGGCATGAGGCAGGGAACAACCCTGGACGGGGGGCCAGCCCATCGCAGGGCACAACCACACACCAGTCACACACACATGCACACCTACGGGCAATGTAGCAACTCCAATCAGCCTCATCATGTCTTTGGACTGTGGGGGGAAACCGGAGTACCCGGAGGAAACCCTACAACGACACAGGGAGAAAATACAAACTCCACACACATGGAACCCAGGCAGAGACTCAAACCCAAGTCCCAGGGGTGTGAGGCAACAGTGCTAACCACTGCACCACCATGCCGCCCCCATAGTAAGAGCAGAATCTGTGAAAAAGCACACAGTTTGCGCATCGGAAGCACATAAACAAGTGTGTGTTACAAATGGGGAAGGCAGAGTGACTTTTAATGATCTGTAATATAGAATACCTTAGCCAAACAAGTAGGGCAAGTATTTTATTCGGAGTATTGTATGTAAATTATCCCAAGAAATTGTGTTTATTATTTCTAAACATGTCTGAGCAGAAGAGTCTGAAAGTGTCACATTTACACAGTGGGAGCAGAGCTGCAAGGGCATATTGGAAGCAGAGCTATCCAATCATTAATTGAATTAAGTTGAATTGGGGTGAACTGAGGTGCCGAAATGTCTGATGCTGGTGATGGTGCTGAATTCTGATTAATTTAAAAGCACAGAAATAGCCGCACCTGAGTTGTGCTGGAAGAGCATCACTGTCCTTAATTCCTGAAAGCGATAGCAGTATGTCCCCTCTGTGGCAGTACAGGGAGGACATGCACACTGCACACACACAGCAGGGGCATGAACTCCCAGTCTTGAAGGTGTGATGCCATAGTGTTACAAACTCAGCCACCAACAAGTATCTAGTGTCGGTAACTGTGTGAGTTTGTTCTGGGTATGCTCTGCATTCCAGTTATTATTGTTAATGTAATGAGACAATGTCACTTATGAAGGGAGAAGCATGATCCAGATGCAGCTTTCAACTGGACAGAAACAGGCTATATTCTAAAACATACCAGACGTCCATGACAACACAGTGAGAGCAGGCACACATGTACACTGAACAGAGACAGCCGGGGATGGTTAAGAAATGAGAGCTGGGAACAATGTGATTACAGGATGACCAGCGACCTCTGTTGGACAAATGGGGATAAGACAGTGGTGTATCGTGGCAGGCATGCATCTTTTCATTTATAAATCAGCATTAAAATCAGCAGGCATATCAGGTGCTATGTTGCAAAACTACCAGGTCTCACAAACCTCTTAATTTTGACCCCAGAACTAGATCCAACCCTGGGGTAACTGAGTACTGCAGTAGTACACAGGCACAGAAGCACTCAGAAAATGAGTACCAGCAGCAGGAAGCTGTAAAAACAAGTGCACAAAGACCACATAACAAATAAGAATGGCTTAATGAGGAGACGCAACCGTGCATGGGTGAAAGTGATGGAACATTTAATGCAAGGCGTTAATGGTTAATTGATTTATTTTGTCAGGGCACATGAACATCATTTGCTTCCCTGTGGAGCAAATGACCAGGTATGGATTGATTGCAGCACTAGAAGGATCTAACCAAACGTCTCCTGCATGGCCTTAATTCGCTTTGTGCTGTCATTCTTTTCTCTCTCTACAAATCTGGAAGGAATATGTTTGTGATGTTTCGTTACAAAAGGATAAGTCAAAATTCATTATGCAAAGGGTACTAAGAATATAGACCCCATCAATAATAGATGTCTCAGTTCCCCCAACATCCAAAGCTTCTCACTGTCATTCATCAACAAGATGAATTATATGATTGTGGACTTCAAAAGAAATAAGAGTTGAGCATAACCTCCTGTAAATCAGTCCCCCTGCTAAAGCAGTTGAGAGCATTTCATTTCTGGGAATGCACCCTGCTGAAGATCTCTCCTGGGGCCAATATTCTACTTGACCAAGAAGGTCTAACAGTGAACTAATTTCCTGCAGTGCTTGAGACAAGTGAGAATGCCATGTCTCATCCTGTCCATGTTTTACAGAGGCACCACCAAGAGTGTCTACAAACTGTACCACAACTTGTTTTGGGTCTTGCCTCAGACCTGTAGATCATTGCATAGATCATTGAAACAGTAGAGAAAATTGCCAGAACCACTCTACTTTGTCTGCTGAACATTTACACTGGACCCATTGTAACTCTCTCATGACCTCTTTGCTACACTGCCACCTGCTGGAAGGTTCTGCAGCCTCAAAGCCGCCTCAAAGCCAGGATAGTGAAGTTTAAAACAATTTTCCCACCACAGAATATTTGATTAATGAATAGTGTGGCTCTGCTAGCCTGGGTCTGTTGAAAGGTCTGATAGCTTTGGACTCCTTTCAGTTTTGCAAATTTGGCATTTACGGCTTTGGTTATTCGTGAGTTGGCCATGAATAATTTAATGTAAATATTTTTGAATGACACGTAAGTTATAATATATATAAATAATACCGAAAATGATTTGGATCACATAAGATCATACAATATACACATATTAGTACTATTTAATATTTGATAGTGTGAGTACGTACTCTCTTTAATATTATTATTAAATATTAGTGAGTTATTTTTGGTTAAAAAGAAAAAATGTTGGATCCACATACACCGCACATCTGTGTCTCGGCAACCAGCCTCACTCGTATTAGCTGTCTCTGTGACTGTGGAATCTCATGTTTCTTGCAGTACCTTTTAAACGTTTCAGAGCCATTAGCTTAGCATTTTGCATTAATATTCGATACAAGATTTACTCTTGAATTTTCACTTTCACGGTGATCTTCCATCCTTTACCCTTGTAAATGTGAAGGGGTGACTGTGAAAGTGAACGTGTATGGATTTATTTATTTATTGCACATTCTGCTTCATTGCCAAACCTCTGTATCAATTAGCCCAATTTTTCCCAATAGTTGGATGGTTAACTGTATCCTTGTGTCTATGAATTAATGTCGTGTCTTTAAATTATGTTTATATGTCTTTGTATTTACATTTTATGAATTACGTATTATTTTTATTTGCACTATGGCCAATGAGAACAATATTTCATCTCAGTGTGAGACGCCATGCATCATATAACTAAAGCTGTCAGCATAAGATACTTTGGATTTGTTCATAAGAGAGAAGGAATACATATCATCAATCATCTGTCTTGTTATGATTAAAAGATATATAACAGCCATGAGCCTTGCAAGGTATTACTGAGAAACGCTGCTGTGTGCAGGATCAGGGTTTAAATAATATATGCATTCAACTGTATATCCGCAAAGTGTATTTCTTGCTTGTAATGTCAGGTTGAAATCCAACCTTGCTGATTTGCATTGTGTACTTGGGCTCTTAGATCCCAGCGTTATAGCTTTGGTGATAAAAGGTGATATGCAGATGCGAACATCAGCTGAGTTATCTAGTATTAAAGACATAGACTCATTGATTAGTGGTTCAGTTCCAAGCTGGTACCCTGCTGAAATGTTCCAGTATAGGGTGACCAAGCGTCCTCTTTTGCCTGGACATGTCCACTTTTTACGTCCTGTCCGGGGCGTCCTGGCGGGTTTTATAAATTCACGAAAATGTCCGGTTTTCATAGGACCATTACGCGTGTACGTAAATTGACTGGCGTTTTGCACACAATACTAGGGTACTACTTTTTTGCGCGACGTAATTACCGGGAGGCTGCCTTGTGGGCAGGTCTGCGCCGCG
>JAODUD010010003.1:0-14422 GCA_026784285.1 Stomatorhinus walkeri
CAGTTACTGTGAACGAAACATTTATTTAGATGAAACACTTATTTTGTGTAGTGAAAAGGATATTTTGTGATTATGTGCATTGTACTAACACAATTGAAAATATGCTGAAATGTTTGAAAAAGTGCACTTTTGATGATCTGTTGTCATATAAGTACTAAGAGTTTTGAAAATGTACTAATTGCTTGTGAAAACTGCGCCAAACCAATTAAAAATACTGTAAGATACTGCATTCAAGCATATTTTGATAGAATGTCTGTACACATTTGTCATGATCCGTCCGTCCGAGACTCGTGTGTGCCATGCCCCCCTCGCTACCCTGTGTTCTACCCCGATGGAAATCACCTGTTGCCAATTCGTCTGATCGTGTTCATCTGTTCCGTATCAGTCCATGCCCGTCTTATGTATTTAGTCCGCGTCTTAGTCAGTCTTGTGAGATCCGTCATTGTGATGTCTTGTGGCATTTACCCGTCTGTTTGCCCAATAAACCCTGTTACCCTGGATTTGCCTGCTCTGTCGTCTTGCCTGATCCATGCCACCGACACCCAGGCGCCCGCCAGGCGGAAGGGTGAGGCCATGCCTCCCCGCTCACCTGCTGAGTCGCCCGTCTGCTCCCCTGCAGAGCTGACGCCCGCATCGCCAGCAGCCACGCCCCCTGCTGCCCTGGCCCTAGAGACTCCTGCCCCGGCCCTAGAGACTCCTGCCCCAGAGACTCCTGCCCCGGCCCTAGAGACTCCTGCCACTATTGCCCCTGTAATTCTTGCCCCTGTGACTCTTGCCCCCAACACTCATGTCCCTGAGACTCCAGCCCTGACAACATCCTCCTCCTTGGAGGAGGAGCTCGAGTGGGACCCTTCAGGGATATCCTTGCTGAGGCCACCACGACCCAGACCATGCCGTAGGCTACCTCACCTGTCAGTGTCCCATAAAGGTTGAGGGCACAGGCATAGGGTCCAGGTCCCGCCCGCCCTCCCCCCCCCCTGGCTCGTCCTCAGTTGCCCTGGCTGGGGCTCGGGGGTCACCTCCGTTGCCAGGGGCTCCGGCCCTTCGGTCGCATGCGGGTCCCCCGGCGGTGTCCTGTTGCCTGTCCTCGGGCCGGCCGCCCTCGACCCTGCGGTCGCCTTTGGGTGCCCCGAGGTCGGCTCCTCGGGCCCCTGTGGTCCCTGGTCCTCCGACGCGTCGGTCGGCTACGCCATTGCCGGCTCCGCTGAGGCCGTCGCCTGCCGTGTCTTCCCCTCCCTCCTTCCCTCCGTCGCTGGTCCCTTTGATTCCCTCGTCTCCTCCCCTGGTTCCCCCTTCTGCTCCCTTCGTTCCTCGTCCCTCGTCCCGTCTCCATGTCCCCCTGGTGGTCCCCTCCTGCTCCCTTTGTCCCTACGCCCGCGGCTCCTCCGGCCACCGCCCATTGCCCGCCTTGGGTCCCTCGGGCTCCCCCTTGTCCTCCACCCTTTCCCGTGTGGCCCCCTGTCTCTGCTCCTCGCCCCCCTGTTCCTCCTCCGTTCACCCCTGGCCCTTCTGTTTCGCCTCTTGTTCCCCCTCTATCTCCTTTCCTTGTCTGCCTGTCCGCGTTCCCCGTCCTTTGTCAGCTTATGTCCTGGTTGTTGCCCCTCTGCCTGTTCTGCGTTTCCGTCCTGTTTCCTGTTCCCCAGTAACCTGTCTCTCGTTTTGTCTTCCAGGTCTGGTCTTCCCTCGTCTCATCTGTCCCTTCCCTGGGGCGCGTCCGGAGTTCACGCCTTGGGGGGGGGGGTTCTGTCATGATCCGTCCGTCCGAGCCTCGTGTGTGCCACGCCCCACTCGCTACCCTGTGTTCTACCCCAATGGAAATCACCTGTTGCCAATTCGTCTGATCGTGTTCATCTGTTCCGTATCAGTCCATGCCCGTCTTATGTATTTAGTCCGCGGCTTAGTCAGTCTTGTGAGATCTGTCATTGTGATGTCTTGTGGCGTTTATCCGTCTGTTTGCCCAATAAACCCCGTTACCCTGGATTTGCCTGATCTGTCATCTTGCCTGATCCACGCCACCGACACCCAGGCACAGCTTCACCCGCGAACTGTGACAACATATGCATGTATTTAAAATTGTCATTCTGTTTAGTGTAAGCTGACATATCAACCAAATTAACCTGCCACTGAGAATTGATATTAGTCATAAAGAATTCTTCTAAAGTTAAGTCTCGTGGCTTATGTAACGTGTATACATCTTCTCCAGCTAACCATGTTGCAACTTGTTTCTTATTTATATTACACACACCTTCTTCATCTATCAGTGACTTCTACAGTCTGTCAGTACCTCCAAAAGACCTAGGTTTGATGGCATATAATAGAGCCTCAAGTGCTTATTATCCATCGCAAACCTCTAACAATAATGACACTGTTTTTTTTACTTCATCATCCGAGCGACATGTGCTGCCTTCTCCCATGAATCTGCAGCTATGGCTTGCAAAGAACCCATCTTGCCCCCTGTGTACAGTCCCAGCAACACTCAAGCACATCCTGGTTGGTTGTAGGACTAGCCTAACCTCAAGGCAGAAACAACCAGGTCCTCAGGTGTCTAGCTGAGAAAGATGAGTGCAAGAGGGCATCCATCAACACCCAACATTTCACCAACCAGGATGTGCACCAGCACCCACCAGCATTTTTCTGGGGGGGGGGACAAGCAGAGGACTAGCTCTTCAACCCCGGACCTGGGACCGCTGAATGTAGCCAGGGATTGACAGATGCAAGCTTCCCCCCAGAGATCGTAACAACTATCCTGCAACCAGACCTCATCCTTTGGTCAAACTCCCGAAAACTTGCTTACGTCATCAAACTGACGGTACTGTGGGAGGATGCCATCGAGGAAGCCTTAGCAGCTGATGTGGAGGACAGAGGCTGGAAGATCAAGGTTTGCCTGGAGGTGGGGTGTAGGGGCTTTGTTGCCAGTACAACAGTGAAGCTCCTTGGGGAGTTTGGAGTCAGGGGACAGGCTCTACGACAGGCTATCAGAGAACTGTCCAACACTGCTGAGAGGACCAATCACTGGCTGTGGCTGACGAGGGATGACATCACTTGGGCAGCTAAGGTGATCAGCTAACCGAGAGACACATGCCCAGATTTGATCAACCTTTTGTGGGCTTGCCTCAGCAGAGGGTATATTGTGATAAATGGCTGAAACACCCTGTAAAGTTGAGGCACACAACTGATGATGTGTCCCACTGGTAAAGTCTCGTAGCTGCCATCTCATAGCAGCCATCCCCATTAGAAGTGGTGCAAATATCAGGGATTGTGGCATCTAGTCCTTTCATTGAATTTGATTCAGCTCATTTATTTAGAATGATTACAAACATGTAAAAATAGCCAAACACATTTTGACAGATTCAGTCGCAGAGTTCAGCGCTCAGAGTCTGTTCGAACTTGTGCATATCCCAGAAATCATTAATTGTGGCATCTACAACACACTCATAATCTTTCCCTTCAACATCACATTTCAATTCGCACAATTTCTCCCATACATTTATTTCATTTTTAAGATCACATATGACGGCCTTGCTTTTGTAATGATATATTTAAACCATAGTCTATACAGTTTTTTGATTAAGTTTTTTGATTTGATTAACAAAATTATTAAAGAAGTAAAATGGTTCGGGTTCGTACAGGCACATGTGTCAACGCTGACTTAGTGACTTACTGCACACCCGAGGCAGGCCTCCTGCATGTCCTCCTTGATAACCACTAGAGCTACTGAGCTTTTAATTTTCTGGTGAAAAATACCTAGAACTACTACACATGGGCAGATTTGAGCAACCCTTCAGCTCCATTGTCCTCCGGCTTTTGTTGTGCAAACAAAACTAATCACCTGTGAACCCTGGCACATTTGCATTTATTTACACAGACTGCTAACTCAAATCCAAGGTAGTCTAAACCTATGTGTGACATGGAAACCTTCACAAAAGCCTGTCATATCTATACAAAATATCCCATACACTGACTGACCTGCAAAAATAAAATACACACATTCACAAAATATATCGAAACACAAGTCAAAATAGAATGAAAAGTTGCTAATAGAATGAAATGAATAGAATGAAAACATGCTAGCACATAGTCTCCAATGAATGTTTGTACACAAATGTCATAAGCTGAGTGAAGTCATGGTCCCTGGTTGATAACATGCTCATACACGTACAGAATGAAATAATGTCATTTCATTTTGATTGGTCATCCCTGAATTATAAAACCAAAAGTGAATTTTGTTTTTGTGTGATCTCCGGATTTGCATGTTCTCTCATCTGGCTGTTCACGTAAAATGAAACAAAATAGCAAAAATTGAAAAAAATGTCAGTCCTTCAGTTCCAGGTTCATCATTTCATCATCTTTATGCCTTTTTTTTGCAGCGTTTGCCGACCCAGTGACTACTGTCCCTGCATTTGGCGCAGGTGGGTTTGTGACACTTTACTCAGGTAAACCTGCTACAATTTGGTTATGACTGAACGACAGGACTCCCCAAAGGATCACCTCACCGAGGAGGAGTACCTCGACATGGTAGATGAGGTGATCTACTGGCTAGCCCAGCCCGAGGTCCAGGAGGATCGAGTGCTAGCTTGACAAAGCCGGGGTATCCTCAAGGGGATGTCCCTACTGGAAGACGCGCACTTCATCGGCCTCTTCAAACATATGGCTGCTGAGAAACGGAGTAGCGGAGGCCTTGCTGCAGCAGGTAACCAAAAACAGCGGGCTACCTAGTGATCCACCAGTGGCTCTGCCTCAATCCTCCAGGTGAAAAAAAGGAAGCAGAAAAACCAGAAGCAAGAACACAAACTGGAAGTCTTCTTACGGACTTCCCTGGTTCCTGTGCCTATGATTCCTGCTCAGTCCCCTGAGGTTCCTGCTCTGGCCGTTCCTGTGACTCCTGCTCCATCCCCTGAGGTTCCTGCTCCACCTGTTCCTGCTCCATCCCCTGACATTCCTACTTCATCCCCTCTTACTTCAGACCCTACTCCAATGTCACTGACCATTGTCCCTGAGGAGGTCCACAACAGACGGCCCCAGCACAGTCGATTCCGACTGGGTCCTCATCTCTCTCTCCCAGAGTAGATGAGGACACTGGAGCCAGGGTCGAGTCCCGCCCACCCTGTCCCCTGACTCACCTTTGGTCCCCGTGGCTCCGGGTCAACAGTCACCTGTGGGTCCCCTGGTGGTACCTCATCAGTCATCTGCGAACCCACTGCCTCCGGCTAGTTAATCATCGGTGCCTTCACCGGTTGCTGCAATGCCTTCGCCTGCCATGGCTTCTGCTACCTCTGCTTCCACCAGTGTCTCCTTCCTCTACCTCCTCGCCTTCTCTGTCAGTCCCTCCACCTCCCTCCTCGTTCTTTTTGGTGTCCTCTTTGGCTCTGGCCTCCCAATTGCTGAGGGTCCCTTTGGTGCCTGCCTCCCAGTCACCTGCTGCCACTATGGTTCTTGCCTTTCGTCCGCTAAGGTTCCCTCTGGCTATCCATTTCCCTCCGCAACTGTGAAGGTACATAGGGTTTCCCTGGGGGGCATTCCGGGTGATGATCGGCACACTGATTGAAATCCATGAGGCACTTCTCCAGATCCCAGATAACCGGACTCAGAACACAAGACTAGGGTAGGATGTAGGACATGGGGTCCGGGTCCCGGGTGGAAACGAAACAACGAGACAGGGTGTCGGCCTTCACATTTTTGGATCCTGGGAGATAGGAAACCTGAAAATCAAACCAGGTAAAAAAGAGCGCCCAGCGAACCTGACAGGTGTTTAGACGCTTGGCCTCTCTCAGGTACTGCAGGTTATGGTGGTCTGTGACAACTTGGAAGGGATGTAGGGCCCTTGCTAACCAATGTGTACCCTCTTTATGGCCAGGAGCTCTTGATTACCCACATCTTAATTACGCTCAGCCTCTGTGAGTTTTTTTGACATAAACGGACAAGGATGGGTCTTACCAGTCATGGGGTCTTTTTGGGACAGAACCAAAAGGAAGTTGAGGGTCGGGCTGTTTCCGAATGGGGGTTGAAAGAAACCACTGCTTCAGGTTCTCAAACGTGAGGAGCACCCTCGGAAACCACTGTAGTGTCACTTTCCCTTTCGGCACAAGGTCAATTAGGGGCACAGCAACTGCACTGAACCCCTTGATAGACCTCCAGTAGAAGTTAGCGAGTGGTTGAGGCCACTCTTGGACAGCAGCGGCCTTTTCTTGGTCCATAGCCACTCCCCCGGGTGAAACGACATAACCTAGAAACTTAATAGTAGTGCAGTGGAACTCACACTTTTCCCCCTTCACGTAGAGATGATTCTCTCAGCCTCTGCAGGACGTCTTTCACATGCAGGATGTGCCTCTTCTCTGATTCTGAATAAATTAGAATGTCATCCATAATAGGCAATCACAAAACGAAACAGCATATCATGTAATACTTCATTGATGAATGAATGGAACACAGAGGGGCTGATTGCAAACCTGTATGACATAATGAAATATTCATACTGCCCCATAGTGGCGATAAAGGCAGTCTTCCACTCATTTCCTTCTTTTATCCGGATCAGGTTATACGCACTCCACAGATCCAATTTAGTAAAAAGGCAGGCCGTTCTAAGATGTTCTAGGGCAGAAGCAATCAGGGGAAGGGCCTTGTGTCTTCTTCAGATGATTGCGTTGAGTGCCTGGTAGTCAATGCAGGGTCTCAGGCCTCCATCCTTCTGGGCAATAAAGAAAAAACCTGAAGCAAAAGGTGAGGTGGAAGGACAGATGATACCTTGCTTGAGGGCCTCCTGGATGTATACTCACGTGTCTTCTTCTTCTGATCATGAAAGAGAAAATAACTTTCCACGAGGAGGCTTTGCTCCCTCCACAAGCTCGATGGCACAATCTGAAGGACGATGAGGTGGGAGGCCATAAGCCTGGGTCTTGCTAAACACGTCTCGGAAATCACTGTAATATTCAGGGATATTCAATTGGTCTTCTGGGAGAGGGCTTTCTATGGAAGAAACACGGCATGGTAGAGAGGCATTCACAGAAACAGTCATAGGACCATGCTTAGATCTCTCCTTGTTTCCAGTCGATCCTGGAGTTATGTTGCCGCAACTATGGAAACCCTAGAATAATCATATCTTTCAGAGATGAAACCACAATCAATTGAATGATCTCCATATGAAGGACCCCTACCTTAAGGGTTAGTGGCACTGTACGGTACGTGACTAACCTGGACAAGAGACTTTCCATCCACCCCCCACATCACCAGTGGCTGGTGTAATTCCTCTAAAGGAATCCGATGATGTTGTGCAAGGGAAGCATCCACAAAATTCCCCACAGCACCAAAATCCAGCAAGCCCATGCTCTTTACAATTTCTGCTTCCCAAGTAACAGTTATCGGCACCACCAACTGCACTTTGGTGAGATCGTGAGGTATTATGGCTCTTACCTGCGTTTCCTCCAGTCATTTCCAGGTGGGGTGCGCCAGGCAGAGGCGCATAAAGTGTCCTGCTTTGCCACAGTATATGCACAGCCTCCCCTGTCGTCTTCTCTCTCGCTCCTCTGGTGTACGGGACGCTCGTCCTAATATCATCAGCACCGAATCCACGGGGAGTGGTAAGCGGGTTGTGTCTCTCTGATAAATGAAAACGTCAAGAATGTCAAAACTAGCTTGGAAGAGGATCAAATTATGACCTGGCTGCCATCCTCACCTGATTCAATCCCTATTGATAATTACAGGGCTTTAAAGTAGCATTAACCATGATTGCAAACATTAGACTTCTCAGAGCAGCATCTGGGAAGCTGTGCTAGCTGCTTCAGCTACTGTAGAATGTGGTCAATTGACAGTAGCTCATGATGGTAATGATGGAGACAAAAGGTCATTAAACTTGGTAAAGTAGACTGTGGTAAAGTGGAATAACAGATCATTTATTATGCTTTATATAGATTCAATAAAAAATGTATTAATAATTTTTCTACTGATAAAGAGAAAAAAGTCCACTTAGTTTCTCATTGCCTTATGATTGTGCACATTCATAATTCATATAGATTTTGTTTGTGACTGTCTTTAAATATATTTACTTTCAGCAAATTGAAATTCTGAATTCCCTTTTATCACTCTGCTTAACTTTTTTTTTTATTATAATCTGAAAAAGTACTTGGCTATATACTTGGCACAATACTTCCCTCAAGGATAATTGCAAAGGACTTGGGCTGGAGCTGCAACAAGCCTGCACCCTGGAAAGGATGTTCTCCATCAGTCTCCCCAAGAACAGTGAGCACACTGACAATCATCGATGCAATGGCCTCATCTATCACTGCATCCTGTAAAGACACACAAATGGAAAAACAAGTCTTTAGATTTGGTACTCCGATTGAGTTGACAGTATTAATTAAGAGCAGTGACCAAAATGCTTCATGTGTTGCTACTGGTGAACAAAGCTATGGCCTTATCTATATTAGGAAAAACTCCATCTTTCCCTCCACACACTGCAAATTTGTGAAACTGCCCCAGAGCATCACTGAAACACTAATATGCTTCACTGTAGGCTTGTTGCTTCCATCACATGCCTCATATCTCCTCACAGATAAACTGCTGATCCGTGGGCCAAAACAAAAATTCAAATCCAAAACCAAGTAGATGTGTCACAAACCAATAAGGAAAACTCTGGTCATTTTCAACCTATAGCCCTTTTGCTCTAAGTCACTAAAAGAAGCAAACAAAAGAAAGAAATTTGGTACTGTCATGATCCGTCCGTCTGAGCCTCGTGTGTGCCACGCCCCCCCCTCGTTACCTCATGTTCTACCCTGATGGAAACCACCTGTTGTCAATTGTGCTCATCTGTTTTGGTTTCGGTCTTGTCAGTCTTTAGGATTTCCTGTTGTGAGATCCGTCATTGTGATGTTTCGTGGCGTTATCCCGTGTGTTCCCTCAATAAACCCCGTAATCCTTCGGAGATACCTGCCTCGTTGTTTTGCCTGCTCACGCCGCCGACATCCAGGCACAGCTTCACTCAAGCTAGTGACAGAATGACGGACCTCCCAGGAAAAGCACCGCGAGAAGCCGACGCGGAGCGCCTCGGTCTCTTGCAAGAGGTACTACACTGGGGAAGGAACCCGGAAGTCCAAGCGGACCTGCTGGCGAAGAGGATTATCTGGGAAAGTGCGGACCTTTTGCTGCTGGATCCTCCCCCCGGCAGTGGCTGCCCACTTGTAAAGGTACGGGACAACCTTTGGGCGCTCGTCCAGCTCGTCTCCATGTTACGTGAACAGAGAGACGCGCTGGATACCCACGTAGAGCAGGAAGCGGAATATTCGCTTCCTATCGGGCTCACCTACTTCAGTCCCTTCAAGTATCCTGAAGAGGATCCAGAGACGGAGTATATAATCGCCATCGGGCTCACGGATCTCCGCTCCCGGGAATGCCCGGAGAAGGGAGAATCCCCAGTTCAGGAAGCGGTGCTGCCTCCTGAAACTAAGCTGAAAAAAAAGAAAAAAAGGCGAAAGAGTGAGGCTGTCCCTCCCCGCTCACTGGCTGAGTCGCCCGCCTGTGTTACTGCTGAGCTGACACCCGCCTGTGTTACTGCTGAGCCAATGCCCGCATCGCCGGCAGCCATAGCCGCTACCACGGCCGCATCGCCGGCAGCCACGCCCGCTACCACGGCCGCATCGCCGGCAGCCACGCCCGCTGCCCCAGCCGCACCAGAGACTCCTGCCCAGGCCGCACCAGAGACTTTTGCCCCCATGACTCCCGTGACTCTTGCCCCTGTGACTTCCGTGACTCGTGACTAGTGCCCCCGTGACTTTTGCCCCAGTGACTCCAGCCCTGGACCCAAGCCCCAAGGAGGTCCCAGACGACACCCTCGCCTCCTCCTCCTTGGAGGAGGAGCTCAAGTGGGACCCCTCGGGGATATCCCTGCTGGGGCCACCCCAACCATGACCCGGACCACGCCGCAGGCTGCCTCGCCTGTCGGCGTCCCGTAAGGGGTGAGGGCACAGGCGTAGGGTCCGGGTCCCGCCCTGCCCCCTGGCTCACCCTCGGTTGCCCTGGTGAGGGCTCCGAGGCCTCTGTTGTCGCCAGGGGCTCCGGCCCTTTGGTCGCCTGCGGGTCCCCCGGCGGTGTCCAGTCGCCTGTCCTCGGACCGGCTGCCCTCGTTCCTGCGGTCGCCTTTGGGTGCCCCGAGATCAGCTCCTCGGGCCCCTGCAGTCCCTGCTCCTCCGAGGCGTCGGTCGGCCTCGCCTGCCATGGCTTTCCCTCCCTCCTTCCCTCCATCCCTGGTCCCTTGGGTTCCCTCCTCCGCTCTCCTGGTTCCCCCTTCGACTCCTTTCGTCCCTCAGTTGTTTGTCCCTCGTCCCGTCTCCGTGTCCCCCTTGTGGTCCCCTCCTGCTCCCCCTGGTCCTCCGCCCTTCCCTGTGTGCCCCCCTGTCTTTGCTCCTCGCCCCTTCGTTCCTCCCATCTCTGCTCCTTGTCCCCCTGTGGCTCCTCTGTTCACAACCGGCCCTTTTGTTCCGTCCCTCGGTGTTCCTCCTCTGTCCCCGTTTCTGGTCTGTCTATCCGTGTTCCCTGTCCTCTGTCAGATTCTGTCATGGTTCCTGCCCCTTTGTCAGTTTTGTCTTTCGGTCCTGTTCCCCGTCCCTCGTTAACCTGTTTTTTGGTTTTGTTTTCCAGGTCCGGTCTGCCCTCGTCTCGTCCATCCCTTCCCTGAGGCACGTCCGGAGTTCACGCCTTGGGGGGGGTTCTGTCATGATCCGTCTGTCCGAGCCTCGTGTGTGCCACGCCCCCCCTCGTTACATCGTATTCTACCCTGATGGAAACCACCTGTCAATTGTGCTCATCTGTTTTG
This sequence comes from Stomatorhinus walkeri, assembly GCA_026784285.1. NCBI lineage: Eukaryota > Metazoa > Chordata > Actinopteri > Osteoglossiformes > Mormyridae > Stomatorhinus > Stomatorhinus walkeri. Next base: position 10,802 of record JAODUD010010003.1, read on the forward strand.
GTTTCGGTCTTGTCAGTCTTTAGGATTTAGTCCGCGTCTCAGTACCTGTTGTGAGATCCGTCATTGTGAGGTTTCGTGGCGTTATCCCGTGTGTTCCCTCAATTAACCCCATAATCCTTCGGAGATACCTGTCACGTTGTTTTGCCTGCTCACGCCGCCGACATCCAGGCACAGCTTCACTCAAGCTAGTGACAGGTACAGCATAAACTGTAGTTTTTTTTTTGAATACCTGCTTTACTAAAAATATCCTTGTGCTGTTATATTAAAATTGATGGGTTTGCTGTACTTGGAAAAATGTGTTTTTAATTGGTTTGATAAATCTAGTGATAAAGGTGCAGAACTGTGGATGTCTTTTTGTGATTTATATCACAAAAAAACTTAACTCATTAATTACGTGTAAACACATAAGGCTGATGGGTCACTCATTATATCACGGATTAGTTCACGTGGAGGAAGAGCAGAGGCTCCATTTTCCAACGAAAATTATACAAAAAATAACAGAGGAGAAAACGGTTTGTCCACAGTCGGCAAAAATGCTTGTTCCATTTTGAAGTGAGACGTAATGTTAATCTCTGCACTAGCTCATCTGCTGTTGGTGTGTTTTACTCTTATTTTAGTTTAATATTGTTTTTTGTACAGCTGTGTTTATATGTGCTGCATAAATAAACTTTACTTTAATATAAGGTCAGGGTTTGTGCCCTTGTGCCCTCAGTTTAAATAATATTCTATTTCTGAATAAATGGGTGGAAGTAATGTCCTTTTTATCTGACTTATCGATTATTCAAAAAAACAACACTGACAACACTGTCAAAATCATATTAAATTACTACCCAGTTGATGTCTTGCATGAGTTGTTAACTTGTCCAACAACCCCTTTTCTTGTCTTAAACAGTTGCAGATTGCACAAGTTTCACATCACTTGCTATCACACACACAAATTAATCTCCTCCTGAGTCACAGACAATACGCCAGGACAAGCAGAATAGCAAAATCTTTTATTAACACACAAGAGCAAACCCACTACTTAACAAGTACAGAATATGAAACACCACGAAGCGGGGAGAGGACATACCCTATATACACACCTTTCCCACTGAGTACACACCCACAGAATTAGCACTTCAATCTCCTGAATTACCGTGATAACAAGGACTTCCCTTAACGGTGGTGCTTGGAAACGCAGACGATCTCGTCATTGCTCCCCTGTCCGGCCGCTGCCACCTTGTCCTTTGCTGGCAAAACATGGCTGCCGCCTGTCCAATCTCCAATGCCTCCGCCGCCGAAAGTAAAAGCACTCCCGCAGCCTCGTCCGCAGGCTTATCCGCCGCCTTGTTCAATCTCTCATCCCACATCCCATGTGCAGTCGGGTCCTCCTCTTCCTCTCAACCCCACCTAGTTTATAATGAAGCACAACCTATCCCAGCCCAGCACCCATTTCTAGTTCGCAAATTAGCAATTAGGACATTCTTGGTGCTGGGAAGGGAGAGTTCAACAATTAGCAATCAGATCGTGACTGAAGTACTGTACATAATCCGTCCTTCGCTATCCATAACCCCGAAACCAATCACATCACCAATAATCCATCAATCAACACAACACAAGCAGGTCCAGCTTCATGAAGAAATCTTCCTGAAGGTTTTTGCTTGCTATTCTGATGAACTCAAAACACACCTGAAAAATATGTGGGGTGGAGGAAGCAGGGGGAAAACACATAAAACATGACATTTCTTCACCACATAACATCAGACATATAGTTGATGTACAATAAACAGAACCTTACCTGGCTTTTGGTGAAGAGTGCTTGGGGGAAGATGGTGGCGCAGGAGGTAGCACTATTGTTCGGCAACTGTAGAGTTGCAGGTACGAGCCCTGGTTCCTCCTGACCCCATCGAAGTGTCCTTGAGCAAGACACTGAACCTCTAATTGCACACTTGCGGAGCCAACCCACCACCAGGTTGTAATCAGTTGACAGCTCTGCCCCTCTCCTCACCCGAGTGTCCAATGCGGCCAAAAGTCCGATGACACAACCACAAAGTCAATCATTGAACTGCGGCCTAGGATGTCCTGGTGCCAAGTGCACATATGGACACCCTTATGCCTGAACATGGTGTTCATTTCTGACAATCCGTGATAAGCACAGAAGTCCAATAACAAAACACCACACGGGTTCAGAACAGAGGGGCTCTTCCTCCCAATCACGCTCCTCCAGGTCCACCCTCTTGTCCACCGTGGTAAACCCCAATGTACAGGTGCCCAGCCAGGGGGTAATAAGTATGCCCACCCCTGCTCGCCTCCTCTCCCCATGAGCAAATCCAGAATGAAAGAGGGTCCAACCCCCCACAAGGAGAGCTCTACTATACCTAGTCAGAACCTCACAACCTCGTGCACCAGCTCAGGCTCCCTCCCCACCAGAGAGGTGATATTGCATTTCCCAAGAACTAGCTTCTGCAGCCAAGGATCGGACTGCCAAGGTCCTTGCCTTCGGCCCAACTCACACTGCACCCGACCACTTTGGCCCCTCTTACAGGTGGTAATGCCATTGGAGGGGTGACCCATGTGCCTCCTTCGGGCTGTGCCTGACTAGGCCCCATGGGTGCAAGCCTGGCCATCAGGCGCTCGCCATCAAGCCCCACCCCCAGGCCTGTCTCCAGGGGGGGCCCTGGTGACCCACATCCGGGTGAGGGAAAATGTGAATCTATTGATTTATTCATCATAATGGGTCTGATAAGCCGCACTTCGTCTGGTTCCTCACCCAGGACCTGTTTGCCTTGGGAGACCCTACCAGGGGCATTAAGCCCCGGGCAACTTAGCTCCTGGGATCATTGGAACACACAAACCCCTCCACCACAATAAGGTGTCAGTTCCAGAAGAGGCAACTACGTCTCCTCTTGGACAACGTAGAGCTTATTGGGGCAGAGAGCTGTTTGTCCCGCCTACTTGTTAATATGGTGGTGTCAGTGTCAGCATTTTCGTTGACTGGAGACGCTGCTCCTAAAACTCCTGCCACTCAAGGATTTTAAGTCTTCGACTGCAGCGTCTCAAGATGAATGACTTTTTCACTAACTCTGGCTTGTTTAGTGGTAGCTGTCACTAATAACTTTGCAGCCAGGTTTCGGTATTATGCTTCCTCTTTTACTGTTTCACTGTTGTGTCTTATCTGTTTGATGTATACAATTCATTCTGCTTGTTTTGATTAAGTTGGGTTGTTGTAACTTTATTTGCATTTCATAACGGTTTTGGTTTACTCATTTCGCTGTCCACTTGTATAGATTCAATATGTGATAGCTATATATAATCTTTTTCATTAGTTTTGTTTCTTGTACATGCATAACATGCAGTATGTCGTTTGCCGTTTTTGTTAGAGGCAGACACTACTTCTTGTAAGTTATGTTTTGGCAGCATAGGGTAGTTAGTAGTGCTGTCAATCGATTAAAAAAAATTAACTAATTAATCGCACAATTTTTTGCAATTAATCGCGATTAATCACAATTAAAAGACTGAAACTTTTTGGATATGTAAATGTAAATAATTAATGTAAACTCAAGACAATGAAACTATTTAAATTCAAATATGATTGTTTATTGGAATTTTTGTTTAACTTGTAACACAGATTTTCTCATG
>JAODUD010010004.1:0-14406 GCA_026784285.1 Stomatorhinus walkeri
AGTTCTTGTTAGTGTCCGTATTTAGTCCGTGTCTCTGCACTACCCGTTAGATGAGTCATTGTGATGTTTCGTGGCGTCTTCCCTGCTTGTTTCCTGAGAATAAACCCCGTTTTTGGATATTCCTGCCTCGTATCGCCTTGATTACCCGACGCCACCTGCATCCAGGCACGCTGCTCCAACGCAAGTGTGACACATATAATGCACAATAAATCATACAGTAATAAATTAAGCTAGTCTTCATGAATTTCTGGGTGAATCGGTATTAAACATGTTCTCTAACAAGCAGTCAATTTTTATGAATTAAATGTCTTATCACCAGGGCTAAATAACTGATATTTTGCTAAGGTCTTGTGTATTGCATTTTTATTGAAAGAGATTGAGATTAAAATGTGATATTGAACAAGCTGTTTCTCTTTATGCAGTTTGTATTCAAGGCATCTCTGTAAAATGTGCTGAAAAACATTTTTATCTCTTTACTGAACACGGATTTAATGATCTACAAAATATTTGCATTGGCCATTGGATGAAAACGAATAAGGTGAAAAGGCTAAAAGCTTAATGTTCCAAAACATTTATTTAGGACAACCAAATCTTTCTTATTACTTACTGGGCATAAACAATGACAATTACTAAAGTCATTCAAAAGAATAAAGTAATTCATAGAAATAATTATAAAATTGTCAATGATGTCAAGACCATCTGTTTCGAAGTCAAGACAAAATCAAGACAGTCAACCCAAGACCAAGTTAAGATCAAGACCCATCCCAACCAAGACCATGACAAGATCAAGACCTTTAATCAAGACCTAATCCAGACCAAGACTTGAACAATTACAATCAGAATTTAGATTTTTTTTTTGGTAGAGTGCACCCATATTATGGCTATATTTTCACTCACATAATTTCAAAAGATCCTATTACTGAAAAACTTTAATGTTCACATACTCTAAATAACAATGCAGATGTATAAAAACACAATGTAACAAAATCACATACACAAAGCCCTCCCACAGCTCCCTGACAGCAATAGTAAAGTATAACTCTAACAATCAACACCAAACAATAAACACTACCAAAAATGTCCAAAACAGTCCAGTATAACAGGGGCAGTTGACAATGGATGAATGAAAGAAATACCTTGTGAACTCAAATTCATCAACATCACAGATCATCACTCCAGTCACTGTACAGTCATCATCCAACCAGTAAAGCACTGCAGGGTTTACTGGTGACATTATAATCTCTATTTTTATTGTATCACTACAAAGAGGCTTTGGCCAATTCAGATCCATTTTTTAGCTTCTACAAAAAAACCATCTCTGTTGGCTTCAGGTAGTAGTCACATGAAGACATCATGTGTCAGTTATTTACCCTGCAGAACTGCATATCTTACATCCATTCTTCTTGGCAAATAACAGTCATAAGCATCCTGAGTGATTCTGATGCACATGTAGGTGAGTCTGTTGGAATCTCATTAGTGTGCATTTCTTCAAAACCTATCGTGGCAGCCCTTGCCTTGGGTACAATGCCATCTGCAGTTTCTTCTAGAGTACATACCCATCTGGTGGAGACACTTCTAGCCTTTGTCAGAGACATCAGCAAACATAGTATCGCTTTTATAATTATCAAGTTCAGTTTTGCTGCATCAAATGATACATCACTCATTACAAACATTACATCATTCTCCTGATCCTGTGAATATTACTTTGTTGTATCACGGGGCTCAGTATGAAGATTACCAAACTGAGATAGGTTTGCTGATGCACTTGTGTCAGTGATACTGGCTGGTTTGTAATATTGGAGATTGTAATAGTTCTTATAGTTCCCATTTGCTTTTCCAGCCCTCTCAAGTATTTTTGCTTTGTACACAACTCCAGTTTGTTTAGCTGACAGAGTACAGCAGCACTCTTTTGACCTTCTGGCTTTTCAATGCCCATCTCCAGTTCACTGTCATTATGGCCTTCATTTCCGTGGACCTCCATCACCTGCTAATTATCAATCTCATGGTTTGTACTATCACACTGAGTATTTCCAGTGCTGTTCTATGGCCTGTTTTTGACTCGTGACATCTCTCATTTTGTTTTACACAGTCTTGTGTAATGTACCCTCACATAGGAACCCCTATGTCTGATAAAAAGCTCAGTACCATCTAGTCCTATTACCAGCCCAGGTCCTTTCCACTCAGGACAGTCCATTCGTTTATAAGAAACCTTGTCTCCTGTCTCATATTTGTCATCTGTGTCTCTGTTGTCTCCACAGAGCTCTACAAATCCTGTCAGAGCATTCAACCTGTGCAAAAGTTTTCCTTGTGGCATGTAGCACTGGTTTCAGTCATTCCTTCAAGTACAGGTGGTTTATCCGTCAGTACTGAAGGAAGATTTGGATTTTGGCCAAATACAAGCTGATATGGATTGTACCCATACACATTGTACATGGAGTTCTTTACCGTCGATTCCCAATCTAGAGCTGGCTCCAAGTCGCACTGGTTGCTCTGTTTCACTTGAAGTAACATTTCATTCAAAGTCTGGTTGAGTCCAGGAATAAATGAAATAGTTCACAATCTCACTGGATTTGTTATGTGCAGATACCACACATTTGGCTCTAGCTCATACAAGTATAAAGGCAGTTTCATTGTAACTGAATGCCTTTGGTTGCCCCACAGTAGGTCTATATTTAGGTTTACCATAGTTAACGCACATTTCACACTTTTTACAATGTCTAACAGAATGGTGACACTTTCTTGATATTTGTTGCCTGCACTCAAAAGCAGTTTGTGTGGCTTTTCAGCTGAGGCATGGCCAAACTGCCTATGATGTTTGAGGAAGACCTTCTGCTTTTCAAGAGCTACCAAATTCTCTATGTTGATTAGAAGTACATTATCATCATGCTCTGGGCTTTCGTTGGCTGTTATGTTACTGTCATGATAGTGTTACTTTAATACAGTACTGTTATGTTACTGTCATGATACAGTATTGTTATGTTACTGTTATGTTACTGTTATGATACAGTAGTGTCCCGAGGATGTGACCTGAAGCTGTAATGGTTCCCCATTTCTAAGGTCTACAATAGCATTTGCCTTTTTTACTGATGTTTTACTTAAACGTAAGGGAATGTCTACTGGGACACCCTCTTTATTTGGCACGTAATTGTGCCACTGTTTTGCAGAAACTTTTACTTTGCTAACAGAAAGCTATGGTACCATAATGGTGCAGTGGTTTTTGGTAGAGTGCATTCGATCCCAGGTCCTTTCTGTGTGGAGTTTGCTGGGGCCTCTGGTTTACTCCCACAGTCCAAAAGCATGCAGTATAGGTTGATTGGCATGTCTGAATTGGCCCTGTGAGTGTGTGCACCTTGCAGTGTGTTGGCTCCTGCCTGTGCCTCCCGGGATAGGCTCTGTGACCCCAGTGGGGAATAAGTGGCCATGATAATTGATGGATAGGTAAACACTACAATGATCATCCCCAAATTTGAAAGGTCTGTTGTTTATACCATATTTCATATTCTTTACCTGTTTGTCAGTGAGAATATCAACATAATCAGGCAGCCATCTCTCCCCACATAAAGTTCTTGCACCTATGTACATTGCAAAAGACATGGTGCCCATACATACTGTGGAAAAGCCGGGATTCATTAATATGCTAAAAGTTTTTACAAATTTTTAAAAGTGTTTACAATGGTGTGGTCTGCCATATCACTTACAAGCATCTTTTTTGACTTGTCAGATTGTACTTTAACCCTAAAGTAAAAAAAAACAAAAAACTAAAAGTTAAAACTGGTCTTGAACCATTTATTTATCATCTGTAGTAAAATTAATTAAAATCAAAAATCGGATTTATTGTGAAACAGATCGGATTTTATTTTTAGACATATCACCCAGCTCTACATACAATCTTATTCTTTCACGTTCATAAATATCAATAAATAAAATGATCACAATCACCTTCAGTCTTGTAAAGACAAGCTCGCCTAACTGTACATGTGATAAGGGAAAATAAAATGTGACTTTGTGCACTAATCTGGCTACTCTGTGTTTGCAACACGGTATAACAAACTTGATCAAAAACTAATTCTAGAGAAAATGTCCATGGGGTTGCCAGAAATTTGTGATGTCAAAATGGGGTCACAGGCCAAAAAAGGTTGGGAACCACTGGTCTAACCTATTTGTGAATATGGGAGCCCTTAGTTGGGGTACAAAGTGAAGAATCGTCCAGTTTGTCAATATTCCGTTTTTTTCAGGATGCGTAGTTGTGCTGTAGAAGCGCCGCCAGTGTAGGAACAATCTCTTTAATGTTAACTTGTTTAGAAGTATCTTGATTATTACGAAGAAGCTGTTGCTAATGCTAGCCTGTTTTTCATTTGTATTGAGAATACTACTCTTCGTAAGTGGACTCCTATCCTGGGAATCTTGTTCCTTTTCTGTTAGACATATCCGAATCTACTCTAACAGTTTATCTGTGGAGGAAGAATTATCGATTAACTTTCTGAGGAAACCGTACTGCACTTTTAAACATACATCCGCTCAGTCCACCATCTTGGCATTCAATACCACTTACAGTAAGCATATCCATGCCAAGTCTTATCCTGCATTTTTATTGATCCTACCAGTGAAAACATGACATGGTTTTTCTGTATTCAACTTGTTAAACCGCATTTACATAAACGTAAATGCTTCTGGCACTCTGCTGGCATGGGCTAGCTGTGCTTTAGCAGGCCAAGTCAAGTATAAGCCACGGCATCTGATAGGAGGCTAAACACGTTTTAGATTGCATTTAATACTCAGAGAATAATACTTCACATGAAATTAAAGGTACTGTTAATATTGTTTTTGTGTAGAAATACTCGTGGCTCTAGGAATCATTTCAAACCCGCTATTATTTCTAATGCATGCACTTGAGTAGTCCAAGCAGTTAATTGGAAAGATAGTTCACACTACAAACATCCACACTTGATTAAAATAAAATTGCATATTGTGGCATGAAGAAAGAGACAGGAGGCAGATGCTTAGTCCGTGAAAGGCATGGAGTGCTTTTTTATTAACAACAAAAAGAAGAACGAGAGAGCAAGATCCAGTTGCCGCCAAGATAGGCAAAAACTATAACAGGAAGTCGAACAAGCCTTCAGAATAAGAACACATCTGCCCTGAGAATTCTGATTGCTTGTGCACCCACTACAATACACTGCATTTTAGGATTTTACTAACATCAGGACACACTTGTAGCTGTCTTATAGTTTAGCTAATTAGTCTTATCTGTCACGCCCAGCTCATCCAAATCCTTGTGTGGGCCACGCCCCCTCCTGAACCACGTGTGCTGCCCCGATTGTGACCAGCTGATTTCTGTGATTTTGATATGTCTTGTGTATTTAAGTCCGCATCTGAGTCCGTATCCCCAGGTCTGTCATTGACGTGTGTACCCCGTGTTACTTGTCTGCCCTTAATAAACCCCGTCCTTTGGATCTCTGCTGATTCGACTTGTCATTCTCCCCGTCCAGCTTGCTCATGGAACGGTGTACATGACAGAATGACAGATCTCCAAGACGAAGCACTTCTGTGGACTGAGGATCAATGTCTTGGTCTGCTACAGGAAGTAATATTCTGGCTAAACCAGTCTGAGGTCCGGGAGGACCCTGTAGTGCTGGTGTTAGCCAGCCAGAGTGGGATGCTCCTTCAGGAGATGCCTCATGGGTGAGGTGCATGAGCACCTCTGTCAGCTCGTGCAGCGGGTGACAGAACGAAGAGCCCAGCTCGTTGCACTGCACTGCACAGAGACAGCTGTCCTGCCGTCTGTCCTTTATGGAGACAGCACAACCTCTGCCGCCAGTTTCCAGCCAGAGGAAGATAAAGAAGCGAAAAGAGAGGAGACCAGCGGAGGACGTAGTGATCAAAACAGATCGTAGTGATCTGTTTTGCCTGCTCTGCCCGCCGTGCCAGACCATCTGGATTTTAACGCCAATGTACCGGCCCTAGTGGTTTCAGTCCTGCAGGCTGACGCGTTGCCACACATCTGGGTCCCAGTCTCAGAAACTGCAGCACCCCCTGCTGTTCCAGAGCCAATGGTTCCTGCGACCAGTGTAGGACTCTTTCTCAGGTTCAGATAAGACCAGAAACTCAGGCCCTTTCCACCACAGGTGACTCTGACTATGACTCACCACAATCTGGCCACGGGTGGTAAGATCAGCAGGATTTTCTTTACCTTTACAGTGAGACCATGATGCAGGGACCGTCAGGGATTGGATTTCTGTCACTCGGTTGGAAACAAAATGTTTGCACTTGTGTGCTGAGCTGTGAATCCAGTGCAGTACGATCACTGAATCTGTCCACTTGTAAAGTTGATAGGTTTCCATTTTAAGCAGATTTATCAAGTTTCTTCCCAGCTGGACTCCTATCAGTGCTCTGATTCTGAGTCTGATTGAGCATTGTTCCATGGGCCTCTGGTTCCTCAGCTAGGCCAATAGGTGTCTGCTTCCACCTTTCCTTCAGTGCTGTAGAGTTAGTCATCCACCTACAGGTCCATGCCAGCAGCAGACATGATTTCTTTTGCTCTGGTTGTCACAGAGACTGCTTGTTCAACATCACCAACACTGGCAATAAAATTATCAACATATAATGACTCTTTAATAAGCTGGACAATGTGAGGCTGTTCTTCATACTGCTGAAGATGCTTTCTCACTGTAGCTGCTAACAAGACTTGGGGACACTCCAAACACCACTCTTGTCATCCTCAACACGTGCAGCTTCTCACCAACATCTTCCTTCGGTGGAGCAGTGAGCCACAAAAACCTCACCGCATCTCTGTCCTTTTCTGCAAGAGATATCTGCAAAAAGATTTTCTTAATGTTGGCCATAATTTCATGCAGTCGGAATCTGATCAATATGTCCCCTGACAAAGTGTATGTATGGATCCGTCCCATTTATCCTACTTGGTCCACACACTTACCCACTACCTTTGTCTACTACATTTGGATGCAGATGGTCAGGGTCGGTACATGCATAGAGTAATGATATTCCACCAGACCAGGGAGCTTATGAAGCCCTCGTATGAACAAAAAAGACAAGAAACATTCCGCACATTTATACAAAGATTTGGGGATTAATAAAGAAAAAATGATCTTGACCAGTATGGGCTCTCAAGTGTTACCTATTTAACTAACCCAGTTAGGGGTCTGAAACTTATATTGTATAACCTGGGGGCTGCTGGCTAGAAGACCAATGATCCATTAATTAGGATGCAGGCCAAACTTAATAAGTTTAAGCATTCAATTTTTTCTTGATGTGGGGCAAGACCCTGAAGTTTGCTAGCGATCTAGGCTATAGCCTTGGATAGTCTATGCAATAATCTGCCCCAGTTCTGGTGTAATTATTAACGATGAAAGAAAAAGAATCTACTTGGACATTATAGTCCAAGTGAGTCTGAAACATTTTTTAAATTTATAAATGTTTTAATGTATGTGAGATGCTTCATGCTTCTTTAGAAACAATGTCACGATCCGTCCGTCCAAGCCTCGTGTGTGCCACGCCCCCTCGCTCCCCGTGTTCAATCCTGATGGAAACCACCTGTTGTTCATCCGTCTGATTGTGATCCTCTGTTTCCTGTTGGTTTCTTGTTGGTCATGAGTATTTAGCCCGCGTCTGAGTCAGTCTCCCCAGATTGGTCATTGTGGTGTATCGTATAGCGTGTAACCCCGTCTTGTCTTTATAATAAACCTGTAAACTGTGGATTTTTCGCCTGCCGTGTCTTGCCTGCCTCACGCTGCCAACACCCAGGCACGCTTCACCCTCTGAACGTGACAGAATGACCGATCTCCCGAAAAAGGCAAAGCCACATACCGAGGCCGATCGCCTTGGTTTGCTGCAGGAACTCCTGCGCTGGAGCAACACCGGAGGTCCGGGCGGATCCGCTAGCGACAATGCTCGTTTGCAAGAGCACGGATCACCTCTTACAAGAACCTCCTCCCGGCCGCGGGTGGCGCTTGGAGGAGGTGATGGCGACTCTCTGAGCGATAGCCCAGCGCGTCTCAGAGTCGTCTAACCAGCGCGAGTGGCATAAGTCGCTAGAGGAGTAGACAGAGATGGAACTTTCTCTCTCAATCGGGCGTGTTTACCTCATTCCCCTGAGTTCCATAGAGGAAGATCTGGAGAGGGAAGTAATCATTGCTGTGGGACTGGCTGATCTCCGCTCCCAGGAACACCTGGTGGACGGAGAATTCCCCGTCCAGAACGTGGTGCTTCCCCCAGACACGAGGAAAAAGAAAAAGAGGTGGAAGAAGTCACTCGCGTGTTCAGCAACAGAGCTGTCGATGACCTGCATTCCGGTCCAGCCGCTCACGAGCTCTTCTCCGGACCCACCGTCCACCTGTAGCTCGGCAGACTCGCCAGCAGAGCCGACGCCCGCATCGGCAGTAGAGTCGCCAGTAGGAAGTGTGAGGTTGCACCTCCCCGCTCGATGCTGCTGACGCCCGCTGCCATGGCCATTTTGCCAGCCGCCACGCGCGCCTGCACACCCGCAGAGCCTGTGCCCGCCTGTGTTCCCACCGAGCCGACGCCCACCTGCACACCGGACTTACTGTCCACTTGTAGCCCCGCAGAATCGCCAGCAGAGGCGACGCCCTCTTGCCCGTCTGCGTCGGATACCTGGCGGAAGGGTGAGGCCACGCCTCCCCGCTCACTAGCCGAGTCACCCGCCAGGCAGAAGGGTGAGGCCACGCCTCCCCGTTCAGCAGATGAGTCACCCGCCTGCTCCCCTGCCGTGGCGACACCCGCTGCCGCACCGCTGGCAGCATCACCGGCAGTCACACCCACTACTGTGGCTGCACCAGAGACTCCTGTGACGCTTGCCCCAGTGACTCCAGTGACTCTTGCCCCAGTGACTCTTGCCCCTGTGCCTCATGCCCCAGTGACTATTGTCCCCGTGACTCCTGCCCCAGAAGCCCCAGTGCTTATTGCCCCGTGACTCCTGCTTCAGAAGCCCCCGTGACTGTTGCCCCTGTGACTTTTGCCCCAATGACTCCAGCCCTGGACTCAGGTCCCGAGGAGGTCCCAGATGACACTCTCGCCTCCTCCTCCTTGGAGGAGGAGTTGGAGTGGGACCCCTTGGGGATATCCCTGCTGGGGCCACCCAGACCTCGACCCGGCCCACGCCGTAAGCTCCCCCTCCTGTCAGTGTCCCGTAAGGGGCGAGGGCACAGGCGTAGGGTCCGGGTACCGCCCGCCCTGCCCCCTGGCTCGCCCTCGGTTGCCCCGGTGAGGGCTCCGGGGTCTCCGTCGTCGCCAGGGGCTTCGGCCCTTCGGTCGCCTGCAAGTCCCCGGGCAGTGTCCAGTCACCCGTCCTCGGGCCTGCCGCCCTCAGTCCTGCAGTCGTCTTCGGGTGCCCCGAGGTCGGCTCCTCGGGCCCCGGCGGTCCCTGCTCCTGCGAGGCGTCGGTCGGCCGTGCCTTTGCCGGCTCGGCCTGCGGCCTCGCCTGCTGTGGCTTTCCCTCTCTCCTTCCCTCCGTCCCTGGTCCCTTGGGTTCCCTCGTCCCCTCCCCTGGTTCCCCCTTCGACTCCCTTTGTCCCTCCGTCGTTTGTCCCTCGTCCCGTCTCCGTGTCCCCCTGGTGGTCCCCTCCTGCTCCCTTTGTCCCTCCGCCTGCGGCTCCTCCAGTCGCTGCCCATCGCCCGCCTTGGGTTTTCATGCAAGTGAAAATGAGTGTTCATCACAAGTGAGCCCTACACACGTAACGACGATTGAGTCTGGATATATGCCAATTCCAGTAAGTCGAAATCCAGCCATCAACACAGACAATGAACATGGTGAATTTCTGCCTCTTCAACCTCAGCCTAATGGCATACAGCAGCCTACAGAGAATTTCGTAGCAGATAATCATGCAGTCGAAACACTTCGCAGCATTATGACTCGTCAGAATATTATAACAGAATTGATGGTGAAACAACAAAAAATGATGACACTGCCACCTTTAGACATTCCTATCTTCAGTGGTGATCCTCTTGCTTACACTACATTTGTAAGAGCCTTCGAGCACGGTGTAGAATCACGCACTGAGAGCCTTAAGGATCGTCTTTATTTTTTAGAGCAGTTCACTAAAGGACAGCCTAAGGAGCTGATAAAGAGCTGCCTTCATATGCAGCCTGATGAAGGTTACCACAATGCCAGACAGTTGCTTAAGGAGCATTTTGGAAATGATTACAAAATTGGCGTAGCCTATATGAACAAAGTCTTGAACTGGCCATTTATTAAGCCAGAGGATTCAGCAGCTTTAAATGCATTCTCACTTTTTTTGACAGCTTGCTGTAACACCATGGCTGAAGTGAGTTACATGGAGGAGCTTGATAACGTTGTGAACCTGAAAGTCATTGTAACAAAGCTTCCATACAAGTTACGTGAAAGATGGAGAAACGTAGCTTGTAGCATTCAGGAACGATTTGACAAGAGAGTCAGGTTTAAGGACTTGGTGGAGTTTATTAATAAACAAGCAAAAATTGCACTTCATCCAGTCTTCGGTGATATAAAGGATAGCACAACTGTTAAAACATTTACAATTAAAGAAAACAACACGGAACAGAAAAGAGGCGTAATCAAGAAGTCATTCACCACCAGTGCTATACAGCTGGACAATCAAGAGAAAGAGACAAAGTCAAAGGAAAGCACAAATCCTGTGAAGACAACAGAGACGTGTCTGTTTTGTGATGGTGAGCATCCCATAGATTTGTGCAGTAAGCTTAAAGGCAAAATACACAATGAAAAGATAGAGTTTTTAAAGAAAAAGGGACTTTGTTTTGGCTGTTTGAAGTAAGGTCACATGAGCAAATTCTGAAAAGCAAAGGTCAGCTGTCAGGTGTGTTCTTTAACTCATCCTACACTGCTGCATATTAAGAAAAGGAGCACAGCAGCTGAAACAGAAGAATACAGAAAGCAGCGAAACTCAAACAGTCTTCAGCGCCTTCATTGATGCAGAGTTCGAGGGTTGCAAGCTGACTTGGGCCGGGGAAGATGACTGCACACTTGCAATCGTTCCTGCTCAGGTCAAGGCCAAGGGGGGAAGATCAGTGGTGCAGACTTACGCCTTCCTGGACTCAGGAAGCTCAGCTACGTTCTGTACAGAGGCATTGATGAAAGAACCAAAGCTCATTGGGAGAAAGACCGACATACTACTGCGAACCATGAATGAGGAAAAACCCGTCAGTACTTACATGATTTCAGGCTTAGAGATCAGTAGTTTTTCTGGTGAGGAATACATTTACTTTCCGGATATCTTCACGCAAAGGTCAATACCTGTGGGAAAGGAAAACATACCACAACAAAAGGATCTTGAAAGGTGGACCTACCTCAAAGACATAAACTTACCTTAAATTGAAGCCAACGTTGGATTGCTTATTGGAGCAAATGTCCCTAAAGCTATGGAACCGTGGGAGGTAGTGAGCAGTGTTGGTAATGGGCCATACGCTGTACGAACCAAGCTAGGCTGGACTGTAAATGGATCTTGGAAGGAGACCTGCAGTCATGCAGACAAGAGGAAGCCGGTGAAGACAACGGCACACTACATATCTGTGAGTAGCTTAGAGAACCTGTGGCTACAACAGTTCAAGGTGGATTTTCCAGGAAGTGGAAAACATGACGAAGTGGAAATGTGTAGAGAGGACCATAAGTTCATGGACATGGTCATAGAATCTGCTGAACTGGTTGACGGTCACTACTCCTTATGTCTACCCCTCAAAAACAGATTGGTCAAAATGCCAAATAATCGCCCAATTGCTGAGCAACGAGCACACAACTTAAGGCGGAAATTTCTCAGGAATGACTGCTTTAGACAGGAGTATACAGACTTTATGGACGATCTGATTAAAAATGGATATGCAGTGAAATTGCCAAATGATAAGCTGACACACAAAGAAGGGAAAGTGTGGTACATACCGCACCACGCTGTATACCACCCGGTCTAGCAGAAATTAAGAGTCGTGTTCCACTGTGCAGCATCCTATCAGGGCACATCCCTGAACGATCAACTGCTTCAAGGTCCTGACTTGACCAGCAGCCTGATTGGCGTAGTGAGCCGATTCAGACAAGAGCCTGTTGCGATCATGGCAGACGTGGAAGCAATGTACCACCAAGTAAAGGTGCCTGATGAAGACTCTGACTTACTCAGGTTCCTCTGGTGGCCGGGCAGTGACTACAATCAAGCTTTGACTGAGCACAAGATGACTGTGCACTTGTTTGGGGCCACATCCTCACCCAGTTGCGCCAGTTTCGCCTTGAGGAGGTGTGCTGAAGATCAGAGTGGGCAGTTCAGTGTCGAGGTGGTTCAGACAGTCATGCGGAACTTTTACATTGATGACTGCCTTAAGTCTGTTGCTACAGAGGAGGTAGCCATATTAATGTGTCAGGATCTTATGCAGATCTGTGCTAACAGAGGCTTCCGTCTCACCAAATGGGTAAGCAACCGACGTAGAGTTCTCGACTCGATCCCGAAGTCTGAACTGGCTACAGAAGTGAAAACCTTAGATCTGGATCATGATGAGCTTCCTTTGGAGAGGGCTCTCGGTCTCAACTGGTGCGTTGAGTCAGACACGTTCAAATTCAGGATCACCATTAGAGATCACCCATTCACACGAAGAGGTCTTCTTTCAGTCATTGGATCGATTTATGACCCATTAGGCATCTTGTCACCTGTGGTCTTATCAGCAAAGAGCATCCTGCAAGAATTGTGCAGATTAAAGTTTGGATGGGACGATGACTTACCTGAGCATGTGAAGAAGCGGTGGACTGACTGGTTAGCCAGTCTCCCTGCCTTGGAACACTTCTCAGTTGCAAGATGTCACAAGCCTGAAGAATTTGGAAGTTGTGTATTCGCACAATTACATCACTTTGCAGACGCAAGTGAGGATGCTTATGGAGCAGTCAGCTACCTTTTCCTGCGCAACGTGAACAATGAGGTGCATTGTGCATTCGTGATGGGCAAGTCCAGAGTAGCGCCTCTCAGGCCTCCTACCATTCCCCGCATGGAATTGACCGCTGCTACTGTTGCCGTTAAGATGGACGGTGTCCTGAGAAGAGAGCTACAATTGGATCTTGCAGAATCAGTTTTTTGGACTGACAGTACAGTGGTACTCTGGTATCTCCAGAACGAGACCACACGTTTCTGCACATTCGTGGCAAACAGAGTGTCAGCTATTGTAAAGGGCTCTGATGTGAGTCAGTGGAGACATGTCAGCACAGACAAGAATCCAGCTGACTGTGCCTCTAGAGGGCAAAAGGTGGATGAATTCTTGAAGAACACTACTTGGGTGTCTGGACCTGAGTTTCTCCACAGTCCCGCAGAGTGCTGGTCCAGCATTCCATTGAGCCACACGGAAATCCCTTCAGATGATCCTGAGGTCAAAAGGGTCGCAGTAAATCGAATAGAAGTGGAAGAAAACATTGCTCCATTCAAGAGACTGATCAACTACTTCTCATCATGGATTAAGTTGAAGAGAGCTGTGGCGTGGTTCCTGAAGCTTAAAGCTGTACTATGGAGTCTGTCAAAAACGCAAAGAGCTGCGTGCGGCCAATGTAGAGAACAGTTTAGATCATGGTCAATATATGATCCAAAGTCAGATTTACAGTTTCAAGGCAAGCTTTAGGCATACACAACTTGCAATGGAAGAACTGGATCAAGCAGAACTCGACATAATCAAATTCTGCCAATTTTCAGAAGAGATTGCAGCTTTACACAAGGGGCAGGATATCAAACGCAGTAGTCACTTGTACAAGCTGAACCCTGTATTTCAGGAAGAACTGTTTCGAGTTGGTGGGCGACTGAGTCAGGCAGCGATGCCAGAAAGTAGCAAACAGCCTGTCATCTTGTCCAGAGACTTTCACATTGCCAATTTAGTCCTCCAAGAAATACATGAAGAGACTGGGCATGGAGGGCGCAATCACATGCTATCTAGATTGCGCCAGAGATATTGGATCCTGAGCGCCAACACAGCCATTAGGAAGGTCATTGCAATGTGTGTGACATGCCGCCGCTTACAAGGAAAGGCTGATAAACAACTAATGGCTGATCTTCCACGGGAGAGAGTGACGCCAGATGATCCTTTAAGATCACCCTTTACCCGAGTAGGTGTAGATTATTTCGGGCCATTCGAGGGGAGGCGAGGAAGAACCCTCTTGAAAAGATATGGAGTCATATTCACTTGTTTAGCCGTTTGTGTGGTGCACATCGAGCTGGCCTCGTCATTAGACACAGATTCGTGCATAAATGCAATCCGGCACTTTATAGCACGAAGAGGACAAGTGAAGGAGATTCGCTCTGATAACGGGACGAATTTTGTTGCTGCCAATCGCGAGCTGAAGGCAGCCATTGCTGACTGGAACACCTCAGAGTTTCAGCATCTATTCCACCAGCATGGAATCAGGTGGACATTCAACCCTCCCAC
>JAODUD010010005.1:0-14389 GCA_026784285.1 Stomatorhinus walkeri
GCTTTGTGGGGAAGCAGAGCAGTACTGCAACTGGGTGGCCTCGCCGCCTCCTAAGTGTCAGTCTATGTTGGAACAACCTTCTGCCTGAAACAACAGGGAGTCTAAGCAGGTATTTCACCACGGCGGATCCCACAAACACTAGTCTTCCAGCGTATTGATTGTGCCGAATATGACGAACCCTCCCGTTCGTTTTAAGGAGGACTGAATTTCTCATTGAACTTCTGCAGCCCCTGCACCAGTTTATCTGTTCAGGGGGAGTTGCAGCAGACAAAATAGACTTTCAAAAAACCCCCAGAGCCTTTACAGCCAGTCCCTACGAGCCTAGGGAATGCTCCTTCAACTTGACCAACTGACACATTTACAAGTGACAAACGACGGAGAAAGGAAGGTCAGCCAGTCCCTGGTGCAACCAAGGTTAGGGACCTTGCTCAAGAGCCCAACGATGACATCACTCTGCCGACCAGGGGATTCAGCAACTTCCTCGGTAAAAAAAATACAGCCCCCATCTGCTCAACGGCTGATGCCGATCCACACAGGATGCTTTCCTGTTAAACCAACCGTCAGCTCTGAGTGGCTCCATTGGCCTATCTGTCACACCCGACTCTCTGTCAACGCGGCTCTCTCTGGTTCTGCAGTTGGAACCGGCCTCTGCCATTCTGTTGGTCTTATTCCCTCCCCAAAGCTGCAGTAGGATGGAGGGCCCCACATCCCCTGCTGTCACACCTGTGTTCCAGAGCAGCGGATCAAGGCAGGGGAGCGAATAGCGGTCGCTATGGGAGTCTACCAGTAACCTACATCCCCACATGCTCCATCAGACCAACTCTCATGTGGCACAGTTTCTCAGGAAATGCTGAATCACAAAGGGTCACTCAGTAAGAAAAATACATATTTCCAATTAAAAGGAACTAGACTGGCTACTGCACATGGATGTCGGGCTGCACTGGTAGAGGAACGCTAAAAAAATGCCCTTGCAGATGGTGCCAAGACAAAAGCGTCTCGCATACAGCGCTTCACGCCTAACCGGCAGTGACAGAGAAAGTCTCAGAGAATCTGAGATCAGATGCTCGAGGGGAGGAAGTGACAGTCAACAAACGAGGCAGAAACCACAGGCGCAGTGCACTCAGAGAGCTCTCTGACGCAGGCGGGAGGCGCCTATGGTCGCAGAACACAGGTCAAGAACATCCAAGGAGCCAGGCAACGAATCAAAACCTGGCATGAGCAGAAAACTGGCTGGCTATCAATGCGCATAGGTCAGAGTAATGAGCGGCCCAGACTGAGGACATTTAGCTGATAAGCAGCACATGGGAGCACGATGTCAGAGGGACATGCTGCTAGTGGCACTGCACTGTCAGACTAAGTAAGAAATCCTCATGCAATGTCTCTGAAAGGAGACTAGAGGCCGAGCAAAACTACGACCTCGCTGCTTAAAATACAGGGCTTGCTCAAGTGAGTTTATGCATGCAAAGTCATGCCCTAGGCCCCCACCATGACACCATGATATGTGCTTCGGGAGGGGGGGGGCACACACCACATTCATCGCCTCTTGTTGTCTGTGCAGCAGTGGGTTACAGACAGAACAACGGCATAGCGGTCGGCTTCAGGAAGATGTATGTGGAATGTAAGCAAGGCTGACGTGCAGAAGAAGCCTGGGAGGATTTCCATAAAGGACAAGAGAGGCTGCTTTCCCACACGGCCAGATCTCTCTTTCTGTGCTTAAACAGCTTAGCCTAGTGCCTGGAGCTACGACCCAATGGCAGGCTATACAGATGCTGCATCTTCAACAGGATGCACTAAAAATCACTTATTAAAAGCTGCTGGAAGCTATGCTCTGGAGAACTGAGCAGAACTCACTGGTTATCAGCTGCAGCAGAATAGGGAACCTGCATTTTACTTGCGCCAGATGCAGTAAAAAGACAGGTTTACAACCAGGATTAACACAAACTATTTAGTTCACAAGGTGAAATATAAAATGTTCCTTGTAGGTTCTGCATATTCCTACAGCAAACAGTTCTGTAGTGTTGTGCTCTGAATAACCTCTCTAAACAACCTTTTACTTTAACCATACCTAGGAATATAATCACATTTTGCTGTAAAACATGCAGAGCAGCCTGTACACAATAACGACAAGGTGCTGCAGGCATCTTTTCTTTCCTTTAGGGTAAATTTTCTACTCAGATCCTGCACATGCATCTCAGTGATAGGCATGTCACTTGTGGGGGGGGCTAAATTATAGGTGGTGCCAGAAGAATAAATGCAAAAACAAAGGTTGCAACATGAACTGAGGTGCTGCATTCGCATGTCTGCACACCGAAGCGCCACTGTGGTGCAGAGGCCACACAGCAGCCCATGACGGGTGATCCAGCGAGACGGCCACTGCACGGGCTAGCGAGGCCCCTCACTGCAGGCGAGCCACTGAACAGGCTAACGAGGCCCTTCACTGCAGGCGAGCCACTGCACAGGCTAACGAGGCCCTTCACTGCAGGCGACCCACTGCACAGGCTAACGAGGCCCTTCAGTGCAGGCAAGCCACTGCACAGGCTAACAGGTCCTGTCACTGCAGGCGAGCCACTGCACAGGGAAGAACAGAAAAACACTTCCTCTGCCAATCACGACACTCCTTTATCCTATTCAGTACATTTAATGCACTAATATTTTTGACATGTATCAAACATTTAATTTGTATAAAAACTGGTGCATGTCCTCAGGGACACCCAATGTGGTGACAGTGCATGTGAAATCTACTTTGTGTTAATTTAAATCATGCAGATGAATGCAGTTACACAACTGTTGACAAAATGCCAAGTGTTCAGGTTTAACTGCAAAGCTAGAGCACTTTCCTTTGGGGATTCATTGAGGGAACCAAAACTTCCGTCCCTCAGCTACAAACAATAGAGTTTTTCCCACATAATACAAAACACCCGTCCTCCAACCAATTAGCCAGTACTGGGTCATGTGGAGCCTGAAGCCAATCTGAGGCAGCATAAGGCACAAGGTAGGAGTCACCATGGATGCTACTTTAATAAACACACTACACACACCATGGCAGTGTTTCTCAACCCAGGCCTCAGGGGACCCCAGACAGTACATGTTTTTGCTCCCTCCCAGCTCCCTGCCAGACAGTCCAAATTTTTGCTACCTTGCAGCTAGGAGCTGGGGATTAAGCAAGTATGTGAGCAGTCAGGGGAGTTCCCAAAGACCAGGCAGAGAAACTCTATACTATGGGCAATTTAGAGATGCCATTTCACCTAACGCCACATCTTGGGACTCTGGCAGCAAGGGATGCAAGCATGGGAATTAGAGGTGTAACGTGATATTACAATATGACGAGAAAAGTGGTCTGGTGAAGGCGCTGCGAATCAGCTGCTGTAAGCATGTTGGCATCTGACTAAATGACCATAGCAGATGCCCCAAACACTTTTGCAATTTTTGAGCATTTTGGGTACCCAGCGGAAAATATAAACGGCGAAAGGGTGACAGACTAAACACGAACCATCTGTAAGCATTGTAGGAAAATAATGCCGTACACAGCGGCTCACGCTACTACTATGCAAAGCCATTTGCAGCACCATCATAGCTCTTCACTTAAATCCACTGCACCGGTTAACATTCAAAATAAGTTTTAGGTTTGCTATTTATTTTGTTTTATTTATATTCTATTCTATGTTCAATTGAGAAGTCAAATAGGAGAGAAGCCTTTGAGTTTGTGGTGAAATGTTTTATGGTGTTAGATATTTGTTCTGTTCTTTACTGCATGTGATGATGGTGATTATTTAACACATTTCACCATATCTGCATTATTTACAATTTTTTTGTCTTTCAAATTAATCAAATAAAAGGGTGCTTTTTCAACCCCCCGACAATGGAGGTATGGGGGTCACAGACCCAGCCACTGAGCTGCCTTGCCATATATGAACCATCTACAGGCACATTAAAAGCACATTACACTGCTGTTTCGGTCAGATGATGTCTTCCCATCCTCGCATTCCTCAAAAGGAAAATGAATATCATAGTTCACTTTGCCTGATATATTCTACTTCGTTCTAGTCAGGTCTGAACATGATTGCGATCCTCTCATGAACGGATTGCACAACGAGCATCATGCCAGGACAGACTGAAGCTGATACAGTTGGCTACATCTGGAGCCCTTTTATTACGATCCTTCAGGTCAATTGATCAGAAAACACAGCTGCAACCATGGGGAAAAAAAACTAATATTTGGATGCAAAGAATACTTTTACTTAATACGCAACATCTCCAGCCAAAGATGTTGTAATCTCTTTGGCAATATAAATTAATGCAATACAGTGACATATTAGGAAAAGCTGTGTGGCGCACCTTTCTGGCTGATGGTGAGAAGTGATAAGTTTCAATGAGAAAACTCAAAGCAGAGGTTTACAAGTAAGGTTTTCTTCCAGTTAGTCTCACCAAGGTGAAACTCAGCACATGAAACTGTAAAACCCCTGACTGCTAACTCAACCAGTCTCACATTGTGTCAAGTTTCACCACAACTGTAAAAAACCTGCAAAAACCGGGGTTTCCTAAAGTTAAAAACAAAGCCACCCTGCCTTGTATCGTCAGAGCTAGTCAACACAGACCCTCTTGAGATAAGGGTATATTTATGACTGTGGTGGAATGCTTGGCAAATGCTGATCTACAGTAACTCCAGAGTTCTTCGAGGGCTTACAGAGATGCCACTTGCAAATTTTCTGTCAAGCTGGTGATCAGTGCAGCTTCTTGGGATCAGGGTGAAGCTATGGGAATCTGAAGGAAGAAGATATAACTCTCACTGGCGGCAGAGAGAACATTTCCTCAGCTGGAGGCAGCAGAAGGTTCCGGGGGCATCCAAGTTCTCCGGGCAGTACATGGACTGTACATCTGGCAAAGATTTTCTTTTCTACATGCTGTTAACAAACAGCAAATTGATCAGACTGCTGGGTGAGCGGGTTGTTTGGTTGCCTTGCCTATGACAGTGGATTGAAAGGACAAGACAAGATTAACAGCCATAACAAGACCAACACCAGCAGCTGCCACAAGACTGGTTTGAAGCAGCCAAACACTGGAAGTTAGATTTGGATACAGGCAAAGATGAACTACTTTGCTTAGTTAATAATCATGTCAAGCCTTTTCTGCTACAGTAAGAGGTCTGTTAAGGTCTTCTGCCAGATCACAACTGACCAAGATGTCTTACAGGACTTTCAAAATGAGTACATATTTGTTGATTTGGTGGAAATCACCATCTGCATAAGCTATTTTTCCCAAGGCTGAACCCGCATCCACGGCGAACGTTTTAAAGATGTAAAGATACTCGAAAGCTATTTGTTTTAAATGCGGCTCTGCAGCATTGTCTGCAAGCAAATTCCATGGGCTTGTTTTCCAGAAGCAAGGAGAAATGTTCCATAGTCCTATGAGCCATCTGAGCAGAAACGGGCTTAAAACACCACAAACACTAAATAACATTCCACTTGCAATTTCAGCCCCCCCAGAAAGGAAACCTTAAGTCCCCGCAGAACAGCCACCCCTTGAGCTATGTGTGGAATGCTGCCGCCGCTCTTCTCCCCTCTCTCCCTTATGGAGGATGGAAGCTCCGGCTTCCATTCCATCGTCAGTGTGAGTCAGTGGATGGAGGGTAAAATCCAGGGGCAGAGTGTCTATTTCAGGCCTGGGATAATTTATCTATGAGCTCAATTTCTGCTTTGTAATGACATCAAAAGCATTCCTGTCCACGGCCCTTACTATACAATAAGTCAGTGTTTCCAAACCCTGCCCTCAGGGACTCACAGACGGTGCAGATTCCTACCAGACAGTCCACATTTTCACTCTCCCTCAGCTCCCGGTAGCAAAAACGTGGACTATCTGTGGGTACCCTAGGACCGGGTTAGGAGACACTGCAATAAGTAATGCCTTCTGCATAATTTACGTTTTTTTAACACAACTACGCAATGCAACCCCGCACTGGATAAACAAGTGACCCCGTATTGGAGAGACAACAGGAAGTTGGAGGAATGGATAGACACCAGGAATTTGGAGGAATGGATAGACAACAGGAAGTTGGAGGAATGGATAGACACCAGGAAGTTGGAGGAATGGATAGACAACAGGAAGTTGGAGGAATGGATAGACAACAGGAAGTACCATTTGCTTCCCACATGGCATCACAAACAAACATGCTGTGCAACTCACACAACATCCATTAGCTTAGCAGGCATAACACAAACCCTGAGCATCTAAACATCTAAACCATTAACAGTGGATCAGAACTTAACACGTCTCAAGGGATCGCTGCCACTGGCAGGAGCTGTGGGGGCTGGAATACGTCACAGCCACACAAGCACACTGAACACCGCAAAACTGTTAGCAGAACAGCTACAGCGCAGCCTCCAACACACACATCAGAGAGTATATCCCTGGTGGGGTCTTCATTCAAAGACACGAAATTGCCTTTGGCAATGTATTCTGATTTAAGACTGATTTAATCATTGTTCTTTTTGAGAAATTCCATCTAAAGTCATATTCAAAATCTAAAACCCTTTGCTTTATAGATAATTTGATGTATGCACATTGCATTTCCACACCCAATGATCACAGATAGCTTGAATGAAGGCTTCCTCCCATTCATCATCGGGTCAATGGTACATATTCATTATCTATGCTGGGAAATCAGAGGTCATTCATTGAATTGCGTGCCCTGGTAGACTATGGTCAGATTGGCCAAATCACGATCTTGAAAAGGTGCCTGGAACATGTCCAGGGTCCCTCCAGCAGGGAGCGACTTTCTAAAGAAACAAACAGCTCTCTGCTACCAAAGAACTCTGCATTTTTGGTCACAGTCTCACTGAAAACGTCACAGCAGTTACTCAAGTGGCCCCAACGTTAAGTGATAATTCTAAATGCTTACTTGCAATATTCCGGTCCTTGGCATTTTACTTCCAAGTTAGGTTGTAAGTCATTTTGTTATTTTGAAGAGGGAATCATTCTGCCCACTTACCAGTTAACCACATTTAAATACATTATGCTCCTATATGTAAACCTTTAGCCCTTCAACACATAACTTCAAGTAAAAGCTAAACCATTCAGATCAGGAGTGGACTTACCAGTTAAGAGCAGGTAGCCCCCTGGGATGCCCAAAAACTGGGGGCCCCAAGAAGACAGAATTTCCATAAGTCACATTTATGGATATAAGATAATATGATCATTTCAACTATGCCAACATGTGTGTTATTTGCATTTTAGTTTTCAGTACAGGAAATTTGCCCCCATCTGATTTAAAGGAACCCAAGGTTTTAGCTTGTGCTACACTAGCAGGAAGACTATTCCATACTCTAACTCCATGCTGTGTAAAGAAATGCTACATCAAATTCATTTTAAAATGTTCTCCCGCTAATTTCCACTTATGGCCACGAGTTCTAATATATAAACTTATATATAAATAGCCATTTGAATGAACAGCATCCAGACCTGTTAGAACCTTATATACCTGGATCATGTCCCCCCTTAATCTCCTTTGCTCGAGGCTAAACAGATTCAGCTCAGCTAACCTCTCCTCACACGACATTCCTCTAAGACCAGGAATCATTCTCGTTGCCCTACGTTGCACCCTTTCCAAGGCAGCAATGTCCTTCTTAAGGTATGGTGACCAAACCTGCACATAATATTCAAGGTGGGCTCTTACCAAGGAATTACTGTATATAATCATAGCGTCACCTCCCTTGATTTAAACTCCACACATCTAGAACCCAAAATCCTACTGGCCTTTTTAATTGCTTCCCCACACTGGCGAAAATGGGACATGAGATCAAGATCCTGCTGTAGCCTCTGTGTGGCTAGTTCAGTATCTGCTACACCACCCACATCGGTGTCCTCAGAAAATTTAACCAGCTTACTGTATGTACTGTTGTCAATATTGTTAACATGAATTAGGAATAACAGAGGCCCTAAAACTGAACCTTGTGGTATAACTGCATGCCCACTGTGACATTGTAAAGCAATCTTACGCAAGCATTCTAATAGAAAATCTATATTATTCCATTATAAATCAAAAATCAGAAGTGTTGGGCAAGTTTGCAAACCCTACAGACTATTTACAGGGTAATAAAACTGTTACGTTAATGTCAACAATCTGGTTGTCTTCACTGCCAAGCAAATTGACATAACAAACAGAAGACGAAAGCAGCATAGGAATAGCATTACATCTCCCTTGTCTTTGATGATATTCCGCAATAATGCTAGACAAATTATTAAACAAACATAAGCAAAAATTCAAGACAAACCTTAGCCTTGGGGTGAAGTAAGGCATAGGCTAGGTCAGGGGTTCCCACTGGTGGCGGAGTCACAAGAATAAGAGTCTTTAGTATTTGCTAAGAATAATAAAATTTCCAGAGTATGTTTATCAAAACTTTAAAAAATGAGAAAAGTGTATGATAACCGCAATCGCAACCAGCCACAGGTGGCCCTCCCCAAATCTACTATGGGGGGCTCTGTGGGATTGCCACTCTCTGATACTGTTATTTTGTCCAAGTCTACAGCCTAGGATCACAGCAAAAGACAGAGCGGTGGAACTTTAACTTGAAAGATCAATCCGTTGATGTGATTCCCCCTCCCTCAGAAAGGAGAATTTTACAGACAGAATTTCCACCCTCAACCTAATCAGTAAATTTTACCGCTGACACCAGGTCCACTGATTATCAGATTATTGATGTTCCATCATTTTTAATTCCCTCTCATTTCTTTTTTGGTTTAAAAAAATGGCTCATGTGGCCCATTTACACTAAGGTAGAGATACTTGTGAACTGACTACATAAAACTACGATTTTCTTTAAACTACCCTTTATGTACAAGGCATATATTTGGAAGCCATAACTGCTTGCATACTTTGGCCAAAGAAAGATCATTAAAGTTCATATATGGATCAGTACAAAACAAACTCACTCAATTGACAACAAAATTTCATCCTCAAACCAAGATTTCATTTGACTGGTTTTTAAAAATTGCATTACTGTCGTTCGCTTCCCGGTTAACAGCATGAAAAACGAAAACTATATCGACACTGACATAAATTCAGACTGACAGGCCAAAAAAACGCCGCATCCAAGTAAATCTTGCAGTCTGCACGCTGCAGATCAGCCGCCAAGTAAATACCTGGGGTAAATGGCACCAACGATTCTCTAAAGCGGTATCATTGGAGTACTGTCTAGCAGCCCTGCCCTGTTTGTTTTCCCTTGGGTTTCATCTTGACTGCAAGGAAATCTTGAACTCGTACCACATATACCGATTATGAATCATAAATCCCCGATTATTCGTTCAGAGAGGATCGGTATTAACACTTTAGAACTTGCATTCAGTAAGAAAATACTAATAACAGCAACAGTACTCAAATTAAGGTTGTACTAATAATGATAATAATAATAATAATAATAATCTTGCAGCACGATCACAGAACACACTCATAGATTAAATTACTTATTTAATAATCTGCAAATTTACAATAATTATAACTAGACCATGTAAAACGTAAGCATATCTACAACAAGGGGTATATCATTACAATACTTTTTGTACAAAAATCTTATTAACTGTAGAAGTAGTCGACAATTAAAGCAGAGGATTATAATATAGGTGAATAGTATATAGGTGCAGGGGCACTTACCGGACAGTTCGTCTGGTTCCAGCCCAGTTTCGGTGTCGAGTCCGCAGATCACAAAGTAATCTGCGAATCGGCAGGAGCTGGAGCTGAAGCCGGTGGTCATCCTGCGATTGGGCTGGTGCTTTCCACGCTTCACACCAATACATATCTGGGGCTCTGGGTCTTACTTGGCGCTGCCATTACGGATGCGCCTGTTAGCCCCAGCGCCAGAGCAGAAAGAAGCCGAGAAGAGCGGCCGAAGTGCATTATGGGCCGCCCCCCTCCTCATACAGCTGTTTTCATCTGTCGGATATCCCTCAGGTCCCACGAAGACTGGTGTGAGGTGAGTCCGCGCATGCGGTCTGGTGCAAAAAAAATCCCGTTGCGTTATGCGGTTAACTCTTCAAACGCAAAGAGCCGGCAAAAAACCCAAGCGCATATTAATTACAAGAAGACCCGATTCTCTTTTCCGGCAATGAAACTACATATGAATGTTTTCCCAGAGATGCAGACTTGCGGTTGACTAACACATTTTTTATAATTGTGAATGCATACTTAAAACTAATACGAATCTGCAGTGGAAAATTACGAAGTAGGCCTATATTTTATTAAATGATTCTAGATGTCAGGGTCTGGAAACAATCTATAAATACCAATTTAATAATTGTTTATTTGTAACCGGTACATCCAACATAACACAATCGGGATGGTGCGAAATGTCATCGCAAAATCGATTTATGTACCCGCAGTACCCTACGTCACGTGAATTACTGGAGAAACAAAAGATCGCCATCTAGTGTCTAAGTATAAGCCTCGCAGTCACTTCGGGAATATATGTGGTTTTAGCCCCGGTCTGCTGCTGCCACCGCCGCAGATGCATTGGTATGTGACCCAATAACTCAAAAACTATTTGACTTTTTTTTTTCAAACTTTGCGCAGGCATTGGATGGGTGATGAATTGGAACTGCTTAAATTTTGAGACAAGTATAGTGATATCAAAACAGGGCAATTTTGACAGTTGTTTACATTAAGATAATTTTACATCAGATTTTTCAAGAGGTATTATATGGGCGCCAAACTGGAACTGATAAATTTTGATAGATAGTCCCAAAGCTGAAGCAACACTGCTTTTTGGAAGCAAAGGGAAGGATGACATTGCGAATGTTATAAGTGAAAAGGTATTTAATGGAACATATGACTGTATCACAGGAACAGTAAATGGATGAAGATCTACACTTGGTTTCATTTTCAGACTTTTTTTTTGAATATGGTCAATTTATTTGTCACTCTTTACATACTACATCTACACAAAACAATAGGCTATGGATGAAAATCTTCACCTAAAATGTACACTAGATCAGATCCAAAATTGTAACTACAGTAAAATCCCGTTATAGTGGACTCGTTTATAACGTAATATCGTCTATAACGGACGAGGTCCTCTGGTCCCGGTGTTATGCCGAAAAATGCATCCTTGCAATAGAATGCATGCCGGTGTTCTGACGAGTTGAGCTTTTAGGAGTTTTTTTTTGGGGGGGGGGGTTAGGATTTTTGGAGGGAGATACGGTTTAGGGGTGTTTTGGGGGTTAGGGTTTTTAGGGGATTCGGGTAAGGGTTATGGTTATCGATTAGCACTACGGTAGCCTAACTCGACAAAGTAGCTGGCGTGCAGGTGATATCCAGCGCAGATACTTAGTCGCGATTACAAATAGTCACGCATCTGGTCAGGTGAAGTTGAATTACTACATGTACAATATAATAACCTATACCACAAGTGTGTGCCATGAGTAAATGGTGTCCTGTAGTTGTGTTCTGGCCATACAGAAACTCTGGATATAACCCACATTGGGTATAATGGACTGTTTTGCCAGGTCCCTTGAAGTCCGTTATAACGGAATTTTACTCTACTACGATAAAGGGCAGCAAAATTGGATCTGCCAACAGCGGGCAGCCAAGAGCGAAAACAGACCCTGCAGATGTACCATCTAAACTAATTATGTGGATCTTTGTACAAGAGAGCATTATAAAACTGTGGCGCCAATAAAAAGTTTGTATTGATTATTGGTCACTAGCATCACTGTTAAGCAAATTTTATCCAAAGCAGTAGAGTAGCCGGTAAGCGCTTATGAATGACTTCATTAAAATATACTTTGATTCGTACGTACTGTTCTTGTTCCAAAACAGTACGGCTCAAGATGATTTTCTGAATATTTTATAATAAAGTTTATATTGATCTTTGTCGCTAACTTCCCCATTTGCAGCATTATATCCATTCATTGCGGTAGCCGTTTGGTGAATTGTATTGTAGGGAACTCTGAAAAATTTACTGTGGGAGAATTTAATCATGTAACTTTTTTGGAGACATGGGGTTGTGTAAAGTAGCCTTCATTGAAAGTCTTTGGGATGTAAGGAAGAAGACTTTACAGATCTTGGCGAGTAATGAATGCTAATCTGGATGAAAAAAAGGTTGAGATGTTACATTAACACTAGGGCTGTTACAGTATTCGGTATATTAATGAACTGTTCGGTATGCCTCTGACAGTTTGATGCGCACAAGTGAACCGCAGTATTACGATATACATCATTTTCCTTGACATATTGGCATCTGCCAGTGGATCGTAACCTTTTTCCTGCGTATTCCATGCCGCACCATAACAGAATGTGCACCATAATCAAAACTAAAGGCGATACAACACAATATTAAAGTGTGTAACTTTTTCTTTGGGCAGGCTGTGTACCTGGGAAGGCCTACTGAGAGTAGACTGTGCTTCAGATATCTTATATTGAACCAGATGCAAAATGTTGTATAAACTGTATTTCCCAAAGTATTTGGACACCCCTCCAAATCATTGAATTCAGGTGTTCCAATCACTTCCATAGCCACAGGTGTATAAAATCAAGCACCTAGGCATGCAGACTGCTTCTACAAACATCTGCGAAAGAATGGGTCACTCTCACTCTCAGAAATCAGTGAATTCAAGTGTGGTACCATGAAAGGATACCATCCGTGCAATAGGTCCATTCATGAAATTTCCTTGCTACTAAATATTCCACTGTCAATGGTTAGTGGTATTATAACAAAATGGAAAGAATTGGTACCAACTTCAACTCAGCCACGAAGTGGTAGGCCACATAAAATCACAGAGTGGGGTCAACGTATGCTGAGGTGCACAGTGTGCAGAATTTGCCAACTGTCTGCAGAGTCAATAGCCTTCAAACCTCCAAACTTTATGTGGCCTTTAGATTAGCTCACGAACAGTGTGTAGAGAAATTCACAGAATAGGTTTCCCTGGCTGAGCAGCTGCATCCAAGCCTTACATCACCAAGTGCAATGCAAAGCGTCAGATGCAGTGGTGTAAAGCACATCGGCACTGGACTCTAGAGTTTTCTGTATTGATGAATCATGCTTCTCTGTCTGACAATCTGATGGACTTGTCTGGGTTTGGCAGTTGCCAGGAGAATGGTACTTGCCTGACTGCATTGTGCCAAGTGTAAAGTTTGGTGGAGGGGGGATTATGGTGTGGGGTTGTTTTTCAGGGGTTGGGCTTGGCCCCTGAGTTCCAGTGAAAGGAACTCTTAATGCTGCAGCAGTCAAAGCCATTATGGAAAATTTCATGCTCCCAACGTTGTGGGAACAGTTTGGGGACGGCCCTTTCCTGTTCCAACATGTCTGCGTACCAGTGCACAAAGCAAAGTCCATAAGGACATGGATGAGTGAGACTGGTGTGGAGGAACTTGACTGGCCTGCACAGAGTCCTGACCTCAACCCAACAAAACACCTTTGGGAGCAATTAGAGTAGAGACTGTGAGCCAGGCCTTCTCGTTCAACATCAGTGCCTGACCTCACAAATGCTCTCCTGAAAGAATGGTCAAAAATTCCCATAAACACACTTTTAGACCTTGTGGACAGCCTTCCCAGAAGATATTCCCCTTCAACATTAAACCAGATACAAGAACTTGTGGCCATAGGTGGAAATTAGCAGGAGAATGTTTTTAACTGGATTTGAGAAAGCACTTCTTTACGCAGCATGTACACTGAACAAAAATATAAACACAACACTCTTGTTTTTGCTACCATTTTTCATGAGCTGAACTCAAACATCGGAAAATTTTTCTACATACACAAAATAGCCAGGAGAAGTGCTAACTAACACAGATTTAGACAGATTTGTGAACAATATTTGAGAGAAATCTTTTGTGTATGTAGAAAAATTTTCTGATGTTTGAGTTCAGCTCATGAAAAATGGGAGCAAAAACAAGAGTGTTGCGTTTATATTTTTGTTCATTGTAGTTAAGAGTATGGAATAGTCTTCCTGTTAGTGTAGTGAAAGCTAAAACCTTAGGTTCCTTTAAATCAAAGCTAGATAAGATAAAAACTCTGAGCTATTAGTTGAGTTCCCTCCAAATGAGCTTGATGGGCCAAATGGCCTCCTCTCATTTGTAAATGTTCTTATTGCATGAATTTTCTTCCTAGATAATTTTGTTAACAAGCAAGAGCTCTGGGGTCTAACTCTCAGGAGGCACACATAAATTGAACTTCCTCACCCTACTCCGATAAAAAAAGTTAAGTCATTTAAATATGAGTTACATGTATGCATTCTGTTCACCAATATACAAACAGTAATGTTACAAAAACGTTCTATTTCTGTCCCTTAAATCAGAGGGTACAGCATCATCAGGAGGTACCTAAAGAACAGAAAAGATTTTTACACAAACACATAAATGCACTTTAATAATACTGGAGTATAATATATATATATATATATATAT
>JAODUD010010006.1:0-14387 GCA_026784285.1 Stomatorhinus walkeri
ATCCCCCCCCCCCCCCCCCCAACCATGCAGATTTCATACAGACACTCTGAGATCTTCTCTCACCCCAAGCAGACACTTCAACAAGTGTGGCAATGTGTGCCATGTGGTGATCCACCCTGCCCATTATTTCCAGTCCCTTGTGGTGACCAGATGGATGGATGGATGGATGGAGGGATGGATGCATGGATGCATGGTTGGTTTGTGGAATTGAGGTGTAATGGGCTTTTAGATTAGGGAATGAGTCAAATTCCTGTCTGTTATAAATAACTAGACCTGGGTAGAAATAAAATGATTTTTAATGCAATATGTTAAAAAATGTCCATGCTGGTCATACAGGCCCTTTATACTGGGAGAAAGGAACCATACACCTAACTCTAACCATAACTCTGGTCACACCAGCGTCCGCTGACCACTAAACCACCACCTGTGATATCTGTACATGGCTGAAAGCCGGTATGTGTGGGACCCCAGATGTCTTTCCCCAATTCCTCAAGAATTATACTGCTGTGCCCTTTGGGATGTAAAACGTTTCGCCAGGGATGAGAAACCCCCCCCCCCCCCCCCATTCTTAGAGTTATTACAAGATTTCTGCAGGCTCAGTGGAAACCGCTGGAACATAGTGAAAGATGCCGCTAGTTCTGCTTTGTATTTCACTTCAGATTGTCGTTAATTAAATGTCATCTCTTTATAGGTGAGGAGCCTTTAATTCTAAGTTCATGATTAGCCTTATTTTAAGCACTTTTGTAGGAGTGATTCCTGTTTTATGCTGCTTCTCCAGAGCAAACATAAATCATATGCACATCGTTTCCTTTACCCATTTAATATCACTTTTTCTTTGCTTTTTTATCACATTGAAGATGACCCTTCCTGTTCAAATCCATGATGGTTCCAAAGTGTCTAACATCCAGTGAGGTCGGCAGCTGTTCTCAGAGCCTGTATTTGGTATGAGATCTCTGCATTTAGGATCTCTACATTTAGGATCTCTACATTTAGGATCTCTGCATTTAGGATCTTAATTATTTTTTATATTTTATGATTTCTGCGATGGGTTGGTGCACGATCCTCGGTTGTTCCCTGCCTTGCCTCCATAAGCTCCAGACTCTCTGTCACCATGAATAGGATAAGTGGTTTCAGAAAATGGATGGATGGATTTTAAGATTTACAGGCATGTGGTAGTTGCTCTGAACACCCAGCAGAAGCGGGATTTCACTGAACTGATAGATAATCATGGAGGAGCTGTTGAACATGTGAGTCTAGACCAGGGGTGGCCAATCTTATCCGCAAATGACCGGTGTGTATGTGGGTTTTCACTGCAACTCTCTAATTAGATTAGGGAATACGCACGCTACGCTGCTGTACGACGGGAGTAGCGGCCAGAAGTCGTACTAGGTGGAATTGGGGTGCAGAAATATTACATTTATGTTGCGGACAGGAAACGAGAGCCCAGTGAACACAATTAAGATTATTCTTAAGATTATTCTGTTTTACCTCATTGAATGAGCTCATCTCATATGGTACCAAATGTGACGGTACAGTAGTTTGGTGTAGAACCTGTGGGGTCTGGTACCATCAGCAGCTCGCCATGAATAAAAACCAGTGAATAGGCTTCAAAAAATCAGCAGTGAAAATAAGCACAGCTAGATGCCAACCATGTCCTAACAATGTGCTTCAAACTCAGGAGAGTGTTGGGATGAGCAGGATTAATGGGCGTCATGGAGGTGCTTGATAGAAGGAACCATCGCTCTGGTTGGAAGAGTAACGGAATGGATCTGGTCAGGGAGGCTTATAAACGGGCGCTGAGCCGGGTCAGAGCCTCATGCAAGCGGCTCCACACCACCGGAGAGAAGCCAGCAGGCTACACGCATCGCAGAGATGGGGAGGACGAGGCGGCTTGCTGGGTCCCATTCATCCTGAAGCCATTGGTGGTATTTACCGGCACTCAAACCTTGCATTTATGTGGGGCCCCCTGCTGGCCACTAACACTCACTACACTACATATTAAATGAGCTCCCTTCTTACGTAGGAGATGCAGAAGCAACATGTTCTACTAACTAACTAACTACCATCTTCTGACTCTGCTTGCTAGCCATTTATTTATAAAACTCTGAAAGTCAATTTGTGGGTCGCGCCCCAGAAACAACAAGCATGCCCAGCCTGAGACCATCAGCCCCCTCCCCTTGTACCTCATGTTTGTCAAATTATTGAGCTTTTTAATACGCACTGCAATTTTAAAACGAGCATGAGTAGGTCACGCCCCATATCTGTCAGACGTAATTTGATGGTTCTTGCCTCTTATGCATCATTTTGATTCGTAGTGCTGGAGGTGGCAGAAAACAGAAGCGAGAGCCGTTATGTCACCGGAGAAGGTCAAACAATAGCAAGGGGAATAAATCATTAAAGGCCCAGCGATCAGAAGTTAGTGGCAACACTCATTACTCTCGGGGCGCCTGGCAACTGTGAAGGGATCAGAAGGCGAGGCATGGGGAGCAGGGGCTGATGGGAATCGGAAACTGGGGGGTCGCAGGGATGGTTATGCCTGGAGATAAAGGCTTATGTCACTCATTTTGCCAGTTTAATAAAAGCAGAATGTGTTTTTGCGAAAGCACAGGCAGTCATTCCTTGCAATTGGGGTTTAAGGTCCTTGCTTGGGGCCCCACCAATGACCACTCTGCCAACTCTGGCATTTGAACCAACAACCTTCTGATTATAAGCATGATATTCCAAAATACTGAGACACATACCGTCCTCTTAGCCTGACCTTCCCACGATAGGCTGAGAAGCAGAACAGCAGTAGGAGAGCCTCCAGTGGATTGACTGTCAAGCAGAATCAGGAGGAAGCGTTTGCCATGAGGGCAGATCACAATTGCAGTGAAGCGGCCTTCACAGCGCCACCCTGTGATAGGGAGGACTGGTGGGGCCACACTCGAAAGCCCCACGGCAGCTCCTGGTGACAATTTATAGCATCCGTTTGAAAGTGCAGCTAGCATGGAGCAATGTCAGAAAGTTACAGAAGGAGTGTGGGAATGACAGGTGGACTGGATTTCGGCAGTGTTTTCTAGAACTGTGGGAAAGTCACCCACTTGACCCACCACTTTGTTGACATGCGAGTGTGACATGCGAGAGCAGCACTGGGGCAGACAACACCGGACAGAAAAAAAACTACTGGATTCTTTACACTGGACGCCGTCCTATTTCAGAACTTTGCCTACCAGACAAAGATCTGAGCAGAGGAGGAGGAAGAGAAGAAGAGGAAGAGGAGCAGATGCCCGGCAAGACAGAGGTGTCCCACCCAGCCCTGCACATCAGCTGGAGGATAAGACTGAGGATCTGCACTGCCTGCTTCATTGTCAGCAGGACATGAGGGACCAGTATGTTTTCACCTTCAAACAAACTAATTTGAAACCAAACTCATTCATGCAACCCTCTTGATTCGAAGAACATCGCTAGGAGTGTCTGTGTTTCTCTTCATTAACTGTAACACGTTCAAAGACTGAGCCACAGACAGTAATGAGTTTGCAGAGGCAGATACACAACGTTTCCAACACTGTTAAGCAAGGACTGAGGCTTTGTGGTATCTGGTCAAAATTTGGAGCCACAAAGCTCCCGGTGAAGGAGGAGATTAGGTACCATGGCTGTCTGAATAGGATATGGGGAGGTTCTTCAGCAAGATCAAAGCCTGCAGAGACTCTGGCCCTGTCAGTCAGCCCTTCCGTGCCCTAAAGACACAAGGAGCACCACTGGCCCATCTTCACTGACATCTTCAACATCTCCTCATCCATATCCACTGTCCAAATATGCCTCAAGAGGAATGCAATTGTGCCACTATCAAAAAAGGTCGCACTGACCTCCGGAGCCATGAAGTGCATGAAAGAACAGCTCAGGGGACATTTAAGGAGGCATTTGCCCCCCTGGAGGAACAGGGTGGTGGAGGATGCTGTCTCCCTCTCACCCTTCACAGCACCTTCTGCCAGGATGTTATTCATCAAACTGGCCTTCAAGATCATCACTGACTGGTCCGTCTGTAGCTGTCCTGGACTTCCTCATTGGCAGAACGCAGGAGGAGAAGATCAGGAACGAAACATCAAGCTCTCTGATCATCAACACAAGGACCCAAAGGGCTGTTGCCTGAGCCCATGCTATATTCTCTCCCGTGTGTCCAAACATAGGGGCAAACCTATAATTAAATTTAATAATACCACCGTAATCGGTCTCAGTAATCACAGAGTTGTGATTCCAACTGTGCATCCTTGGGCTGTAAGAGGAACCCCAAGTGAACTTGCAAAAGAACAAAAGCTGAAGGTGATGGAAACTGCAGAGGTGAATGTTGTGAACAAGGAGATGCTGCTGCCTCGAAACGCTTTAATGAGAAAATTTCTCCTCAGAATAACATTCCCCATTAGATTCTTATATTACTGCATATTTATAGCAAATGAGCATGAATGACTTTCTTCCCGATACTCGAGAAGCTCCTAGATCAGCAATGCGTCTCTTTAGCCATCATACTACCGTAGAGCCTAACTAACCTAACACTGTGATTTAATCTTCCACAACTTTAAACATCACAGAATTCAGTGCTGCATCCCACGGTAACTTCTTCCAGTGGCTATCTCTCCATTATCCTCTCATGGTGATGTGCAGTAATGCAAACACAAGAACTCAAGTCTTCAGTACTTCCAGCATTTCAGCTGGTGTCCTTTTTTGCCCACACGATGGGTTGTGGGGTCAAATCCCACCTCTGTTCTGTGTGCGTGGTGTTTGCCTGCTCTCCCTGTGTTTCCTCCTGCATCCAAAGAAATCCCTGGATGTGCCCCAGCCTTGTGCCACCCCCCCCCCCCCCCAAAAAAAGCCCTCGATCAAGAAAACCAGCAGGAAGATAGATGGGCAATAATGATAAACCAGACAGGCCTTCGGGTGGCGCCATGTGCATAATGCATGCAAACTAAATCATCTTCTTAAGCATGAACGTTTCACTAAACAGCTATTAAGCCCAGCCCTGTATTTCATTCTCAGCCACTGCTCTTTGCATACATAATTCATTCATGTTTACAGGCCCCCGCATCACACTGAGCGAGTCGCCTCCCCCGTCCTCAGCGTAACGCCCCAGATGTCCTGCTCTCTCGCTGTGCAAACACATAGGTCATCTTCAGGCAGTAAACAAGGATCCTCCATCACGCACAGCTGCTCAGCTGTCTCTCTGCTTCTTCCAGTTACTTGCTGATTCACTTTACTTGCTGATTCACTTTACTTGCTGATTCACTTTACTTGCTGCTTTCTGTTCAAATATTTACTGATCGCCGGCTTTTACTGGTATGTTTTAATTTGTATCGCTTTCAGCAATGCAACAGACGCAAAAATGGTATATAAGTAACAACAGTATTTACGACCAAGCAAACCACACGATTCTGTGAGGCCCTGTTTGTTCGGGGGGCCCCAGATGCCACAAACAGTCCATACACTATAGCTCCCCCCACAGACGGGAAGATAATTAATTGTTCCTGAAACCGCAAAAGATAGAACAAGGCAATTGTTTTAGCAGTCTTGTGAATTCCCAATTGACTTTCTGCCCTGTTGTGTGTCACTCTCTCGCCGGAGGTGTGGTTTGAATGGCGTACAGAAGCTTGCCAGAGGGTGGAGGCTTGGGGGCCCCCTGCTGGCCACAAGTACTCACTACATTAATATTAAGTAAGTGTATTCCTTATTTAGAAGGTGCTGAAGCAGCATGGTCCCCTAGCCAGATAGCTAGTATCTTCTGGCTCTACTTGCTAGCTATTTATTTAGTCTGTAAAACATCTTGGGGGGCGTGGGCGGGTAGGGGGGTGTGTGGGGTAAAAATAACATCTCATCCTCTGTATATAAGATTACATACACATCAAGTGTGTTTTTGCTAATGAATGTGCACAGTGGGTACTTTAGAATTGGTATCTGTGATGCTGCATGAAGACGAAATGCGATATCTGGTGTAATTAATTGTTAGCTGGGTGAAGTGAGAGCAGAGTATCAGTCAGACATTGAAAAGTCTGGCAATTCCCTTCTCTGAGCCCCACAGTGAGTACATTTCATATATTTGGCAGATACTTTTGCACAAAGCAGCATGCATTTTTTCGGAAGCAGAGTCAGCCAGTCCTCTAAAGCAACTGGGAGTTAAGGGCCTTGAACAGGGAGCCAATGGTAAAACCCCAATGCCAACCCTGGGATTTGAACCAATAACTTTGTCACGGACATACGCCACCGCTGAAGCCATGAACCAATTTACTGTCACAGTGTCTCATACGGCCCCATCTATGCAAAGAGCGTGACAAAGCGTGCGGCACATTGGCTGTTATTCTGCTATGATCTGTGATGTGTTTTGACATTTACATGCTGGGTTTAAGAGCATCCAGCAGTTGGACAGCAGAGAGGCGCCGCAACAAACAGCTGCAGGGCACAAACACATTGGCCGTGTTTGCTGGAGCTCAAAAGGAGAGAAAAATCACCCTATTCTCTGTCATGTCTCAGAAGTAACGTAATTCATTCCCATTGTATAAGACACCTGGAGGATCTGACAATGCAGACAGCTGCGTCTCACAATTGTCTACATTCCAAATCAATATTTCAAACATTCCAATCACAATGTGTCCTTAGTACAGTTTTTATCTGTAAAATGGTGTATACAGCGGTCATGAC
This sequence comes from Stomatorhinus walkeri, assembly GCA_026784285.1. Lineage (NCBI taxonomy): Eukaryota > Metazoa > Chordata > Actinopteri > Osteoglossiformes > Mormyridae > Stomatorhinus > Stomatorhinus walkeri. The sequence goes on from JAODUD010010006.1 coordinate 6,664, forward strand.
AAGATGTCCCAATATAATGAACACCATTGAGAACATGATCTATGATTAGATATATACAGTGTAAAAAAATAGGACACCCTATTACATTTTTAATTCTTTATTAAGAAATATCAAAATATCAATTTTAAATCTTCTTTCGAATTATATCTGTAGATAAAGGTGTTGTAACTACATCACCTATGCAAAAGCAAGAAACAGAATCACATGCCAATTCCTAATGAGGAAAAAGTTAGGACACCCTGTGCTTTCAAGAATGAGATGAGAGTTCTGGAATGGCGATACCAAAGCACCGAACAGAATCCTATTGAGACGCTGTGTGGTGATTTGAAGTGTGAGTGCATGCAGGACACCCTTCAAACATCACACAGCTTGAGGAATTCTGCGTTGGAGAGTGGGGAAAACTTTCTGCCAGTCGATGCCAGAGATTAATAGATGGTTATAGGAAACATGTCATTGAGGTTATTTCAGCCAAAGGGAGAAATACTAGTTATTAGGACAAAGGGTGTCCTAACCCTTTCCTCAGTGGAAATTGGCACCTTAGTTAATTTATTTGCATAAATAAGTGAATTTGTTTCTTGTTTTTGCATAGATGATGCAATTACATCAACATTATCTACAGATATAATTTAAAAGAAGATTTAATACTGATATGTTAATGTTTCTTAATAAAGAATTAAATATTTAATGGGATGTCCTAATTTTTTCACACTGTAGATGTTACATGTAGATGTTAGACCCATGCTCAAGTGCCCAACTGTGAAATAACTCCTCCAGTGCGGGGATTTGAATCAGCAACCTCCTGATTACATAGCTAGTGCACTAAAATGGACCAATGGAATATTACATGTTCAGTGCACTCTTATGTCAAGTTCCACTTGATTGAGCCGCATTCAATAGCATTTAAATCTGAGGCCTATAGAGAATAGTATATGCAGATTTAGAGATGCGAACGTAGGTCAGCAAGTGTATCACTTAGTGTAACTGGAGCGTGAGAATGGGCAGCACTGCCAGCCGTATAATGACCCACTGTCTATATGTAACTTGTAATACAGTATGGATACAGTAATGTATATGCGATGGACAGCTGCTATATTGAAATACGCCCAGATTCACTTGCGTCCGGTGGAGTCTACCCCAAATGCAGACGCAATTCAACACAAGACTATTTCAGCAACACTTTATAGAGCTTAAAGTTATTCAGATTTTATATTCAATCTGCTTTAATGTTTTTAATTTAAGTTAAAGATGTGTAAAAGGGGCAGCTGACTTGGGTATTAATGTTTAACTTGAAAATACACTGCAAATATTGTAAGAAAAACCCCGTAGTGAGAAAAACACAAGGCAAATTCCAGCTCTTATATCAAAGCTCAGCCTTTGTTTAGCTTGTCACTTGTAGAAACAGACTTGTAACGGCCTGTAGAGTCTGTGTCACTCTCCCTCAGAAACACAGTTCACAAATGACAGATTTGTGAAGATCGTTTGACAGAGGTAACTGAGCATTACGCTTCATGGTTATTGGGCGGGTTCTGCTGCCTTTAAAGGGATAGATATTTGTTACTGGCTCGTTAATTCGTCCAAATTTGTAACACAAACAATATAACAGACAGATGTATGAATGCATACATTTTAGGCTCACACAGAAACAAATCCTGAAAAGTGCGCCGTTTCCTGCCAATAGACTTCATGCGGTAACTATAGCATCCTCAGGGGAATTAACCTTATAATTGGTCCATAAATTCCATTACTGGCAGACATTGTGTTAAATGAAGGGCAGCTACAGGCCAATTGTGGTAATTTCAAAAGCCTGGCTGCCGGCCGAGACATGCAGCACTCACGTTTTCCCTTGTCATTACCACAGCAGGGACACGGCCAGCCTCCTGGGGGAGCTAGTGTGGGCACGAGGTCTAAGGCATGCCAATATTTATTTTTTGGGTCCAAAGAGCGAGACATGGCATCAGTAACCCTCATCATTAGTGCAACAGTACCACAACCGGCCTCAAGGGGCGACGGTGAGGGCATGAGCTCTGAGCAGTGCTGTCAATCATAGAAACACGCCGCCAGTTACCCCCACACACCAGGGGGAGAACTCAAGACACGGGAGCCGTTGAGATGATAAGGAAGACGTGCCAGAGTGCGAGGAGGTCGGGTAGACAGGAGTCAGGGGACATTAGCCTTCAGATGAAGCTGGCAGCTGAGCAGGGCTGTGAGATAATTAGCCTCGCGTCTGGCGCCTGCGAAGGCTGCGAGGCGCTTTAATTAATGCAGAAAGGTGAAGCAGCCTCAACGGAAGCGGAGTGTAAGAGGAGCTCGTCAAATTCACCATGCGCGGCCCATCTCACTAAGGGAGCTAACCTTTTTTTTTAATCTCTTTTTATATTCTTCTGTGAGCCGGGGAAATAGAGGACATCACCTTAAAGACTCACGCTACGGTCAGGCGACTTCAGGTGGAGCGGTGCAAATGGTCAGAACTGACTCCTAAACTACACTGAGCATTAACTCTGAATATACACCTGTGTGCTCAAACAGAGTAACCAGCAGGCAGTTCTTACACATGGTGCTACGGCGCTACTGCATAAATTGCATTTTGTGTGTGAGAATTTGATCAATATCAAATTAAGTGATGTTTATTTGTTACTTCTCTATGCCGTACATAAACGTTTCTCGTGATTACAGCTCAGGAAATATGAGTGTTCCTTAATAACAAGCAGAGGCGGTCGATAGACGCCTTCAGAGCCTAATAAGTTAAACTTCACCTCTCTGGCAGCTGCCTCGCTGCTTTATATCCCAGCCTGTTTTGTACTGTTACGTGTTAAGCATTCTGAGAGTAAGACGTGTGACTCATACAGAGGACACAGGCCGGACATGACGAGGTCTTCGCTGCTCTCTCGCCTGAGCTCTGATGCGCCGTTTGGTTCCCACTCTTCACAGTCGGGCTGCAGAATGATGGCAAAGCACAGGAATGCTCTGAGGTGGCAGCTCTGTGGCTTGTTGGGTTGTTGGGTGCTGTACTTATGATCGGATGGTCGCTAGTTCACATCTCACTGGTAGGCTCTTTAGCAAAGGCCCTTAACGCCCATATCCTACATGGACTAACTGACCTTGTTTTCTCAGAAATATATCACTTGGTAAAAAAACAGCATCTGCTTAGTAATAAATATAATGCTGATGGAACAAGCTTCATGTTGTGTTTAATGGGATCTACCAGCATGAGACCATGCAGGGCCAGAGGGTTTGGATACGGCATTTTGTGCAACAACACACCGTCAGGCACAAGTCAAACAGAGATCATTCGCTCGTACATCTGAGGGCCATTGATGATCAGGCAGGACCCCTGCTGTTACATCTAGTCCACCATGACTGCAGGATTCGAAGATAATCTACAGTGAACCTGGCTTAAGCATCAATCTCATCACGCTTCATCTGAAGCTGAAGAGAAGATCTGCAAGTGGGGACCAGGACCTGGGGATCTTCAGGGCTGCTTTAGAAGTTTGTTGCCTAAAAAGAGGGGGCACTCTGTAGAAGTATCCCTCATGTAATCATAACCTTCATGTAATCATCATCATCCTTCATGTATTCATCAAACAATTATTCCTCAAGTAATAATCATTCTTCACATATTCATAACCCTCATGTAATTATCATCATCATCCTCATGTAATCATCATCCCTTATGTCACCAGCGTCATGTCTTCATTGTGATCATCCATCATGTAATCATCACCCTCCTGTAGTTATTATTGCTTTCATAGTGTTTGACATTGTATGTTATACACTACAATTGTGCTTCTGCTAATTTGTTGATCACCTGAAGTTAAATGTACTGCCCAAGGCTTTGGTGAATCAGCTTTTGCCTCAAGAATCCAGGAGTTCCACCTTGAAAAGTCCATAATTAATTTACCCTGGCTGGGAGTATACGGGGAACACACGTGAAATTACGTTTATGTTTGGTAGCGATAAGCTCTATTTCAAAATCCCCAATACGCCAATCGGCAGAGAGGAGAGATCCAGCCGCTCCTGCTTTGCTCTTCTTGTTCTCTATCGGTCTGTGCGGAGGAGGTCAATGCCAGCAGAATCCACTATGTGGCAGCAGAGCGCAGCGATACTGGGGCTGCGAGAACGATATGCGGGCAGGACAGCGACGAGCCTTTCTCTGTTTCCCAGTGAAGGCATCCAGCATCTCTGAATCTGGAACTACACAAGGCAGTGAAGATGTATTTAAAAGAGCCTCCAGACTTCATTATCCTTCTCTAAGCAGGGTATGGATATCTCAAAAGTGAAAGCTAAACCCTTCATCTGGTCCCTGAGAGATATCACTTTGTAACATCCATGGTGTTGCTGTAGTACAATATAATTGATTACGTGTGAAAACCTTGCATGGAATGTGTGACATAACTCTCCCCCCTTGGCCCAGGTGTTTCAAAACCTAAATAAAGAGCCGGCGAGAAGAATCAGAAGACAGTAGCTAGCTATCTGGGTAGCAGTACATTCTGCTTCATCCATCCATCCATCTATTTCCACTTGTCCTATTCAGGGTCACAGAGTCCAAAGCCCATCCCAGAGGCTACAGGCACAAGGCAGGGAAAAACCCAGGATGGGGGGGCCAACCCATCACAGTCCACGCACGCTGCTTCAGCATCTCCTAAATAAAGAATGTGGTTATTTAATATTTAGTGTGGTGACTGTTTGTGGCCAACAGGGGGCCCCCAAGCCTCCATCTTCAGGTGATCTTCTGTACCTCATCCAGACCACACCTGTGGTGAGAGTTTGATGCCCACCGGAGCAGATATCTAATCAGGAATTCACAAAACAATCGTCCTGTTATATCACTTGTGGTTTCAGGAACCTTTAATTATCTTCCCAACTGTGGGGGGGGGTTGCCATTTTTCACCAAGTCATATTGCAATGGGGGATGGCGTGGTCCTAACAGCTCAGATTAATGGATGATACAATATACCGACAGGCACTCTTTGGACGCCTGCCTGGGACGTGAGGATGGTCTGCATGGTAAAAGACCCCATGGAGTAGCAGAGAGGAGCACAGGAAGAAGGGAAGCAGATGCAATTAGCGCCACCTCGCTTCTGGAGAGGCTCCAGGGACAGAGCAGTCTTACTCATCCATTTATGCCGTCTTTTAATATCGATCTGTCTAAATGATGTGCAGCTCTGAAATTCGTCAGTCTGAACCCAGTCTCTCTAAGCATTTATTGACACTGATACCACTACCAATGTCTGCAAACGCACTGATTATTCAGCTCACAATAGCACAATGACTTAATATCACACTAAAATACACCCCTTCAGCATGTAAACGTTTGCTTGCTACCCTGTTCAAAAGCCATCAGGCCATTTAAAAATGTGTATATTTAATGTACAAGATACTTTATTTGTCACATACATGGTTATACAAGTGTAACATGTAGTGAAATGTACTCATGCAACGTAAAGGCAGCTATAATCGCTCTTTGATGCAGTCTTAATTTTGTGAATATTTCACATTTAATGGAGGTGTAAATGTTTACCGAGCAGGCTTTACATCTCCATCTATATGGAAGGCGTGCAGCTTTGCGGAGTGGGGGTGTCAGGCGACTGGGGGCCCTGGTTCCTCACAGACCCCCCCTTTCATCTGGCTTGCTCCGCATCGGCTTTCATAATCATAGTACATGAATTGCTTTGGGGTCCTTCTACAGTTTCTCTACTGCCCTCGGTTGTTACGTGATGGATCCTTCTGGTTGTCACCACCTATGTCATGGTCCTGGAGGCCGCGCTGCTGGAAATATGCTGGACTCCTGTGTGGTTGTTGTGGGTAAGGCTGTCACCTCCCGCCTCCACAATGGGGCAGCGGGCTCGATTTGCGGCCTCCGTTTGTGTAAGTGCAGTCTGCAAGTTTTCTTCTATCTTTCTCCCCGCGGGAAAAAGTCACTTTGCCCCCCCTCCCCAAGAAAATGACACCAAATGCCATGTTTCTTAAGCTCAACTCCTGGAATACAAGTATTGCCCCTAAAGTGAAGTTTCGCAGGGAACTACTGCTGCCTGCCTCTTCTATGTTTTGCTTAGGAAATAAAATAATCTATATTTCGTTTTTGTCATGTTAATGTGGGGTGGCTAGAGGAGTGGCCATCGATTTATGCCCCGTCACTGTAGTAACAGTTCATGGCCAGCAAGGGGCCCCCAATCCTGGCACAATGTGTTGGTTGAGTGGAGGTAAACGCTGCCGTGGCCTTAAATTTCCCATAGAGTGTTAATGCCTGATCATATGAGTCTTGAGATGGTCTGGCATTCTATCAAGGGTGCATCTTTGCTCTGGGATGGGCACCATGACCTTGTACTGGTTTGGAAAATGAACGAACAGCCTGATTAATTGAACTAAACCTGTTAGCGTGGAGATCTTGGACAATTGATGGTACTGAGACTTTCAATGTACAGCTGTAAGAAAAGAGTGAAGATTTCCAATGGTTTGCATCTCAGGATGGTTTGATCCTCAACTCGAATGACTTCAGTGAAACATCTTCTAAAAGAACATGGATAAGGTAATCTGAGAGAGGAACACAAAGGTCTGCTTAGCAATTCAACATAAATAATGGACACAGTGCTATTTGCCTGAAATAAAAATGGACTCTGCTCTTCCATCAGTGCATTGTGTAAGGTGCACCTCAAACTCCTTTACACTCCAAGCCCAGAAGATGAAACGGGGCTTGCTGGCACTTTACGGTCCAGCTAGCCGCGACTTTCCAGCGCTCTTTGATTTAGAGCTGGTCTTCGACCTGCCATAGATCGGCACTTAATCAAGCAGACTGGTGGGGGAGAAACTTTTTGAGAGTTAAACAGAAAATCCAAGGTAAGTCAATAATGCATTTGTCATAGCTGTGCACAAACCTCAGGATGAAGAGCTTTAGATCTTGTGACACACCTCTAAACCTTCCAAACAATGTGTTTAAATTATCTGGTCTGTGACACAAACAAAAAATGTTGGTAAGCTTTTGTGTCGGGCATTTCTAATAGCTTATTTCATCTTCCAGTACCTTTGTTTCAGGTATTTGGTGATGTCGTTGAGGGAATGTTAGTTGGTCATTATCAAAACATATTTAATCAGGATCAGAGCACTCCTAGTTGAGACGGAGACTTTCTGTACCTATCTAGTAGATATATTTAGCAGGAGGGCATACCATTTATCAAATACATTTGGGGGGGGGGTTTCCTGTGAACATCATATTACCCACAATCTGAATGCTGATTAGTCCCACCTCCCCTGTGCTGTGATCTGTTTTTTTTGTGATCTGTGATCTGTAACCTGGATATCAGACCTCCCCCCCCCTCCCCCCAAACCCTATAAACCTGACAGCCTTACATAGACCTGCTCTTTCTACATAAACCCAGATCTGTGTGTGTTGATTTAGCTCAGTGCCACCTATTCCCTTCAAACAGAGAGGAAGCCTAACAAATGGAATTGCTTCTCACTGGCCAATCCCCGAATCCCCAAGTCAGATGTTCTCATACCCAATGGCACAGGTGACATGCTAATGACCTTCGACCTGATGTTGTAAACTGTTAAAACCAGAAGAAAACATAGTCTTAGTTAATCAGCTCTTTTGCTGCTGAGTGCCCTGCGTCGCTTTAGGGGCTCTGACTTTAAGAACGTCTTTAAGGGTCCAGCTGTTGTTTAGTTTGCCTTTGATTTGTGGGTCTGCAGCTTATGGCCAGCCATCTTCTTGTGTGTGGCGGGGGGGG
>JAODUD010010007.1:1288-14325 GCA_026784285.1 Stomatorhinus walkeri
GGCAAAGGCTCATAACCCCGTCCCTGAATGAGTCACTGCCTGGCTCTGCCCCCACGGCCCTTGGCCCCCAACACTTCTCACTGCTCAGTTTCCATCTGCTCTGTAGGGCAAAGGCTCATAACCCCGTCCCTGAATGAGTCACTGCCTGGCTCTGCCCCCACGGCCCTTGGCCCCCAACACTTCCCTCTGCTCAGTTTCCATCTGCTTTACAGTGAAGGCTGTGGTGCAGGGTGATGGCACCATTTCAGACGATCCTCTGCCGTTATTCTCGCTCTCATGTACTGCCCGCAACCGCAGGCCCAATGAGAGGCCCCCGCGTAAAGCCACACCCTGGGAGGGGCCCGGGGCCACAGTGTGACATCATGTCCTGCTATTGTTGCCGTCAGTAGGTCGGGACCAGTTTTATTTTTTCCTTCATCTTGTATTCACAAATAATAAAGGGATGCCAGAGTTTTGTCAATCTATTTATACCTGTTCTACCAAAAAGAAAAGGCCACTGGGACGCCCAAGAGGCCCGCCCTTTCACAGGCAGGCCTCACGTGTCATGCCCCTCCCCCACTGCCTGGGACACCCCCACAGCACACCTCACCGCACCCTCTGATGTGGGCCACCTTTCGGCTTTTATGTCAGCTAGACGTGCAGCCCAGAGTGAGAGTGGCAGCAGCGGCCCAGGGACTCGAACCAGCAACCTACCGGAGATATATCCATTAACATGTATAGTGTGTGTGTGAGAGACATGTAAAATACAGAACCAAACAATAACATTGAAGGGTAAGTTAATTAAACGAATGCATTATTTGCATCTATGAAATGAGATGCATCATGGGAAAATATTTGGCTATAAGACACAGATGGCGTGAAATATATCCATCCATCCATCCATCCATCCACCGCCCACCCTGGAGAGGATCACATCCAGAGCAGCAGGTGTGCAGGATGGATTAAATTTTGCTGGCAGGATATCAGACATATTCCACAGCCCTTTGTGAAAACGATGACCTTGAGTTCACAGGCAAGTTCGTTTCTTATCTTCATTTTCATCACAGGAGACTGTGATTTATGGAGGTGTCAGTATTTCAAATAGCTAGCAGATTTCGTCTTATTGACTGTAATATATTAGCAGATGACCTTTGCAAAAATGGAGCCCAGCGCACGTGTGAGCTTGACCCCTGTGCGACTTCTGTGCTGCATCATCTGCAAGGCTCTTATTATTACACCACATCTGTGCCAGTAAAAGGGTGTCCAACGACATCCATCTAATGAGCTTAAAGTGAAACGAATAGGGCTGTAAAGTGCTGCTAATGTGTATTTTACAGCACCTTCACATGGGGGCGCTGTGGAGCTGGTGCCTACACCTGTGGATGTGAGTGTCTGGACACAGATGGCCCACATAAGCATGGCTGCTGATGTTGGTGATAAGTGAGCATGTCCGTTGCTGTGACCATTTAGCATACAAGAGACATCATTTCCTGAAGAGGCTCCAACCTCTTCGACAGCTCACCTTCAGCTACTCTTCACCATCAACCATCGCTTGGTGGTCTGGGGGGAGCCCACCGTCTGGATGAGCTCATTCAGGCTGTCTCTGGACACGCTGGTGGTGGTAGCAGGCAAGAGGACAAGGGCTAAACACACCACTGGCATAAGCGAGGATTAAGCAGGGACTGAGCGCAGCGCGGAAACACAGCGGCCGTCTGCTGAAGAAAGGCAAACAAAACTGAAACTAGAAGAGACTAGAAGAGACCATTTCCATGCCTATATTCAATTGGAGAAGTAAAATTACAAGTAGTAAAATAGTAAAAACAGTACATACTTTAAGTTAAGGTGCATCCAATGACAGCAGATGATCTTCCAAACAAACCCCTCATAGGGTCACAAAGTGAGTCTCATCTGAGGGAAATCGACAAAAAAATGAGTGGCAAGCGTATGTCACGGTGCGAGCAGACCGAGCTCCGCCCTGGGGAGGGCCAAGCCAGGGATCGCCGGCCGTCGGAGGCTGCGACCTCCTATCTGCTGTAAAATAGGGACCCTTTATGTCACAGATCCATGTTAAGATGAATCACATCTGCGATTGCAGCAAACGCCTAAATATTCTGGCCATTCACCTCCATCTCTCAGACCCCTAAAATACATCAAAATTGGCAGAGAAGTTGACGACTGACCACAGAAATCACAGTCCAAGGTTTAGACCATGAAAGAAAACCAAACGGAAAGGTTTGGCAGGACTAGAAAGGTTTATGTCTTGGAGGAATCTGTGAGACGCCCGGAGAGGGTGCCGCTGAAAGGGAGGAACCCAAAACGACGGAGAATAATTTATGAAATCTTTTATTAAAGGGAAATGGAATTAGGATTTCTGCATTTACCAAGCACTTGTTTGTAGTATTTGTATTGTGTCTTTTTAATCATTTTCAAAGATCTGCCTTGAAATGAAGGGGAGTGATTTCAAAAATGATGCAGGATGTGGCTGGACAGAGTATTTAGAACTTTGAAAATGACTGAAAACGCTCAAGGCCTAGCAGAGGAAGTAAATGCCCTCGGATGTCGTGTTAACCTGATGGTTGCAGTGCCAGCAGCAGCACAATATCTGGTGCCTAAGTGGGGAAAAATCAATCCCAGGGCTGTGGGCCGACGGAGCAGCCATACGGCAGTACACGGCAAGAACACGCAGGACTAATCTTTAGTACAGAAGTATATCTGAATAGATGAAAAAGTAAATATAGGGTGAATCCTTCACAAGAGACACAAACTGCCCCAAGCCCCCCTCACAAACATCCAAACCAAAACCAGACAACATTTTAATAAAACCAACCGATGGCATTCAAGTGCATCCCTACAAAACTGATCAGTCTCGTTTGACCACATCACCTTTCCCACACGCCTGAGGTGGGTCCCAGACTGTTGCACTGATGCTCCTGCCTCTATAGTGGAGCTAGAGGGGGAACTTGAGTGAGACCCCTCGGGAATTGCTTTAGTCATCCCAGTGACTACGCCAGTGACTACCCCAGTGACTTCCCCCATGACCACCCCAGTGACTCCTCCACCGTCACCCCAGTGTGACAGACCCTGGCCGGGTCCCCACCTCTCAGTCTCCCGGAAGGGGAAGGGACACCTGCGCTGGGACTGGGTCCCGCCTGCCCTGCCTCCTGGCTCGCCTGCGGCCCCCCCTGGCTTTGGCGGTCCCCTGCGGCCCCCCTGGCTTTGGCTTGGTGGTCCCCTGCGGCCCCCTGGCTCCGGTCTCACCTCCGGTGCCTCGTCGGGCCGCTGCCGGTTCCATGTTCCCGGCTCGGTGGTCACTTACACTATGGCCGTCAGCGGCAGTGCCTTTGATTGCCACGGCTGCTGTTCCCTGCTTCTCTTCACCTTCCTCCTTTAAATGGATTTTCTCTTTGTTTACTTGCATTTAATCAGAATACTGCAAATCTGACAAGTAATCCAGCTAAGCAAGAAATCCTTCGTGATACTGGCCCCGGTTGTATTTTCTGAGGTCTGATTGACAGAGTTCTAAACCAATAAGAAGCTGAGACCCTCATTCCTAGTTCCGGGTAAATACCGGCATATTTGTAGTCCCCAAGCATAATATCAATATGGGCCAGTTGAGAAATAAGGCTTCTTCGAAAAAACACTTATTCTCATAAATATCAAATGAAAATTCAGATACCCTTGCTATATCCTCTGGTATTCATTCTAGTCCAACAGAGAGGACAGATGTTTATGTGTATTGCTGCAGGTTTGCTCTGTTACTCTGCCTGGACAGATCTGCATGTAGGCTCTCTGCATTTTCGCAGGGTCCCACCGTGAGCTGTAGACGCCCACCATGAGCTGTAGGCCCGTGCTGCGTGTTCACAGCAGTCTCGACGCCTGGGGCAAGAATGCATAGGTGTCACACCTCATGGTACACTCCAGCTAGGGGAGTAAAGGGGAGCGACCTCATCACTCCAGCTAGGGGAGTAAAGGGGAGCGACCTCATCACTCCAGCTAGGGGAGAAAAGGGGAGCGACCTCATCACTTTCCGGAAAAAGGAGCTGTGATCCGTTCTGGGAAACGTATAGAAAGCCGTCAGTCTTACAATTCCACAACCTCACAAAACAACCTTTCTCCATTTTTTTTTGTAAAATATTAAATACTTTTAATAATTATTAAGGGTGTAGTATTTCATATTTATTCCCTGTGGGAAAATGTTAACAGATAGTAAAATAATATAAAATATAATAAATGCTCTGCTCAGTGTAATGAATCAGCGTTTTACAAGAATGAAGAGTATAATGTCCGCTTTCATGTGCTCACATGGTTAATGTTTATCAGTTTTACAGCTTCCTGCTGATAATGCAAGAAAGCAGCTTGTAAGCAGCAGGCTGACTGAGATCAGTAAACCTGTAACTACCGTAAACAGACGGGCACCATCGTGAGCGGGCACTGCGCTCTCGGATACAGCAGGACGGTACCAGGGAAGGGGGTAAGCGGCACCGTCGCAAAGGGGTCTGTTCATCTGATCTTAGCTGTGAGGCATCTCCAGATAGCCCAGGGGGTAGTAGGATAGCCTCACCTGGCCCTTAATGCGGGACAGAATAGGTGCATTGAGGAGACTTTAACCCAGGGGTCTCAAACTGGAATAGCCAGGGGGGCACTGGGTGCCGGGGCTTTTCCCATTGCAACCGCTGAAGCTATTTTAGAGCTGAGATAGAATAAAACACAATGTAGTATCAACAAACCACTAAGCAGCAGGTGGGGGTCCGGTGGTGAAACATGGGGGGTGCAGAATAAATGGTTTCTCTTTCCTGATGAATGATTGATCTGGGAGTTGGATTTAATAGTGAGTTAAACATATTGTGGGCTGTATAAAAACCACATCATGAGCCAGTACTTTGAGACCTCTGCATACAAGTGTGTTTCCAGCATGTTGGTTGGAATTTAAGGCAGGATAATACTGATAAGGGAGGGAGACAAAGCCAGAGCCTGCCAGAAGAAGAATGAGGAAGCCTGGGGTAGCTAGAAGAAGACAGAGTAAGACAGGAGAAGAGAGAGACAGCCAGAGAAAGACAAAGGAAGACAGGAACACAGCAGAAGACAGGGGAAGACAGAGGAGGAACAAAGAGGAAGGTGGAGGCAGTTAGAGGAAGACAGGGGAAAACAGGAAGACAGGGGAAGACAGAGGAGGAACAAAGAGGAAGGTGGAGGCAGTTAGAGGAAGACAGAAGAAGTGGACCTGTCATGGGTGACAGTTTTTGGTCTCTGTGTGCCTGGCAGGAAGCAGGCGCAGATACAGTCTGCAGTGCCTCTTCATAACTGAGATCATTCGCTTGGCATCTCAAAGGCCTCACAATAGGCTCTTTTATTAAAAGCTTCGCAGGCAGCAACGCGGGCTGGGTGACACTCACATGCTTGTAACGATGTGTACTGTGAGCTCACCACACATGGGAAGCTCTCACCGATGGTGACACCTTGTCTGTGCACAGATCTGAAGACCTCTGTGACCCGCGACTCGAGGCACTATGAGTCCCTCACTGACATTTGGCTGTTTTGCACAGGACAGTGTCAGACGTGAGAATGAGCTGCCCATCACCTTCCTCTGGGGCGTCCTCTGGGTGTTTGGACCTGCGGCTCGACGTCCTGCTGCTGGGAGGCCCCCAGAGTGGGAAGAGCGCCACGGGGAACACGCTGCTGGGCAGCCGGGACTTCCCCAGCCGGCTGTCCCCCGGCGCCGTCACCACTGAGTGCAGGCTCCTGCGCCAGATCATGCCTGCTTTCCTGCGCCGGCAGGGGGGCCAGGCAGCACTGCACCTCTCCGTGCTGGACACCCCCGCCTATCCCAACCTTCTGCTGAGCCCGGAGGAGGTGAAGCACACTGTGGCCCAAGCTGTAGAGCAGGGGTTCAAGGGCGGCCCCCATGTCCTACTGCTGGTGCTGCGGGCTGACACTCCCCCCTGTGACGCGGCGGGCCAGCTGACGCGCTTCGCTGAGGTGGGGGGATTTCCGACTAGTTTCACAACTCAGCATAAAAAATTGAAAGCTACTTCATGGCAGCTGTTTGGGAGAGGGGGGAGCCAAATTTCCTTCAGGTTGCCCTACATCTCAGCCATAGGGGTGTTAAGTTCACAGACGCCTCTGGAGACGCTTCCAGAGAGTCATTTGTCAAATGGCTGCTGTGAGCCTGAGGGGGTGGGTACTCACATCTGATTAGAGGTCAAGATACAGGAAAGGGGGGGTACACAGCCAGTACCAAAGATCACAGGCAGAGGGGGGTGTGAGTACACAGCCAGTACCAAAGATCATACACAGAGGGGGTGCGAGTACACAGCCAGTGGCAAAGATCACAGGCAGAGGGGGGTGTGAGTACATGGCCAGTACCAAAGATCACATACAGAGGGGGTGTGAATAAATAGCCAGTACCAAACATTACAGGCAAAGGGGGGTGTGAGTAAACACCCAGTACCAAACATCAAAGGCAGAGGGGGGTGTGAATAAACAGCCAGTACCAAACATTACAGGCAGAGGGGGGTGTGAGTAAATAGCCAGTACCAAAGATCACAGGCAGAGGGGGGTGTTAGTAAACAGCCTGTACAAAAATCACAGGCAGAGGGGGTGTGAGTACACAGCCAGTACCAAAGATCATACACAGAGGGGGTGCGAGTACACAGCCAGTGGCAAAGATCACAGGCAGAGGGGGGTGTGAGTACATGGCCAGTACCAAAGATCACATACAGAGGGGGTGTGAATAAATAGCCAGTACCAAACATTACAGGCAAAGGGGGGTGTGAGTAAACACCCAGTACCAAACATCAAAGGCAGAGGGGGGTGTGAATAAACAGCCAGTACCAAACATTACAGGCAGAGGGGGGTGTGAGTAAATAGCCAGTACCAAAGATCACAGGCAGAGGGGGGTGTTAGTAAACAGCCTGTACAAAAATCACAGGCAGAGGGGGTGTGAGTACACAGCCAGTACCAAACATCACACACAGAGGGCGGGTGTGAGTACACAGGCAGTATCAAAAAGTACACCCAGAGGGGAGTAAGTAAAACAAGGTCAGTCAGTCAGGTGCACGACCCTTTAAGAGGGACCATTTAATGTACCATACTTCACACAAATAATGTATGGAAAATAGTACTACAAAAAACTGTAGTATTTTATTATTATTTACATCTATTTTTACATATTCTATTTTTTATCATTTTGGAGAGCTACAACTACATTCATGCAGAGCTTTGTTGTGAATCAGTCGTACAGTTGCGCTTGAGCGTTGTTTACAGACGTGACCGAGGAAGGCCATATTGAAGAGCTTCTCCTCTTACCTTAAGACCCTGAAGCAGACATGCTCTCTCAGCACGGACATGACTGACGTCTTCTCTGCCGTCAGCTCCTTCATAAACACCTCTGGCTTCTGGGCTCTGGCCTCGCACTCTGACACTCAAACCGTGTTTATTTTTGGCGGGCAGGACCTGTAACTCGTCTCAGAGCGGCGTCCGCCATGTGTATCTGATTTACACTGCGAAGTGACAGCGCCAACTTCGCGGCTTGGTAGCTGGACCTGCTCTCGCGGACTTCCTGCGGCGAGTGAGAAAACTCTGGAAAGTCACCAGAAAGCTCGTCCTGAGTGTTATAGTCGGCTCTTGGTATGATTTACTGTGTCTGACACTCTTGGAACAGAAACACATTTTCCTTATTTTTTTCGTGGTTGATAATCCATTGTGTACACGACTGCCCCTTCCCCCGATGATCTGAGGTATATCCTATTACAATATTATAGTTGACGTCAAGGCCACTGAAAGCGGAGGCCCTCTCATACCTGCATGACAGGCCCCTCAGCCTCATCTCCACACCTCTTTGTCCTTCAGGATCTCTTTGGCCCCGAGTGGAGAGGGCACACCCTGCTGGCGTTTAGCCACGCCGATCGCGTGGACCAGGCCCATCTCGGGCACACCGAGTACCTCATGCAGGCTTCCAGCGCCTTCCAGGCCCTGCTGGAAACTGTAGAACATCGACACCACTTTGTGGACAACTCAGCAGTCTGGCTGCGTACAGAGGGACGACCCCTACTGGAAAAACTGGTGCTGCTCACCAGGAAAAACAAATACAGAGGACTTCAGCTAAAGAGTGTCTGAGTGCTGTGACTAAAAAACACTTTACTTAGCGAGTGATGTTACTGCCTTTAGTCCGTGGAGGTGTACACTATCCTAAGAGCATCCTAGATGTAGTGAAAAGGTGAATACTGCAAGGTCCTTTGATAGACAAGGTTGGAAGTAAACTGGTAATGCCCTCAGTGTCTCACAATACAAATAAAAAAAAAATCCACTTGATTTAATTTTATTTAATTTACTTCACATGGTGATAACAGGATATATGTCTGAGATGATGTATTCCTGTGTTAATGCTGTTGTCTGAATTAAATGAACGAGTCATTTCTGCTCACCAGCCGCATTTTCACGGATGTATGTGTCTAAACCACATAACCACAAGCTTAACCCGCAGAATGTGAATTCACAGACAGACCAGTAGGGGGCAGCAGGTTTATTATGCAATTAAACAATCCTGGTTGGTTGAGATTTTGCTGATGTAATGAATGTAAAAAAAAAACAGCAAACTTCACATGACACGTTAATGCTACAATGTGTAAAAGGTACACTATGTACTGCACACTGTACTGCACACTGCATACTGCACACTGTACTGCACACTGCGTACTGCACACTGCATACTGCACATCGTGCTGTTCTTCTACTTGATGGCACAGCTGCTCATGGTCTGTGCCCTGCATGCGCCTCTGCCCCGGACCTCGAGGGCCCGCCCCCTATAGGTGGCCACACCCCTGTCATCCACACGCAGCTCCGTCTGTGTCCGCTCCCACAGCCTCTTCTTGGGGTTTAGTTCCCGGTCCGGTTCACCTGCATGGGACAATGAGGAGGTGAACGCTCAGAGATGAGGAACATAAGAACATAAGAAATTTACAAACGAGAGGAGGCCATTCGGCCCATCAAGCTCGTTTGGGGAGAACTTAATAGCTCAAAGTTAGCAGATGGTCATAAGAACATAAGACTGACTGACAGGCTTTGGAGAGACAGCTGATGGTGGCTGCCTCAATGCGATAGGTTTGGCTAAGGTTTCTGATTCCAGTTCAAACCCAGCTCAGGGTGAGCTAATATCACCAATCAGAGGACAGTTACCAGAGAAGCCAGGGATGGTCACCCTGTCCCCAGGGGCAGCTCCGGCGGGCGGCCCCAGAATCTCCAGCTTCTCTGGGGAAGCGGCGCACAGCAGCATCGCCTGAGACAGCACACCCCGCATCCGGGAAGGTCGCAGGTTACACAGGAGGACTGCCATGCGGCCCTGCATCTACACGGGAGACACAGCATGGGACACTCTATCACAGAGCAGCATGGCACTGGGCAGACCAGAGGAAGACGGAAGCCCCCTACAGGTGAAGACTCACACGCACCAAACAGAAAGCAGCGTTTGGTAACACACGATCCCTCTCAGAAACAGCATGTGCTCCACATCTTCATGTATATTATATAATTTCCAGGATAACCACACATTAACTAACGCAGCATGCCAAATATCAAATACCATGAACAGCAAGAGCCAATTGGTCGTATGCAGGGTGTGGCCATAAGTGGAAATTAGCGGGAGAACATTTTTAAATAAATTTGAGGAAGCACTTCTTTACACGGTGCGTAGTTGGAGTACGGAATAGTCTTCCTGCTAGTGTAGCGCAAGTTAAAACCCTGGGTTCCTTTAAGTCAGAGCTGGATAAAATTTTAGTAACTCTGAGCTGTTAGTTAAGTTCTCCCAAAACGAACTTGATGGACCGAATGGCCTCATCTCGTTTGTAAATTCCTTATGTTCTTACGTGTGCACAGGATGTGTGCGGCGTGTGTCTGGGCTGCGTGTGGAGCCAGGTTGTAATAACGCTCGGCCCCCAGACCCCGCACCTCCTCCAGGGGCACGTGCTTTGCCAGGCCGCTGACCAGAGTGCGGGGTGTCTCCTCGCCCACATCCACTTCCCCCACATACAGGCTGTCAGCGTCCGGGTGCCTGGTAGCCGTCAGGATACGGCCCACGCGGACGTCCAGCCGTGACACGTCCACCTCCATGTCCCCTGCCAAGCCCAGGGGTCCCGTCAGGCCCGGGGCCCCTGCCCTGCGCTCCTCTTTCGCTCCTGTATCCAAAGGAACAGGGGGCTTCATCCACAGAAAGTACCGGAAGCCGTCCATCGCCCCTTCGCGTCTTCTTGGGGCCTCACCTCTCCTGGCAGCTCGCCTCCTCCTGCCCTCGCCATCTTTCCGGGGGGGGGCTGCGGCGACAGTGGGGGCTCCCTGGCTGGGGCTCTTCTCCACAGGGACAGCTGTCTGTACAGCTGCAGAGTCACACAAAGGGGCATGAGAGTCATCGCGAGAGTCATCGCAGTGTTTACCACCGCTCAGGCCGTGCATGTGCATGGGCCCTTGGGGTTTAGGCCCCCAGTTGGTTACTAACAGTCACTGCAGCGAGGGGGGAGACTTGTTTAGTGGCCCCACAGAAAGAAAGACGTTGCCCTTGGACACAGCCTGTCAGACAGTCTGATGACACTGTAATTGTACACAGCAGGTCTGATCTGCCAAACGGCTGCACCAGCGCAAGAAACAAAAACAAAGCAAAACAGAACCATAAACTATATTTATATTTATATACAAATACAGCATATATCCCACCATCTGGAGATTAAAGCAGTAACCAAACCTGCTGTTTTATTTTCCTTCCTCCGAAAATGACATTTACTCTTTTAATATGAGTCATAAAAATGCAGAAACGTCTTTGTAGAAGTTCCAATGTTTAAATAAAACAAACCATGTAAAGGATTTAAGCCTGACACAGTGTCAAAGATCAGGCATCCACAAACATCTTGGTTTAACTTCAATCAGTAAAATGTGTATAAGCGTAACATGCTCTAATCATTCACCCCTGTAAGATGTTAGGTCAGTCTTAGTCTCAGAACTGCCTCTGACTTATGAACATTATTTTTAACAAATACAGCACGTGTTTGTGCAACTCGCAGCGGATCTGGCGGCCTGGGGCTCTCATCTCTGCATGTCAAGGATTCATTTGCCTCCTTCGGATGTGAGCTTCTCTGTCCTTCATCAGCAAACTGCTGCTGCTCACACTGAGCTGATAAAGCCAGCATCATCTCTTCCATGTTCTCTAGATACCAGCATCTGCTCCAAACTGACAAATCAGAGCTGATTTCCTTCATCACCACAGGGGAAGCAAATGCCTTCCCGGGTGGGCCTGCAGAAGGTGGGACTCGCAACACGCTGTCACTGCTGTACTGACCCAGCTGAGCTCTGCTTACAGCCCTCAAACAGTCAGCCTGTGAACGCTGGGCATTCAGACCTCCCTCCAGCGGCAGCAGACCCCGCACGGCCACATCACAGGCAGGCGGGCGGACATCGCCAAGCCTCGAAGTGACGCACACCTCTTCCCTACCTGCTCTGCTCTTCTGCTTCTCCAGCAGGAGCCTCTTCAGGTCCTCGATGTCGTTCTTCAGCTTGGCGTTTTCCACCAGGAGTCTCTTCTCCTCGCGCACAGACGCCTGTAACACTTCAGCCACATTTCCATGGGATACAATAAGCAAACGGGCTGCGATCTGCTGCCAAGATCAAATAAGACAAAACAAAACTAACAGACACTAAGCATGCAGTCATCTGCAAATGCAGATAGTAAAGATGGATGGGTGGATGGATGGATGCTCATTCAGAAACATGAAATGTTTCAAATATGCACGCTGAAAAATAGACATATACTCAGCATGTAGTGTTTGCATACATAAATGCTGGATTATCATCATCAGAAATGCTAACTGGCATTTCATCACCATACTATAGAGGTGGTGTCCTTTGTTATTGTCCTGCATTCCCCTACAAGCTTTCTCCTTAAGCAGCAGCATGCAGTGTGTCCGAGCTCTGCAGTCCCCTACAAGCTTTCTCCTTAAGCAGCAGCATGCAGTGTGTCCGAGCTCTGCATTCCCCTACAAGCTTTCTCCTTAAGCAGCAGCACTTGCTGCTTGAAGTACTCCATGACTTGATCAGCATCATTGGTCTTCTGCTCCATCTTCCTGGGAGAGGGAAGGACAGCGTGAAACTGCATCCTCCGATACACACACGCGCACACACAGACACACACACATACAGACAGACAGATACAGACACAAACAGACACACATGCAGACAGACACACACACAGCGCATTGTTTCTAATGCGACTTTGTGAACCCAGCTGCCTGCGCTGGCACGTCGCAAATTGTGTAGACAGTAGCAGCCACAATACTGATACACGTTTTATTAAAGGAAGAATCTGGGACAGTAACGTGACGGGCAGAGGGTGTCCTACAACTCAGCACAGAGGCTGGGAGGTTGCCTAGGTCAGACACTCAATCCCAACTCCCACATGGTAACATAATCACAAACGTCATATCAGCTGAACAGAAGAAGCTACAAGATTTCCATATACACACCGCTAACCAGGCAAGCCAGCTCAGTGCTGAACACCATTCTCCTGCGCACGTGGCTTCAAAACAGAAACTGCAATAGATTATCTCCAAATCTCCCTCGGGAACACTTATCATGGTGAACTGAGCAAAGGTTGCTGGAGAGCAGCACACACGTCATCTCACACATTACAGGAAATTCTGAGTGACACAAGAGTCACAGACAATGCGATAGGAGAGTTCCCCCAAGATAGTGTTTAGAGAGTTACACATAGAGTCACACAGAGACCCCCAAAGATTGTGTTACATAGACAGTCACACAGAAACTGTGATTACATTATTAGTAGTATCGCACTTGGCGATGCATTTCAGAAAACTGGGGTGCTATAAATGTCCAACCTCCTACTTAAAAAGTACTAAAGAACAGCTGAACAGAGTGGATTTGTAATCCAAATTTACGCAAGCGAATGCTAACAAGACGATGATTCTCATAGACGTGAAAGCAGAAATTAGCACACAGAAAAAATATATAATAATAACAATATTAATAATTATTATATTATTGATATATAAATTATATATATA
>JAODUD010010008.1:3499-14305 GCA_026784285.1 Stomatorhinus walkeri
CCCCCCCCCCCCCCCGGCGAGTGTCTCGGCAGTACGGCGGTCATCAGCTTAACCCCACCGGTCCCACCCATCCCAGTCCCGGTTATAGCGCGTAAATAGCCGCCGACGAGGCAAGGCGCATCCAACCTGTTGTGCTACATTTAAAGATCCCGCAGTCCAGCTTGGAAAACGGGGTCCCAGAGCAAGAGCCGGCCCTCACATGCGCCCCGAGCGGACGACGCGCCCCCCTACCTGGGAGCCGCCGAGTTCACTTTCCGGGCTGGCAGGCGCGCCTCCGCATCTCGCTGCGATGGTCTGAAAACGGAGACGCCGATGAAAGCTGGAGCGTCGCGACGCTCCGGCGCAGAGCAACCGGCTGACGGCGAACAGCTTCCGCGGTGGGGATCAGGAGAGAAGGAGGGTCGGCAAGACAGCGTCGCTTTACAGTCCCCAACCGCCGCTGCGCAGAGCCGCACCGCGCCTCGCCTCCATCTTAGGGGAATCCCAGAGCCTCGTTTCCTCTCGGGTGGAGTCGTGGCTGGAAGGCGGAGACTCGGCGACCGAAAGGCGGCCGAACGGAGCGGGCTGGGCGTTCAGGGCTTCCGAAGTCGGAGCGCAGGGCACCGCAAACCCCCTGCGGCACGATGCGTGTGTCGCAGGCACGACTCTACGACATGCCCTCATTAATACTTATTTTCAGGTCTTACCATTGTTTTAAAAAAACTACTTCTGCATGACATCTAAGCCAAGACTTTGAACACAAGATTCAAAATCCGATTTTATAGATCAATTGTAGACCATATTGGCAGTAGTAAACAGAAAAGGTTTATGTTCTTTACTCTATTTCTAAGATCATTTTTTAAATACTACACTGTGTATTTCATGATTAGCATAAGGTAATCTGAGGACACGCACTGTTCCGGGATCACTTCAATACCCCTGACGCATTACCAGCTGCAGTTAAGAAACGCTACTTGAAATATGCATTATTATGCGCTAGAGTAACGAGAAAAAATGAAATCCTCGCAAACGTTTACATCAAAACCTTTTCAGCAGTAATGTCATTCAAAATACGGATACTTTTATTGAATATTTGAGATTAAATTAGTTTTGCTGGCTGACTCTAATCTATTGTAACAGAAAAATGAATTATATTTGTTGCAGTCAGTCAGTGCAGAGCAATTTTAAATACTGTGATCCACGGCACACTGTGCAAACATCTGATGAAATTGAGAAACGCAGGGTACTATCTGTGCGGAGCATTCATCTTGATATCTGAAGGTGCCCAGCACAGCACACAGGACGGCGTGTGGACAGCGGCCCTCTCAGTTTCCCCTGTCGTTGGTTTATTTCTCTCGGTTAAGCTGTTTCCCAAATGCCTCACAATGAGGCACTGACGCTAAGCAGAATGTGCTAGCATGTCATTCAGTGCTAACTTTCGATTAGTGTCTGTAAACTGTCAAATTCGTAGGAAAGGCCAGCCCAATAGAGACGATAGCAAGATAGGGTAAGATACCAAAGTGTTCCCAAATGTGTCACAAGCCACAAAAAAGTCTATGATACCAAGTTTTCTGTAGCAATTGTAATGAAATTGCTGGATGTCCATCTCCTGCAGGATCGTCTCATTTACCCCTGGTGCTACTGGAGATGAAATTTATATAAAACACGGTCATTATCCAACTCTGGCAAAAATGAAGAATTCTGAAAAAGTCACTGGGAAGTGTCTGTACTGGGTTATATTACTAAAAAAATACGAAAATCTCTCCATACTTGCCTTTTCAGCTAAAGTTGAAAAATACAAATTCAAGTATTTATTAAAACTGAAATAAAACTTTTGTGTCTAAATGAATATTTTAAATGTTTGATTCTTGTGAATTTTCTCTATTTATCCATGGAATTGTGGCCCCCGGTAAGGATGTGACAGTGCCGCATCCTCTGGTGTTCTTACTGACATCAGAGAGGCGACAGCTGCGTGTGTGGCATAAAAATCACTAGTAAGTACACCAAGAGAGCCGCCATTTTGATAAATATCACCACCTCCAGTAAATATTAAAAGGCTTGCAGACTGTGTGTTGGTGTCACTGTCACACAGCAGACTGTGGATGGCCATTGTAACCTCCCTGTTATTAAAAGGGCAGTCTTATGATTCACAGCTGGTGTGTGTGTGTGCGTTGCATATGACTGCACTATGCTGTAAGTACCATTTCAGTTACTGATATTATCACCATGATTCATATAAAAATATCACTCCTCCCCATGGTCATTCTTTTTCCAGTCTCCAGTTGCTGAGATTAGGAGCATGTTACATTTTATTAACAAATGCAAATGTATCAGGCATTTTTAATACAGCACAGAAAAACATGAAGGTGAAAATACAAAATACAGATCATGTCAAGTGTAAACAGAAAGGCACTGAACATGGGATCCCTGCCCCATGTGACATCCAGGCACCCTCTGTTTGTGGAATCCAGACTTACTGGTGTAAATTATGCAGCTTCCTGTATGTCTCGCGGCGATTGCACGTTTCCTTTTCAAATCCATGGTGATCACGTGAATGGATGTATAAATGACCTTTAGCGCGTGAAGGTCCTGGAGTGGGCAGGTGGCCAGGCCAGGCTGTACCCTCCTGAGCGCTCCGTTCTTCTCAGCATTGACCCCTTCGGATCAGCAGTCACTGATCATGGCTGGGCGGCGCAGCTGACTGAAAAAAACACTTGCAGTTTCAGAAAATAACCAGGAGATGGCAGTGACGCCGAGCCATGAACTGTTACTCTTGCTACAGCATGAATAAAAAATACGCCTCGCAGGTTCTAACGCAGTGACAACAAAGTAGAAAACATTTATTTGACCAAAAACAAATCTTTCATATGGTCAAGTGCTTATTTGCCGTAAATTCTTTGTTAATAATATATTTGCTAACCTGTACCATTAGAATGACTGAACCAAGAGCACAGAACTATTACCGCTCCGGTGGGGAGGGCACTTTAACCAGTTACACAGCTGGATATGTTCCTTGAACAAAGTACCGTCTATCACGGAAAAAGCACAGAGTTTGCTGGGAACTGAACCCGCTCTTAGTATTTTCCTAAAAGACCTACCGACCGACAGAGAATCACACAGCAAACGGGATGCGGGTGAGGGGGGACACGTGTCTGTGACGGCGTGTTATTGCTGCTCGTTTCCCCGTTCTGCTGCAGGGATAAACTCTGTTATGAACCTTAGTGACCCAGTGATCTGAATTCCAGAGGTGGGAAATAGCCGGCATTTACCCTGCAAATGTAGTGGAGCTGAACTGGTGCTTTCTGGGTACTTTCCCTCTAGAGTACGCTTGTTTGAAAAGGAAGAAATGTGCTTTTTACTGCGATAGCTCTCGTCACACTCTTAATTTTTATTTTATTAATTTGAATTTATTTCACGTGTTTTGCCATTCTTAATAATGTGGTCTTGTGAAATTAAACCTTTCGGTTATATGGGTAATTGTGCAGTTATATATTTTTATTTTTTAGGACTAAATTGGAACAAAGAAGTTATTTTAAAGTTCACCCTAATCCTCCACATTAAGCAGGTCTACCTTACACATTAATTAACCAGGTTTGACCTTAACCACCCACATTAACCAGATCTAAATCTTACCTTAAACGTTAAGCAAGCTCAAGGCACCCTCGTTGGTTTTAGCTATTATTTACAGGAGTTATAGCGGTATAAAATATCAGCATACTTAATTACGTTTTAAAGTTGACGTCATATATATGCATTTCGTAAATTGATATCATATAAGCTTTTATTGGCGTTTCCGTGATGTATGCAATCTGCTTCCGGGGGATGAACGTTCTCTGTTCAAGCTGCCGAAATAGCTCAGTTGGGAGAGCGTTAGACTGAAGATCTAAAGGTCCCTGGTTCGATCCCGGGTTTCGGCATTTTGTCATTCGTTAAGGAATATCCACTTTTTAAATTCGTATATGATCGTTAATTTCACGATTTTAAAGTTTGTTGCAAAATACCGCCGAATTACTGTCGCATATTGCGACAGCCTGACAGAACTTCAGATCAGGCGACGTGCCCTTATAGACAATATGAGTAACTACATTGTCAATATTTAATACGTTTTAGTTTAAATTGATTCATAATTACTTTTCAGTACGAATACTCGCGGCAATAAATTAACGTCGTACCTAAACCCAAGACTGTACTTTGAAATGGAAGTATGGAACCAGTCCACGACTTGAAATGCATTATGTCTTTATTTTAGGAAGATCGTGTACGGTTTCATTAACGTATATGTGGTCAGTTGTTCCCATGCGGAGGGATTTAATGTTCTCATGGTGGATTCATGATCTCTTCTTTAAGGAGGGCGTTTCGTTAATAAAATTACTGGAATGGTTTTAAAAAGAGGTTTGTTCAGTCACTCAAAAGTCAGCTTTGCTTATGAAAGGTACTTGGTTAAGTCAAACCGTCCAAGGCTGCCGTAATTAAGATTATTAACGTAATTTTCATTTAACACCCATTTTAGCTATTGGGAGTCCCAGCTATCTGAGAGGATCCACAGAGGCCTCCTCATTTGCATATGACCTGCAAAGGAAGACAAACTGGAAAAGGGCACATTATTGTCTCTTCCCCCAAAATGGATTTCCATCTGTATAATGTGATTTTACTGATTACAAGGTCTGCCTCCCCGGACACGTTGCAATGCAGTTACATTTATGAAAACGAACAGCAGCAATGAGATTGAAGACGCCGTTAACATATTTAAGTAAAAAACAGGACAAAATGTAGTACACATCGAGCTACTGTAAGAAGCAACCAGCCAGATTCCTGTTTTGTACACCATTAACATTATCCATACATCCGATTTGCTTCAAATGATGTCATTTCTCCCCTGACCGATTTGAGCCTAGCATATGGATTCTTTTTGTGAGCTACAGGGGGCGCCACCTGCATTTCAGAATTAACATGGATTTATCCTGGGGTAGACTGGATTAATGGTGCCAACCCCCACCACAGTCAACTGCTTTTTGAAAGGGATTCAATCCCCCCTAGTCCCCCCTTAAACATATATATTAATACAGTCATTAAATCAATTGTACCTCACAGTTGGCTAAACACTTGATAACATATTGTGTAAAACGTAAATAATTATTTCGTAGTATCTAGATGGTTTGGTAACTAATTTCCTCTAATTTTAAGGTACATTTTCTTTGATAACCTACAGAATATGACAAACGCATGTTTTAAAAGGCTTCGTGAGATAGGGCATGTACGAGGGCCCCTGAGAGAGACTGTGCTACTTTCCACATGCTATTTCTGGCTGAACGCAGAGACTCCTACGGCGCTTCAGGGTTAAAACAGCCACAGATTTACGCATATTCCAAAAAATGTCGCATTCCGCAGGGAGCAGGGAGCCGTGGCCCTGATCCAAGACGCACAGGGACCCGATCCAGGGCGTGACGGATATCGGACCGTGTTTCACCGCCTGTTCAACGTGTGATTCAGTCACCACAACCAGCACTTAGGCTCTAAATCACACGTTAGCTGAAAGGGTCACAACTCAAACTGTATATTTTAAGGCAATTTGGTTAAGGGAAAAAAAAAAAAATCACTGCCTTGACGGTACGCGTTCTTACACTGATGAAATATATGGGTCATCTAAAACTAAGGTTCCGTGCAAACCCGGATATGTAGGTCACGTCACTCAACAGGCACCTGAAACTGCTGCTTCAAGGGTACGAGTAAAGATACGATATCCTGAAGCCGCAGTGCATAGTATGGCGGGGTATCGCAGGAAACGTGGCTACAAGCAGCACACGCAGGGCCAAAGCGTGGACACAGCTCCTGTACGAGACACTAATCGACAGCTAGCACTGAATACCATCCTGTCCAGCTGATCTGCATGGACTCGCACTTAAGGTACACAGAGAAATATGAACCTTAGCAAACAGCACATCCGCAGCTGAACAGCAACCCCAGCGACATACGATTCTGCAGATGGAGGAAACATTTTTTAAAAATCAGTACCATAATTCTATAGCGTAAAAACAACTTATAAAAACCTGACTGTTTGTGGTTTTTAATTGTCCCTGGTCAGCATGACTGAAGGCTATGTTGCTTTACCTTTGTGCAAAGCTTGATTTTGGACAAGCTGCTCCTTACTGTAGATGAGGGATATCATTTCTCAGAGAAAGAACCCACTCCATGGACCTTCCATAACAACCCCCCCCCCCCCCTCCCCCGCCACAGGACTCTACGCCAGTGTGGCTGTTCCAGGATCAGACACACCCACCCACCATACACGCTCCCTATCCTTCCAACTCTGACAGACACTGTCAGCTAAAACCAGAATTCTGGCATTTCCCGCAAAAAAAAGAAAAGAAAAAAAAACCCTAAAAATCTTCTCTGGCTATAAATCTACGTGTATAAACATGTGAAAGTGAAGCCTATTACTGTACCCGAGGAGTCCGGCAGGCTATGCTCTCGCACACGCCCACAGCCCCCGACAGTGGGTGTGATGGTCATGGGATGTCACTGTGTACCCTCCTTATCGCCTCGGTGTGACACGCACAGGCACTCAGAGTCACGCATAAAAAAAAAAGGTGTCTGACATCAAGCACAGGTGATGAAGGGAAATGAGACGAGTGAGGGAAAAAATGGCCTCGCTGTTGCACCAGCGTCCTTCCGGGGAGGTGAGGAGGGGAGGGGGAGGAGCAGCCGGCCCCCCATGCGCTGCAGGCAGTCTGTCGTCTCCTCACTCCTCCCGGCCTTATCTCCAATGGGCTGCCGGCAGAGCTGCTACACAACCCAGCAGAACCAGAACGGCTCCACCCGGGCCCGTGGGCCCCGCCCCACTCGACCGCCACACATCCTTCTCCTCATTCCTACGGGGGCTTCCAGACCCTCGGGTCTCATCAGGGAGCGGCGTGGAGAAGAACATGTCCCGGTCCTCTTTGCAGGACAGTGGGTCACACCCGCTGCCGCTCTCGCCGCTGCTGTCCTCGCCTGCTGAGGGGCCGAGACCAGGGACAACAGGACAGAGACACACCAAACACAGTCAGTTAATCAGACGTTTGAGGATACTCTGTCCAACTCCCATCACACAGGTACGGCTAAACCCCGCCCACTATCGGTCACATGGGTAGGGCTAAACTCCACCTACTGACCATCTCACAGCTATGTCTAAACCCCACCCACTGTCTGCCACAAGGCTAAAGCTAAACCCCGCCTACTGCTTGTCACATGACTACGGTAACACTGCCCGTCACACAGCTATAAATACAACATGCCCGTTGGATCTTACCCAGCCAAGACTAAACCCTGCCCACTGCCCATCACATGGGACAGGCTATATTCCACCCACCAACCGTGACACAGGAAAGGCTAAATCCTGCCCATTCTGTGACACGTGAGGAGATTTCCGCACCTCTCTCACCAGTGTCGGCGGTGATGTCGTTGCCGCTGTGTGCTGCCTTCAGACGATTGGTCATTTCCTTCAGCACAGCAATCTGACGCCGAATCCCAATGTCTGGCTTTGTGATGTCCACTTCCACGTCTGGGTTCGATACCTGATTGGCCAAGCCAATTCCTGCCACAACCGACTCATACCTGAACAACAAGGGGTGGGACATTCACTCAGCTGCTGCCTTTATAATGGTGTATGAAAGGTAGCTATAGAAGATGAGCCAGAGCGCCCCCTACAGGGCGCCTCCTGCAGCGCGCCCCTTACCTGCTCTTGGCGGTACCATTCCAGCACTCTCCAGCCTTGCCGACCCAGTCCCCTGAGCACACGGTCTCGGGCAGAGTGGACCAGAACTTTTTTGCAGTCTTCAGCTTCTTCTTCACATCCATCACCTAAAAACACAGGAGATAAGAATTGCGAGAGAATGATGAAGAGAAAGTTCAAAGGAGACTGAAGAAGAGAAGAGAATGTAGATGAGAATGTACAAGAAGAAAGGAGAGAAGAGGACGGACGACTCCAGATAATCAGTCATTGTGGAGAAAGCCAATCAGATGTCTTGATCCCACCTCCTCTACAATCTGATTGGTTCAGAGAACCAATCATTTTTCCTTCTGCCATTAGAACATTTTGACGCAAGTAAAACCCCATGAGCGCATACACCACTCCGCTACACTGGGTTACCATGCACACCACAAGTTGGATGAAGACATTCTGGATTTGTGGCCCTACCAGTCTGTCAAGGCTGGTGCCAGCTGCAGTGGTGGGCCGGGTGTCCGGGCTATAGGGCCGGAATCTGCCAGTAAAGCCGCCCTCCTTGATGGAACGTCGGGAGCGCAAGTCTTTGGCCAGCTTGGGCTGGCCACACCCCTGGAATACCTGGGAAATGGACATGGGGGAGACCAGGTAATGTTGGAAGCAGCATGTGCAGTGATTGGATCGTTTACGTCACATGGTCCATCACAAGAGTCACAACAAACAATCTGGGTGCGTCTGAAAATGCACTTACACAGTCGGTACTGAACTTTGTGAGAATCCTACTGCTCAGCCGTGATGCAGTACAGACGACACGCGTGCATAAGAACAGTGTGCATGCATTTGGACACGCTGTAGTCGGAGTTTACATCTTACATGACCCACAATTTATCAATGTCATAACTTGACCCACATGAAAGTTAAAAACTATCAGGGAAAAATATATTTTTGAGGCAACACATATACCTGGTTACTGTTCTCTACTTAAATTAGTACAGAGATGGCACCTTCTATGCCATCTAGACAACAATTTCAGAGCGAGGAATGTCCTTTCATCTCTGGTTACTGCTTCAGTTGCCTTATGGGATAGCAAAATATCCACTGATTACACACTTTGGAATTTCATAGAATGTAATACATCATCTGGGTACCATTCACCTACTGTCTCAGCCATACTTAGGATTCAAGCATACTGCTCATGCCGCATACTATATTTCACATACTACATAGCAAACAAGTATGCTAATTAGGACACACCCTTTGTATCTAGGACAGAGATGTCAATGAGTTGACTCTCACAAGGCAAAAAGCATAGTAAACAAACAATATGGCACAATTTCTAGGCAAGCAGTCAAGAAAAAAGTTCTGTTAAATAATGATAAATGGGAAGAAAGGCTGTAAGGAGGATACTGTGTGCTGGTCCACGTGGAAGCTGAGGGTTCAGATCAGAGGGGTCACGTCTGCCAAGAGCAGAGGTGGAAAGTTCGGGTCCAGAAAGTACAAATCCAGACCAGGATTTTGTTTTAACCAACCAGTTGAGTACTCTGAGACTCCGACTCTGAGACTCCGACTCTGAGACTCCGACTCTGAGACTCCGACTCTGAGACTCCGACTCTGAGACTCCGACTCTGAGACTCCGACTCTGTATACTCAACTGGTTGGTTGAAAAAAATTCTCGCCCTGCATTTGTATTTTCTGGACCCAAACTTTGCACTTCTGGCCAAGAGGCCCAAGAGCAGCTCGGCTTCGCGACGGGACCTGACCTTCTGCGAGACCTGCAGGCTGTTCTCCTGCATGTTCATGATGGCTTCCGAGATCTTCACGTCGATGGGGTCCATCACAGACTCGAAGTTGAACGGTCCCTCCAACCTCTCGGCAAGGCTCAACATGGCATCTGAGACAGACAGGGCGTGAGGGGTACATAGCAAGGGGGGGGGCAAACTCATCATGCCCCTCAGAACCACAGGCTTTGATCAGTGAGGAGACAGTGTGGGTCAGAGCTGATGCACCGGTGACAGGCACCCGAGGCGGAGACCAGAGGATGTGGCTTAAACCCCCAGAAAAGTTAGTTCTCTAGTTTAACAGCCTAAGTATAATTACTCTAGCAAACAATCCACCAGCATAACATACCCAACAGTATCAAAATATAACATTTTCAATAAAATGTATTACCCCCTTCAAACACAAGGGGGGGCCCTGGGACCGCATAAAGAAGAAGAGGTCCCATTCGTAACATGCGGTTCATTTCAAGGGTCCTACAGGTGTTGGGTTTTTAATGAGATGCTTTACCAGACATGTTACAAGAGTCCTTGAAACTGTACATCGGGGGCCAGAACCACCTGGGAGAAATTCCACCAGCAGGGCGGCGCCCCTCTCAGACTCACTCACCCTCTCTTTCAGCGGGTTTTTCCCCCATCAAGAACTAGCAGCTAATCTATCATTTTGTATGGAAGCAGAATTACTGGCCTACGAGCCCACGGCCTCGCCTCACCTAGGAAGAGGTTCCACTCCGAGTCGAGGTCCGCTTGGTGCGCCAGGCAGCCACGCAGCACGTTGAGGCAGTAGCTCTCACAGGGCCTCAGAGACGGCTGCCCCCAGCAGGAGGGGCAGTACAGCATCTTCATGGAGGCCCGAATGCAGCCCGGGGTGGGGCTCACCTGGCGGGAGGGGGCGAAGGGTCAGTGAGACAAGGGTCAGGAGCAGCCATGAAGGTGACGGACCAGCCGCACCGAACACCGCTATGGCACAGACACGGTCTCCTTTCTGGAGTGTTAGCTTGGCGTGCAAACAGGCACACACACACAATGCCGTGTCAAAAGGCGCGTCCGTCCGCCTGACAAAGCGCGGCCATCCTAGAGAAGCTTTGCTCAAAGATAAGATCAGGGTACAAGGGTCTTGTTTACTGGTAAGTCTTGAGGAGGTCAGAGGTTAGGGACTCTGCCCAGGGCAATAAAAGCTGTTTACTTTGTGTATAGAAATGGATGGACACAGAGACACACACAGACAGACAGACACAGAGACACACACACACACACGCAGACAGACACAGAGACACACACACAGACAGACACAGACAGACACAGACAGACACAGACAGACACAGACAGACACAGACAGACACAGACAGA
>JAODUD010010010.1:0-14212 GCA_026784285.1 Stomatorhinus walkeri
CCTCTGTCATCATTTTAAGTGGGAGAACTTGCACAATCGGTGGCTGACTAAATACTTTTTTGCCCCACTGTATGTTGTTTGGTATTTTAAACTTTTTAAATCACAATTTTCTTAGTTCCTTATTGATATAACCTTAGCATGTGTGGGTATCTGTCTGACAGTGTCTGATGGTCAAGTGGGATCTTAGCAGATATGGGTACCTGTCTGACAGTGAGTGATGGTCAAGTGGGACCTTAGCAGGTGTCTGACAGTGTCTGATGGTCAGGTGGGACCTTAGCAGATATGGGTACCTGTCTGACAGTGTCTGATGGTCAGTTGGGACCTTTGCAGGTGTGGATACCTGTCTGACAGTGTCTGATGGTCAGGTGGGACCTTAGGAGATGTGGGTACCTGTCTGACAGTGTCTGATGGTGTTATAAAAAGGCAGTGGACTTTATTGCAGTGCATTACAATCTGTGAAATCACCAAGGATAAGGCTAGGAGCTCTCGGGCTCAATGGCAACGAGTGACCACTGGAGATGAAGCAGTATGAAAATTTTATATTACGATTATAGCGTCCAAAATTAGCAGGATTGTTAAAATGTGCTGAAATGACAGGAAATGATTTCACCAAGTGCTGTATTGAAAACCACATATATGATTAGCAACATGATGCAAAATGTGTTTACATAAAATACTAGCCATTGGGAATGTTATTAAGGTTTACTGTGAAACCGTTTCATCCCTTGTTAGCAAACCCCTCTTGAAAAACTATTATTGCAAACAAAGAAGCCTGTCTGAGAGCTTGTAGCTGGGCCCTGCTCTGGGCCTGGGGCAGTACTGAGCCTGATGCTAGGTGTCTCTGTGCAAAGGCCAAATAATATTTAGATCCTCCCCCAACCTCCCAGAGATCTACAATAATCCGTATCCCACACATTTCCGAGCCTCTGGGACGACTGCCTTTTCCCATCACCTCTGTCCAATCCACAGGATATTAATTACTTTATGCATTTGTCATACACCAGTTACACTGTACTCCCTGTGGGTATTCCTCATTCAGTAGGCTGCACTGCATTTTTAATTAGTTGTTAATTTTAACCGATTCTATAAAGCCCCTCTCTCTGATGAATCAAAACAGCTGGCAGCTGACTAAGTCAGCTTCTCTGTATGTGAGAATAATTCTGATGCTGATGTGATTGCTTGCAGTGTGTACTGGGATTATGCCATGACGATTCGCCTGGAGGAGATTGTCTACTTGCACTGTCACCAGCAGGGTAGGCTGCCTGGCCCCATGCTCTCTTACACCCCCATCAATCCATGCTCCCCTTCCTCCACACTATAAATTGATACTTTTTTGGTTAACACGTCTAAATATAACAGAAATTACTCTGTGGCTATTTTCTTTTTATGAGTAAGAACCTTGACAAGAATTTTTAAAGAAAAATATATCTTCTGTTGGGATTAAGATGAAGAAACACAAGCAATCTGTAGACTAACACAAAGACCATTGCTGTGCAAAATAGATATTAGTTTTAGCAAGTAAATATGGAAATTCAGTTCATTTTAAATCATTTTCAGTTTTTCTGTCTTTGAGAAGTCATGTTTAAAGAATCTAGGCATTCTGTGGTGATTAAAGAGCCATCAAAATTCAGTAGGAGTGATTTTTACCAGAAATCATGATCTGATTATTGTCAATTATCTACAGACTTTGCAGTGAGCAGTTTAATGTAGGAACTCTTTTCGTCTACCTCCACACACCTGTCATATCACTGTGCAGGAGATATAGCTTGGGTACTCCTGCTCGTATCCTCTGTGCAGTGATACGATTGGTGTGTGGAGTTCGGAAGAAGGTGAACAGCCCATTGATGGATGAGACTTAAACGTAGCAAACTAAAGCATTTACGAAACTGCAAGTCAATGAGATGTACCTCAGCATGTTCATGGATATGTGGTGTAGGATCATGTGTGTGCTTTCAACACTCTTTGTTACATTTCCCATACCCCTCCTCCAGTGGACAGTGGGGGCACGGTGGTGCTCGTGAGCCAGGATGGCATCCAGCGGCCCCCTCTGCGTTTTCCCAAAGGGGGGCATCTCTTGCAGTTCCTGTCCTGCCTGGAGAATGGCCTCCTGCCCCATGGACAGCTAGACCCCCCCCTGTGGTCGCAGAGAGGAAAGGTATGCATGTGGTGGCATTTCCACTGCACCAGGTGCCAAAGTTTTAGTTTCCATTGATTTCCTGCCTGGTACCAGTTCCAGTACCCGTACCCGTACTGAAGTACCAGACCAGCTGGGGTATGCCTTTGGTACTTTGGAATGGGACTTGCAGGCGTGATCATTGTTGCTTGATTATGCAAATAACCTGCCTCTGAAGCACAAAATACTGACATCTTTAAAAAGCGCTGTTAAGAATTCAACAATGACAACCACAACAATGATAAACACAGTAAAATGATTAATAATAATGGATGGATAGACAAATGAAGAGAGCCAAGTTGCATGTTGGTATTAATATTGCACGTTGTAGTACGTATATTATAGCCATTTTTGAATTCAATAGTAAACACCCCTCCTCAAGTTGTGAAGATGTCATTTTACACTGGTGCCAGTTTTTCATGCCAGTGGAAAACAAACACAAAAATTACCACCGAGTTTGTTACTGTTCTGAAGCACCAAAAATTCTGTAGCTGGTGCAGTGCAAAGGCGCCCTATGGGAACACACTGTGAGACCCTGCGTGTCACCCTCAAGCACACAGAAAGCAGGAGGCACCTTAAACTGATAAAGGTGGAGCCGTCTAGGGTAATCAATGAAAGGCTTCAGGAAGAATGATCGCCCTTATAGGATTGGATATTCTGAATCAGAATGTCTGTGTTTCATTCTAACTCTTCCATTACGTCTCTGATTCAGTTTGTATAATGTGCACATAAATTTAGCCAGTGTTATCTTTGTGTGTGTTTATTTATTTGATGGAGTGCTTTTATTTCAATAGTCCCTGCAACCCCAAACATCCATTAACCAGACACACATCTATTATGTATATTTGCTTGTCACGGTTCCGCTTTTTTCCCGGTTGTTTTATTAAAGCAATCCAACTTTTTCCTATTTCAACAAAGTCTTTAATGTTTAGTTATATGGCACACAGACCCATTTTGAGTGAAGAATGTAAGAGCAGAGCAGGCAATAGAGCAGGAACAGAGACTTTATTACAGTTGATTTGCCCTCACCCCTGATAAAGATGTGATAGCTCTCGGTATCACTTGCAAAAACACCTTTTGAAAGAATAGGACCAAACTTCCTCGTCTCTGCCGGAACATGTGGATGCCTCGTGGAGCCAACTTTAGCGAAGGCTCCTGGCCACTTCTCTCACCCCTTGGGATTAAACCAATTTTCCTGCCAGGAGAGAATAAAAATAATAGAAAAAGAATCAAAATGAGCCACAGGGATCTCCTGGAGTGGGGGCCAGATTGCTGTTATACCCAAGAACAGTGTCGCTGCTTTGGGAAATATAAGTACAGTCATACTTCGGCTCACGAACTTAATTCGTTCAAGGACTCAGTTCTCGACCCGAAAAATTCGCAACCTGAATCAATTTTTCCCATTTAAAATAATGTAAATACAAATAATTAGTTCAAACCTCAGAATCACAGAATTTTTTTTAATTTTTTGTTTTTTTTCTGTGACCAAGAATAGAGACTTAAATTAAAATAACCTTAAAGAGTAAAAAAGGGAGAGTGAACATACGTTTAGAGAAGGCGGACCAATACACAACTGAGCATATGCTTGTTGGCGGGCTGGTCACTCAAAGGATGCCAAAACACAGAAATGAACCACAAAATATCCCCTCAAAAAAATAAACCATTAACATTAAAAGACTGAGTAACGGTCAAAAACAATACAGTAATTTCGAAAAAGTGATTTTTTTATACTGTACATTATTCATATGCCTAAAATTTATGTACATTTCGTGATGCCACGCATTGTATGGAGGATGAACTTCTTTGTACTGTAAACAAACAATATACAGTTGCCACTATGTGTGAATGGAGAATATAAAACCTAAATGGGAGTTACTTCATTTTTATTAATGAAGTACTGTAATTTTATGTATAGATATGTGACTGTTAAAAACCATCACAAACAGGCACTGCTATAACAGAACGATATTTGACCTCTAAAGAGATAGAGTAAAGATGTACCAACAACTAGTTTTTCATACATTCCACGCCGTTCCTGGGCATAATGACGTTTCTTCGTGTTTCGGGTGGTTCTTGGGACCCTTTTGGGAATGTTTGTGTTCGCAGCCTGAAACATGAACCACACCTGGTTCATAACCTGATTCGTTCATGAACAGGACTGTTCATGGGGTGAGGAACCACTAATTAAAAAATACAGGAGCCTTTGGAACGGGAGACCATTGACGCACTAGTGTGGGTTATACTTCATGCTTCTGGTAATTTAGCTACACTTTGTAACGATATTTTTGTTCCTCAGTTTTCATGTATGGGTCACTAAGGGGTGTTATGCATGAAACACCAAAAGGCATTCCAGTCTTTATACAATGAACAAAATGCACAATTTATATGGACCATCCATTAATCCATCCATCTTATCTACCTCGTATGTCGTAGAAGGGCACAAGGGGGGCTGGAGTCTGGGGGCAGCATTGGGCATAAAACAGGGGCTTAGCCTGCATAGGATAAAATAAATGTTTAAATGTTTAAAATAATCATCAAAACAGTTATTTAAGAATTAGAAGATGTAGACCAGTGTTCACCAACATGGTGCCCGCAGGCACCAGGATGCCCCCCAGGACCACATGAGTCCCCTGCAGGCCTGTTCTAAAAATAGCACACCTATCCAGTGAGCAGTATCTAAAATGTAATTTTATCCTGTCGCTATTCTTCTTTAATCATATTGGCATTTACATAGACTTGAAACTGACAGTATCTTAAAAAAGCATTTAAAACATGCTTATTATACATGAAGTTTAGATAAGTTTAGGAGGGATATAGACTTAACCTTAATCTCCAGTTTACAGCTTAACCAGAGAAAGCGCAAACATAAATGAAAAGCAGTTCTCTGCAGCACCTCCCTAGTTAAACTCCACAGCAGAAGCAAATTACAGTGCAAGTTAAGCCAGGTGTTCTTTGTTCTGCACGGTGAGTGTCTCCAGATCGAGCCCAGTGCTCCTGACCACCACCGAAATGAGCTGCATTGCGAATCTCTGTCTCCTGGCGACAGTATGAATGGTCGTGATTGGCTGCGAGTGAAGGTGTAAATGCTGCTTGATCCCGTCTGCTATGTGTGCTTTGAGAGTTCGGTCTGATGCAAGGGCTGTGCCGTTCATCGCGGGGGAAGCAGCAGGTGCATAATTCGATACTGAAGGCAGAGTAATATGGCCGCTTCTTAATTCAGCCCCCAAGGCATTAAACCTGCAGGTTTGCCACCTGGGTGAGATAAAGCCTGTTTTTGTGGTTAAAGCCCACAGCCCACATGGAGCTCATGTTTATATGCGTTTGATGAACCGTGACTCTGATCATTAGCATTACATAGCAAATAGCATGTAATAAATTCCACTGTTGCTGAAAAACATTGCCCTGATTGCTTTATTTCAATGGCTTCTCTCACCCTTTGTGCATAAATAAGCGTCTTCCATTTGTTCCATTTTTATCACAGGGAAAGCACTGGCTTCCGGAGGTGGAACACTTTACTTTGGATATTTTCTTTGTGTAAATTGGCTTTTTATCCTCCTGAGACCGTACGTCCTCAAATAAGGACATCAACTTTAGTTTAAAACTATCAATTGTTCAAAAAAATGACGTTTGGTTTTTATGATGATGAGGTCCTACTAATCCCAAATAGCTAAAGGAAATGAGACACGCAGACCAAACAAAAGCCCGGGACTCAGGAGGTTATTATTTTGTGACCCATGATTCACTGGATAAGCTGATAGAGGAAGGATGGATCTTCTTCCTGACTTCTTCCTGCAGAAGATGTAGGTCCTCAGTATTGCTGGATAAGCCACTAACATCTTTTTTCCCAGGGAAAGGTTTTCCCAAAACTGCGTAAGAGATGTCTGCAGAGTTCGTCAGACTCCACCTCCGACAAAGAGGAGGATGAGGCCACAGACTATGTCTTCCGCATCTTGTTCCCTGGCAGCCAATCAGAGTTTGGTAAGTGACTGTGCACTGCCTTCCCTGTTAAGCATGTGACACATTTGATTTTTGTTTATAGTTTCTTCCCCTTCCATCTGTCCATCTGCTGAGTTGTTTATTGAATATTTTCATTTATCATCGTTTGTTTGTAGCATTGTTCTTCTGTTCAGTGTATGTCTTCATTCTTTGTGTTCATCGTTGTTTGTTTCAGTGACCGTTGCTCCCAGTTGCCCCCTTGCTCTCCCCCTGCCCCGCTCCCTCTCCTTGCACGTGTGGAGAAGCCCCTCTCGGAGGTCCAGGACCTTGGTGGTCCCCAAGCACTCCTGCAGCTTCCCTGGACCGCTGCAAGCCCCGGGTTCACACCGCTGTAAAGCTCTGCCTCGGGTTTCTCAGGCCCAGTTCTGCCTCAGATGATCCCCGCCCCAAAAAGCCCCGCCTTCCCCCTTTTTGGGGCGTGTCTTAAGTCAGATGATCCCCACCCCTTTTTGGGGCGTGTCTTAAGCCAGTGGTGATGTGGGTAATCGGGATAAGAGGGATACATGGGTGAACAGTTAGCTTGACAGAAAGACATGCTATCATCTGGCTATTGCTTTCCTTTCATCTTCTGTCATTTTTCATTTCATGTTTATGTGTCCTGAGCAGCCGTGTTTAATTCTGAAGGATTTACTTCAGCTTTATAGTGTGCGTTTGGGTCTCTGCATGTGGTGTTTAATTTGGTCCAGATCTGTGTAATCCAGCTTTGGTTCACAGCTAGTGATTGACCTCAGATTCCACGATGATCACATCTTGCTGACTCCCTGGTGCTTTGCAGTCCTTGCCAGGTCCGGGATGTTGGCTCTCGGACGCGGCAGGATAACGATGGTGTTTTCTGTGCCTCAGTAACCCCAGACTTGATGGATCAGGGGGCGAGTATGTGGCACCCGACCCCCAGGAAGTCCTCCTGCTCCTCCTGCTCCCAGAGCGGCTCGTCGGATGGGGGCCCCCCCAATGGCTGCAACCAGGAAAGGTGAGGAAGCCTCAGGAACCTCCCTCTGGTGACACAGGGTCACATTATACAGGTCATGTGATTTGCTTGATATTCCATCAACAGCTTAATTGGAATAAACTAAATTCAAAGCATATGATTAACTGAGAGACACTAAGCCATGTATTTTTATTATTGTGACTTACAATGCTGCCTTATTGAAATACGGGATAGATTACTGGATAAATTCAAGTGCACTGTTGAAGGGTGCTGTGATTGGGCCCTCCGGGACATGTGATCCTTGACCATAACCAATAGGCTACCTGATTGGTCCTCTGATCAGAGCTGTGGTCTGTGGGTTCACCTCCGCAGGGCCCCCCTGAAGCTGCTCTGTGACAACATGAAGTATCAGATCATCTCGCGGGCCTTCTATGGCTGTATGTACCCATCTCTCCATAGTTACTCAAACGTCATTTAGTAAATAGCCAACCTAAGGTATCTGATTAGCATTTTCTACTTTAATCCAGTATTGACTTTGATTCTTTTTTGATGACCTATGAACCCAGCTAGTCATTTATTTTCCAATGACCAGTATTGATTCATACCAAAGTGATGGTGAAGTGACCAATTTTTAAATCTGAAAGCCCCGAAGACGTTAAAATTCACAAGCCGAAGTTAATTCGGTGAGTGAGCAGGAAGCAAGAAAGAGAAGCTGCCTTGGATTCCATTCACGTCTGATTTTCTGTAACAGAGCTCTTTCTGAACATATTCATATTTGCAGCTGTTTACCTGCTACCAGCCTTAACAATTTATTGAGATTCTCTTGTTTGGCAGTAAATACCTGTATGCATATGCTAATGATAGAGCTGAAAGGCTGCATTTAATGATGTGTCGCGGAATCTCACTGATCCTAACTATGGCAGCGGTCTAAGTGAAATGCCTGATGTAGGAGCCGCTAATCGCTCTCGATCCCGGTGTGCAGGGCTGGCGTACTGCCGCCACCTCTCCACGGTGCGCACCCACCTGTCCGCCCTGGTGAACCACACCATCGTGGATCCCGACGTGCCTTGCGACGCCCGTGGGGGTCTCTCTGTGGAGGTGTGGCGCGACTTCCTGAAAGACTGCGGCGTGAGTGCGCCCGCACCCCCCCACCCCCACAGGATGCCAGAGCCCCATGCAAGCCGGCGGTGCTGTTTATCGCACTCGTTTGACTGCGGCCCTAACACTCTCAGTCTCACAGCCAAATGCAGCCGTGACTAAGGTGCTCACAGGCTGCCAGTAAGAGACATGGTAAATTATCGTGGCTGGTGATGATCTCTCCACTCTAGGTATTTTTGTTTTTGCTGAATTTTGTTCTCTGTTAAATAGCTGTTCTGATTATAATCTATTTTTCCATTTTCGGCCTTAGATGTCCATTTAATATATTTTGCATATTTGGCAAAATTATGCGAATGGAAGAATATTTCATAAGCAATATACTGGTATGAAAAAATTATGATTAGTTGTAGTCCAGATGAAATTACACAATGTAGCTATGGGCTAAGAGTAGATTCTAATTAAAGTGAAAGTTTTCTACAAACAAAAACCTTCAGGAACAGGGCAGGTTAGTCTAGATCCTCTGGTCCTTGGACTGGGGCTACATTCTTCACCGCTGCATCACCTCGCACATGTTATAAGGCGTGTTCCTGTGCGCGTCACGTGTCGTGCCTGAAAACCTCGGTTTCTGGTTGTTTGCCAGGCTTATGAAGAACAGGAGCTGCTGAGGCTGGTGTACTTCGGGGGGGTCGACCCCTCACTGCGCAGAGAGGTCTGGCCATTTCTGCTGGGACACTACCAGTTTGGGATGTCAGAGGCCGAGAGGAAAGAGGTGTGTTTGGTGAATGTCCTGTGAACGGAAAAGCTCTTCAGGGAACGATCCCCGGCAGTCCAGCTAAAGGAGAGCCGTGTATAAACTGCTTCAGGTTTCAAATGGAGATTTTATAGAATGTTCTTCTACTGGAAAAAAATGGACCTTAAACTGCAATTCTGCTGGGAAGTTGCTACTGGCTTGTAGCTGACTGCATTCTGTGGTTTTGTCACCTAAATAAGACATTCCTGAAACTGACAATGATTAGGAAAATGTAAATGATTCCACACGAGTGTGTTTGCCTGCTCCCCTGAGCGTTCGTTCGCTCCCCCCTGTGTGGCAGGTGGATGACCAGGTGCGGGCCTGTTATGAGCAGACCATGAGCGAGTGGCTGGGCTGTGAGGCCATCGTCCGGCAGCGGGAAAAGGAGCAGCATGCAGCCGCACTGGCCAAGTGCTCGTCTGGGGCCAGCGTGGACAGCGGCGTCCAGCGCATGATACACCGCGACTCCACTGTCAGCAACGAGGTACCCAAGTGGAGCATCCCGCCGTAGCATCTCCCCCCCCCCCCCACACCCCGACGTAACCATAGCTGCTGTTTTACTCAAATTATGTTTTCTCTCCCCCGTGACCCTACCCTGGGGTGCGTCCTGTTCCCGGTGACCTCATCCTACCCACACCCCTCCCCGCACTCCTATCTGCACTCCAGTCCACCCAGAGCTGCAGCTCAGGCAGACAGAGCCATGCACGACTGCAGAGTGACTCCAGCAGCAGCACACAGGTACTGCGCACACACGTGCATACACACGCTGCAGTGTGCATTCAGCTGTTTCCACACCGCAATAATTGCCGCAGCGACACAAAGTGCTGCATACACTGTATATTTCTGCTTCCTGCACGTTTCTGCTTCCCACACGTTTCTGCTGAGCCAACACGGACTCCAAGCGTTTCCAAAGCCCACTTGCACCGCTTGCAGCTCCACCGACTCCACATCCATTTGATCCTTCTGTGGCAAAAGTCATCTCCTGACACAGGGATGGTTAGGAGCTTTATTTGTGGATGGAAGTGAAGATGGGGTTTAACAAAACCAAAGTCATCTGTTCTGCCTTCGGTATAGAGGAAGCACACCCGGTGAAACAGGCTTGTGGAAAAGGCTAAAACAGGGTACAGGCTTGTGGAAAAGGCTAAAACAGGGTACAGTGTTGTGGAAAAGGCTAAAACAGGGTACAGGGTTGTGAAAAAGTCTAAAACAGGGTACAGGCTTGTGGAAAAGGCTAAAACAGGGTACAGGCTTGTGAAAAAGGCTAAAACAGGGTACAGGGTTGTGGAAAAGGCTAAAACAGGGTACAGGGTTGTGAAAAAGGCTAAAACAGGGTACAGGGTTGTGGAAAAGGCTAAAACAGGGTACAGGGTTGTGGAGAAGGCTAAAACAGGGTACAGGGTTGTGGAAAAGGCTAAAACAGGGTACAGGATTGTGGAAAAGGCTAAAACAGGGTACAGGGTTGTGGAAAAGGCTAAAACAGGATACAGGATTGTGGAGAAGGCTAAAAACAGGGTACAGGGTTGTGGAGAAGGCTAAAACAGGGTACAGGGTTGTGGTAAAGGCTAAAACAGGGTACAGGGTTGTGGAGAAGGCTAAAACAGGGTACAGGGTTGTGGAAAAGGCTAAAACAGGGTACAGGGTTGTGGAGAAGGCTAAAAGAGGGTACAGGGTTGTGGAAAAGGCTAAAACAGGATACAGGGTTGTGGTATCTTCTGTGTAGTGTTGAGAAACCTAGAACCCAATCTTAAATGGGGGCTAAAACAACACAGGTGAAAAGAATAAATGGCCTTATCACCTGACTTTGCCTGACCAATGGGGAGTGCTCACCTGTCTCAGTCTTTCACTGATCTATTCTGGAAACTCTTTGCTCATTAGGTGTATCTAGCCATGTCTGTTTTGCTGTATTTTGGGACCTTAGACCTGCATGTCTTCTCTTTTCTGACATTTGCATTCTGTTTATGTGTGTCATTCTGTGGTGTCATTGCATAATTTGTATCTGTTTTGAACTCAGCATGACTTAATGCAGTGCACACTCATACTCGATTAGTCTCCTTATTACCATCTGTTTACATAAACGTTTCAGTACTTTTTACGAGGTGACAATAATTGGATTCTTGATCTCAAGCCCAGTTACTTAACCTGCTGCTCTATTCATGTAATTATTTTAAAATAATGTTTTAACCTCTACAATTATAGGGCTGTATTTTAGGTAATGGCATGTATAACTAGCAAAATTTTCAAACTTTTTCTGTCTGTAATTTCAATCTGTCATTTTAGTAATGTTTATATTCCTTACCTATAAGCTCAATTTGAATTACACTAAAAATGTTTTAAGATTGTACAGACAGGAATGGAAACGGTAATTAACAGTCCTGTCATCCAAATAACCTTCAGCTTGCAGTCTATAAGAGCCTCTGTCATGATTCGCCATGCCACTTGAGCCATGTGAATCCTAGTGTAATGTGCCCCTCACCAGTCGCTGCCTGGAGTCTGTCTTCTGGCTTATTTCATTGAAAGTTCGCCTGGAGAAATGGATGATTTTAGGGTTACAAGGTGAAACTATAGGTCTATAGTGTGCTTATACTTAAGCCAGCCATTTTCCAGAACATCCAGGATAGGGTCCTGATAGAGCCTGGAGACTGTCCCAGGAAGCAGGGCGAATGAGACAGATGAACACACACTCACACACATTATGGGAAATTTAGAGATGCCGGTTCAGCTAGCTGCATGTTTCTGGGAGAGCCCAAGAATCAAATTCCAATCCCTGAAACTGTGAGCCACGGCGCCTCCTACTGGGCTGCTGTGCCTTCCACCTTCCTCCCTCCCGTCTACCCTGGTCTTCTCTGCTCCTCCCCCATTCTCTCCTCAGTCATGCTGTTTTTCCCCGGTTTGTTGTTGCAGGTGTTTGAGTCAGTGGAGGAAGTAGATCAGATAGAGATGGAACCCAAGAGTGACGAGACCAAGCAGGTTCCCAAAATCCCCAACGGTGCCCTGCCAAATGGTACCAGTTCCCCTGATTCGGGACATCCCTCCTCCCGCAACTTCTCTATCACTTCTGGCCTCTCGGACCGCTCACTGAGCACTGAAGACAGCAGTGCGCCCGAGCCGGCAGCTAAAGGCACCTCTCTCCAGCCACAACTTCCTCAGCCAAGCCCAGTCAAGACAGAGCAGCAAGCCGAGCCCATTCCCGCTGCCAGCGTAGACGCCAAGCTTCAGGTCCTTCCAGAAAAGGGAGCTGCTGCCAAGGAAGGAGCCAAAGGCGACGAAAGACAGGAAGCTGTGGCTGTAGATAAAGAGGCCGTCAGCGTTGCGGAGGTGACGGAGTGCAAGACTCAACCGACAGGGGGCGATGTGAGTCTGGAGACCGAGGAAGTGGGGATTCCAGCAACACAAGCCGCCAATG
Organism: Stomatorhinus walkeri; assembly: GCA_026784285.1. Taxonomy (NCBI): domain Eukaryota; kingdom Metazoa; phylum Chordata; class Actinopteri; order Osteoglossiformes; family Mormyridae; genus Stomatorhinus; species Stomatorhinus walkeri. The sequence continues at coordinate 12,389 of JAODUD010010010.1, forward strand.
CTCCAGAAACTGTAAAGGCGGAAACTCCTGAAACGAAGCGGGTGTCCAAGTGTCCGGAAGCTTTGGGGGCTGAGGGTCGAGAACTGAAGGAGCCTGACGGGCGAGAAGCAGTAGCCCAAGGTTCAGCAGCAACCGATGGCCACCATAATGCTAAAGAAGGTAAAGAAATGAAAGAGGGGAAACCCAGAGAATCCGAAGAGATCAGGGTTCAGGAGAAAAAGGAATGTGGAATGAAGTTCATGGATATTAACAGGCCTAAGGTGTTTGAAACTGGGTCCAAATTGCTGACAGCTACTGAAATTCCAAGTTCTGTAAGGACCGAGGAGGTCCTGCTCACTACTGACTCTGATGAGTCTCCTTCTGCGATTGAAATGGAGGAGATACCTCTGGTTGCCAAAGTATCCATGAGCCCATGGGACAGGAAGGCCCCCTCCGAGAGCACGGGAGACTCGCTGTCAGCCCTAGTAGACAGTGTGGGGGCGAGCCCAGAATTGGAGGATGCGGAATTGGGTCCGGCAGGGTTGCCGGTACTGGAACTGCGGCTGGACGATGAAGTGGGGAAGGCCAGCCCGGAGGGGAGTGGGTCGGCCCTGTCGGAGCCCGAGATGGAAAGCCTCTTCCCCCAGTTTGATTCCCTGGCCGTCGGTGGGGAAGTGAAAAATGAAGCTGCATCACCTGTCTCCTCCATCGGAACCACCTACTCCGTAAGACCCTGCTGCCGCCTGGAACGTGGGATCAGCACATTGGCCACTGACCATTAGCTAAAGGCATGATAAGAGAGTGGCTTCAATCACTCATCACTAACATGGTATTTAATTCCCATGTCTTAATATTGTTCATTAATATAGCAAGAGCTACTAGACATGTACACCATCAACCTTCACCGAATCGAGAAGGACGTCCAGCGTTGCGACAGGAACTTCTGGTACTTCACTCCCGCCAACCTGGAGAAGCTCCGTAACATCATGTGCAGGTGCCCATCAGAGGTGTCAATGTGCATCCACACGCAGAGAAAGCCCTCATTAATGCCTTCTCAGGAGTTTTTTGGTATTTGTTATTGTAACTTCAACATGTCCTTATCTTCACAGCTACGTTTGGCAGCACCTGGAGATCGGTTATGTCCAGGGTATGTGTGACTTGCTGGCTCCGCTACTCGTGATCCTGGATGACGGTGAGTCTGAGTTTTTTCCAGGAGCTGAAAGAACTATCTATCCCTATAACCAAGAAGGCTGACTGACTCACCCTCACTGTCTCTCCCTGACTTGACACAGAAGCTACGGCTTTCAGCTGCTTCACAGAGCTCATGAAGAGGATGAACCAGAACTTCCCTCATGGGGGTGCCATGGACACACACTTTGCTAACATGCGGTCTCTCATCCAGGTAAAACAACCCAAATCTGGAAGCAGTGACTCCTCAAGGGATCAACAGAGAGCTTAACCACCCCTTGCAATGTTTCTGAGGATGAAACTTAAGGGTATTTTGATCTTGGGGCAAATGATGCACTGTGTAAACTCACTTGTGATTGTGGGATTTTCACAAACATCATACCTCTTCTGTTATTGAATTAGAACGCAACTAGAACACACTAAGACTGCAGGAACTCAGGAGTGATAGCTTTAACCATATTGCCACATAACCAAATTTAACCATTTAAAAATGTTTCATTCAGGTAGTGTTGCTATAATTTTTTCCCGAGAAGCTGTAGAGCAGATGGTGAATAAAATTACTGGACAAAAGTTAAATTTGGTGTGTGTGTGTGTGAGCGGGTATACCTATCCTTATGGGGACACAATGTCCCCATAGTGTGATAAATATCTGTTTTT
>JAODUD010010011.1:0-14160 GCA_026784285.1 Stomatorhinus walkeri
ATTTATTATTATTTATTAACATGAATAACAACAACAGAATAATTTCCTATTATTGTTGTATTTGTTTTTTATTTTAATTTAAAAACTGTTAATTATTTTATAGACCATATGTCAGAAGACTCCTGAGAAGACGTTTGAACACGGGTCTGCTATGTTTGCGCTAAAGACCATAAGCAAGGTATTCTGGGAGGGGCCTCCAAGGCCTGCTATTGGACAGGTGCTGAGGCCTGTTCCGTGGTGCACAGGGTGGGGTCGGGCCAGGCCTGAATGCTCACCAGGAGCCTTTCATTTTCAGTAAAAACTCTTCTTGCTGTACAATGTTAAGGATGCAAAATGTCAAACGTTCGCCCCCAGCTGGTGAAGAAGTGCAATGACGGTGCCCGAACCATGGAGAGAACAGAGCAAATGTACACCATTCAGAAGCACATGGACTTTGGAAAAATCAAGGTGCTGTCGCCATGGCGATTTCCTGGCCCTCAGGCTGCATTTACCCTCGTCACCTCGGTCGTGTTTTCTGGATGCTTATTGTACAGCTGCACAGTATAATGAAAAGCATTTTGCTACTTTATCCGAAGCTGTAACAATGAATGACAGTAAAGACAGCAATAAACCAGAAAGGAGGAGGAGAGTTCTGGGTGTAGCTAAAACCTTAAATAAATTGTTCTATGCAGAATGCCGGTGACACCTAAGGTTCACCTAAGGCAAGGTTACAAGCTTAAAAGGTTTACATAACCCCTTAGATCATTTGGCATGGTTCCTATGCTGTCATATCTGATTTTAACAGTCTTATTAGGATCTTGCTTTGTTTGAAAGTATGTGTTTCCTGTTCCGCTACTGCTTACTACGTACTTGATACGTAAATGTAAAGAGTGGCGGTGTTTTTCTGGCGTCTCACGGCAGTGTGATGTTCCTTCAGCCTTTCCCCCTGATCTCCGCCTCGCGTTGGCTCCTCAAACGTGGGGAGCTACTGGTCTGCACCGAGGAGCTCAGCATCTTCTGGAAGACATACAAGAGTCACAAGAGCTTCCACCTGCTCCTGTTCAGTGATGTGCTCATCGTCACTCGGAAGAAGAGGTGGGAACAAGATCGCGACTCTACAGTATATACCGTCGCAATTTATATGCGCACATGTGCAATAATCACCAGGTCTTCAGATGACTGCCATACCTTTATGTTTAATGAACGTGTCGTACTATGACCTGCAGCACACCACTTTATAGTATTGTTTATCCACAATATCTCCTCTTTTAAAATATTTTGTAGCGCTTATGGCTTCCATGATATATCAAAACAGTAGCATGTGGTGTGAAAGTTAAAGTAATTTGATAAACATAGGATACGCCTCATTCATACCGATTACTAACTTGTGGGCTTCACAATATGCATCTCATTAATATTGCAGGGGTGCCACTAATCTGCTTACCGAATCGTGAGAATAACGGTGTCTGTATATGTCCGATAAGCCGGCGACTGAACTAATTATATCGCATTTATTTTGTGATATGCTGTAGTGCAGGCCTGTGATTTTATATTGCTCTGTGCATCTTCCAGTGAAGAGAGCTTCACTGTGATTGACTACGCCACTATGGACAACGTGGAGGTAGAGCTGGACTGCTCCGACAAGCCGCAATCTCAAACATCCAAACAGGGCAGCAGCGGCCTCTTCCCTCTGAAGCTGATCATGAAGAAGAACAGCGAGGGACGCGCCGAACAGATCGCCTTGGCGGCCGAGTCTCAGTGAGCCTCACACTAACACCCACCTCTGCTTTGCCCATTGTGCTGCTGTTAATCTGCTTTTTTTTCCCCCACCCTGATGCCCTCTGGTGGTTGTCTTCAGAAATGCATATGATGAACTTAGCCTGGATTGCAAGTGATGCAAGCTCCAAATGTTTTATCTTGAAGTCATAGTTTGCTGTGAATTAATTACATACAGATATGTTGTATTTCAAAACACTTAAATTTTTTAAATCAGAGGCTTCACAGTGGTTAGCGTATACAGAGCGGACTGAAGCGGGGAATACCTTGTGTTACCTTACGTGTTGTGATGTTGGGGAGAGAGGTTATGTTCATCCTTTGCGTTTCTTCTCCTTCAGGATTGAGCGCGCTCGCTGGGTGACAGCTCTGCGTAAACGGAAGCAAACAGACCCCACTTCCAGTAAGGAGCCCACAAGACTTTACAGGCGTTTCCCCTTTCAGGACCTTCACTGACCTTTACGCTCACGCACGCTGATAAGTGTCACGCTGCTCTCTGAACGCTTCCATCCCTACTCCCCTCCGATACCTTCAGGTCTGACGCAGTGTGAGGTGAACAAGGCCTACATGCCCAAGGAGTCAGATGAGCTCGGTCTGCAGCAGGCTGAAGTCGTGCTCATCCTCCAGAGAGAGGAAGGTGAGGCCCCCGTCTACCCTTCTGGGATGATAATTAACCCGTTCATAATAAATCCTCTTATCTGCCAGGACTTCTGCTATGCCAGATTGGCTGTGGCTCTGGGGCTGTGGTTTTGAACCTGTTCTGGGTGGAGGTGCAGCTTGAATGGTCTTCCTCATGGATGGGAATTTGATGTTGGGGGGGGGGCAGCTTAGTAATTAATATGCAAAGTTCTATCTATTTTTATGAATGAAACGAAGTTAAATCCCCCCCAGTTCCTATGCCCCCACCCCATGGTCATGTGAGCTTAAACAGACATACTTTATTTGATCCTGGTGGCTGAAATACTGTGGATTTAAGTGAATTTTGAACAATATATCGAGGCCTGGACTGGCTGTCTGGTGTATGGGCATTTTTCCAGTGGGCTGGTGGGTTCGTGGGCCAGAAAATTCCTTGTAGATATGTATGTGTGGTGATTCTGTGAGGGTAGAAATCCAAGGCTGATTTTAACCCCAGTCCAGTCCTAACTTATTAGTGCATTCCATTTGCCTTGGGATCTGATTTTCAGGTTCCGAGATTACGTCACATCTGCTAAAGACTAGGGAAAACCGAATCGGATGCGTTCCATTTGCCACAGAACTAGCAATACCATGGACCCATATGAAAAAGCAAGATTTTTTGCTTAGCCGGACAACTTGTTGGATTTAAGGTACCTCAGCTTAAATGGCCTTTATCTTTGTTCACCTACAATTAGCCCAAACTACCTTAAATCCAACAAATAATCTGACTAATCATGAAACCCAATTCTAGCCCGGTTAATTGGTAGCCATTGTTAGCAATATCAGTTTATAACACATTACGCGCAGTGCTTTACATATAAAGCTCCGTAGCAACACGTCCACAGATAAGTTGGACGGTATAGTGTGTGCGACCGATTTAATGAGCCACAAATGAGAAGTAGTGCATAAACAGGATAAAACTACAACTTTCCCTTCTGTCGATAAAGGGCGCAGCCATCTTGGATTCTGAACTTGGGATCCTCTGTGCTGCCTGAGATATTTCTCAGATCTCCAAGAAACTTGAGCGTGCATGTCGTCACTTCCAGGTTCAAAACTCAGAATCCGACATGGAATCTGATTTCCGGGGGCAAATGGAACGCACCGTATGTCCCTACAAGGAATATTTTTTAGTATTTTTTTACGCCACTTCAGTCGATGATGGGAGCTACCAGGCTTCCCTTCTAGCCTCCTAGAGAGGCTTCCACCAAGACCGCTGCTCGCTTTATAAGGGTTATATGTGTAGAACAGAGTGTATTAGGGTTCACCTCATCATATGATTCCCCCCCTCCCCCACCGCAGGCTGGTACTATGGGGAACGCATGCGTGATGGAGAGAGAGGCTGGTTTCCTGCGAGCTATACCACAGAGATCACAGACCGCGTGGTTGCGGAGGGCAACATGCGGCGTATGCGCAGGTTGCGTGAGACCAACGTGTGACCCACCTCCCCCACCAGCAGATCAGGTAGTGACATCACACTCATAGACAGACCACCCATCTACAGACCACCATAAGTCTGGCCCTGAATGAGGGAGGCTAGAGACTAAAGAATGGATAATTGTGAAATGGCTACTGAATGGTTTGTGTTTTTTAATGTACATAAAAGTAAATTAATACCAGACAGAACAATATTTTATGTCTGTAAAGTGGCATCTTGATATGTGAAACAGCTGTGAACTACTTTCATAGATGCATTTGTTAAACTTTCGTTAAACATGGTACTTTGTTTGACCATATTTTGTGTCAAATTTCCGTCAGAAAGATTTATGGCTGTCACTCATAATAAAAAAAGGTTGATATACGATTCTTCCTTTGACTTTTATTTGCGCTTGCCTTGTTAAAATTCATGTTGTACACATAAAAAGTTTAAAAATGTCAAATTGACCAGATATCAAATTACTTGTCTTTAAAAACTTGTGTAAAAACTTAAGACCGATTTTAGAAAAGTCTGCCGTTTTGGGAAAAAAAATTGAGCTGTTACATAAAAGTAAAGGAAAACAAATGGAGCTGCATAGGTTTTGCAGGCAAATTGGTGGGATTCTGGTCACATGGTCAAGCTGCAAGCTTTCGATGTCGAGTTAAATCTTCTCCTTATTGCTCAGATCTTCAGTGGTTCATTCCGACAGCTGAAACGGAAAATTTGCATTATGACATTCATTTATTGACTTTCACAAAAAAGCAATTTCTGAGAGCTAAGCATGCTCACAGGGATTTGAACCAGCAACCCTCTGCATACAAACCCACCTCTTTAACTACTACGATACATGCTGCGCTTCTTCGAAAACATAGGTGTCTACAGCCTGGTGAATCTGAGCTCATCGCTGGCGCAGCAATTACTTTGAAGTGGATAGTCTCTCGGCAAAGTGGCCTTAATTCAGCTCAACATGCACAGTTCCAGTCTACATGGGCACCATGGAAATAGGGTCTGAGTGAAGCAGCCAGTCTGGTCTGCTGGGTCCACTGCGATACCACGTTATTTTTTGCAGGTGTTAGCAACTCAACACAACTCACTGTCAAGATTAAGGGAGGTTTTAACGTCTTTGCGGAGTGAACTGGGCTGGGCAGAACACCAAACGGGGCGGTGAACTTCACCACACCCACTCCCTCGATGTTCGCCCCCTGCTGGTTTTTTTTGGCTCGCAAAGAGAGACACCAGTTTGGCCAATTATAGGCTGAGATGCTGATTACAGGGACTAGAAAACCGGCAAAACGGCTGGACCCTCCAGTGCGGGCAGAACACCTCTACACCTATCGGCTACATCAACGGTGCTGAAACGCAGTTTGTGCTCATTTTCCATGTGAAGGACCAGCTGAAGTCCAGTCAGAGAGCCTGGCCTGTCTACAAAGTGCACCCACCCAGATGATGGTAGAGACGGTCAGCCGGTGCATGTCACTCGGCGCTGCCCTGCTGCCCGGCGTCGGGAACAGGTGGCTTCTCTTGCGCCCTGCCGGTCACCTTGTTCTCCTTGCCGTCCTGGGGCCTCGTGCCGGCAGAGGTGGCCTGTGGGTGCCTGCGCCGGTAATTAATGTTGCGGCGGTAGCGACGCTGGGAAGTGTCCTGAGCGTCCTTATCCTCCTCAGCGTCCCGGGGTGGTCTGGGACGGGGGGGAGCCCTGAGTCGGGGGGGGGTAGGGTAGGACTCCAATCAACATGAACATTGAATTTATCCAGAGAAAAAAATACTGGGATACATGAGCAGAAATGCAGTAATTATACAAACTTTCTTTGGATAAGTAGATGTTATGTATAAAAATTTCTAGAGAAATAGACACACTACTGGCAGTCACTGAAATTCGTTTGCTGTGTGTTAAAGAAACATCCCAGCTTAATCTGGTGTGGTGTGCGAGCTTCGCATTGCAAAACATCTGAAAAAAACATCATTTCAACACGCGGCTGCAGGTCAGGACTGCACTGCATAGTGATGACACCCCACGGCTGTCAGTGGGCTAAGCCTCAGTGCCTGTAATTGGCCAGCAGTCACACCACCTGCAGTTCAGTCTATGTAATTCACCTGAAGCTAAGAAGGTTTAGGCCTGGCCAGTATTTTGATGGGAGACCAACTAGGGAAGCTGGGCTGCTACTGGAAGAGTGTGGCTGGCAGGTTAAGCCCGTCCTGCGGTCAGTGTGGATCCCAGTGCAGTGATGGGGACACTATTATAAAAATGGCACCATCCTTCAGATGAGGTGTAAAACCAAGGTCCAGAGTCTCTGTGGTAATAAATGATCCCTGGGGATCTTTTGAAAGAGTAGGGCTGGTACCCAGATGTCCTGGCTAAAACTGCCCACTGTGGCCCTTTCAAATCTGGCCTCCCAATCATCCGCTTTATGTAACTGGTGAACTCTCTCCTGCCCGTTCAACTCCTCAGCTACTGTGTGGTGAGCCTACTGGTGCAGAATGGCTCCTGTCACACCGCCCAGGTAGGTACTACATGGTGGCTGTGGCTGAAGCAGCTCCCCATTGCTTCTGAATGGTGCTTTGGGTGACTGATAGACAAAAAAATCACTATATAAATGTAACATTTATTCAAACCCGGCCTCAGCATGTCTGCGGGTCCTTGAGCGAGAACCTTAACCCCCAGCTCCCTGGGCACCACTGTGCGTGGCTGCCCCTTGCGGACAGCTTACTCTCACCTACAGGGAGCAAGTTGGGGCAGGCAAGGCAAGAATTTCCCCACGGGGATCAGTAAAGAATAATCATTTCATTTCAAAATCCACAGATTTTAACACTTATTAAAATGTTAAATGCTAAAAACAGATTATATGCCCCAAAAATGTGTCTTTTATTTTAGATAAGTCTTTTATCTTGATTTCGGTTCTGTTTGTATGTATTAGGCCTGTGCCATGTGCAATGTTAATGTTAAAATTCGCCGACTGCTTTAAGCCTTTTCTTCAGCTCTGTCAGGTCTAGTTTGGACGGCGCCGGGAAGCAGACCTGGCTGTGAACCTTGGCCGAAACCCCTGGTAGTAGTTCTGCCTCGCTGGTTTGGCGCTCTGTTCTGGGCCAGGCTGGTTCTCCTCCTCTTCACCTCCCTGCAGTGTGGCACACAGAATAAGCACCACTGCCTCATTCCTCTGTGGCTGACTGCTCAAATCCCACCTCTGCTCCGTGCGAGTGGGGCCTCCGTGTTCACCTACATCAGCCAGTTAGACGGACTGTTACTCTCTAAATTGCCCATAGAAGTGCATCCCAATGCAGTCCTTGGGGACCCACAGCCAGTTCAGGTTTTTGCTCCCTCCGAGGTACCTGGTAAGGAGCTGGGAGGGAGCAAAAACCTGAACTGGCTGTGGGTCTCCATGGACTGGATTAGAAAACACCATCATGTATCTGTGTGTGTGTGTGTGTGTGTGTGTGTGTGTATGTGTGTAAGCCCAGTGCTGGACTGACATCCCATTCAGGATGTACCCAATGCTGCCTGGGACAGCCTCCAGGACCCATGTGGCCCAAACCGGATAAATGGGAACAAGCGAGTAGATCAGGGTTCTATAACCCAGTAACCAGCCAGGTACTATTCCCTCAGTTACTGAGAGATTCTACATATGTATCACTTCAGATCACTTTTTCAGAAACCCAGCTTGAGACCAAAAGAGCTACAATCATTACAAATACAATCACAATCAATCCATCCATCCATCCAGGTACAAGCTCATGGGGCGGGGATTTATGAGGTGTTAGGGATTAAATTTTGCCCCTTTTCCTCTACCTTAGAGGTTCCCACCCCCTGGTCTGAGGCTGAACACTGGAGGGTTTTTCATTATATATTTTCAGTTTTCTACGGTCCCTCACATTCATTCATTCTGTTTGTTTCTGAAGAAAAAAGTAAACATTTATGAAATCGATGATTGACCCACTGGCCCCCACCTCCCCCATGGACATCCAAAAGTTGGGCACCCCCCCCCCTCTAAACGGGAGGGAGCAGCACACACCTCGGTCACCTCCCCCCGTTGTGGCGCCGTCGAGTAAGTGGGCCGGCGGCCGTAACGGCGGTGAACGAAGTACGGCGGATAGCGGCGGCGGCCGGGAAAGGCGGGCCGGCGCTGCTGTACGGGCTGCGGCTCGCTGTCCGTGCCGCCCTCTGGGCCCCCCTGGTCGTCCCCCTCCCCGTCGCTATGGTAACTCTCCGGGTAATCACGAGCAGGGCCCCGGCGCCGTGGGTAACGGCGGTAGCGATTGCGGTCCGCAGCGTACTTGCTTCCCTGGACTGGAACCCCCCCTGGCCCGGTGACGTTCGCGGCCTCTGCACCCTGAAGCACCGGTTCACAAAAAATGACACAAAGAAAGTGAAGCATAACTACGTGCAAACAGTGTGATGATTATAGCTAAAGACTGCAGAACAGAAAAGTAAAGAATGCATTTTTATTTCATTAACTATGAATAAAACACAGAGAAAATAAATTCATTTGTAAAGAAAAGTTCAACTAGCAAAGAAAACACAAAAAACGAAATGTCAAAGTTTAAACGCAAAACACAAAAGAAAAAGTGGTGATATCAAGTGATAAATGTAGCTTAACATAACACTAAAAACCTGCTTGTTCTGATTTACACTACTTTGTTGTGGATTCTAGTCTATTTCTGTTTCATTTGCAATCACACATCTCCACACCATGCTCTACTACAACCCCCCCCCCACAACAGCCTTATTACCTTCTCCCCCTCCACCACATCGAACTCCACTGTCTCTCCGTCTCCAACACTACGAAGGTACTTTCTCGGGTTGTTTTTCTTTATTGCAGTCTTAAAACCCAAGGGGAAAAAAAACCAACGTCATTTATTTCCATAGCACCAGAACAGGGAGTGTACAGATATACTATATGCATAAAACATACATACCTGATGGACAAAAACATCCTCTTTTGTATCATTCCTTGTAAAGAAAAGAAAAACACAAAGCTCATTAATGAGTTAAAATTGTCCACCAATGCTGAGTTAAGGCATCTCTGAGGAATTGGGCATGGATCACACTAGCTTACTGGCTGAATAATCCCTTCAGCTGTAGTAAAATGAGCATGTGCTGACTGACTGACGCATCAGCGGAATAAGTACCTAAAGGCTATGACAGGATTAGAACAGGACCTGGCCTATAGGTCATATCCATGTCCTTAGTGGAGCGGAGGCCATTTACCTGTTGATGAAACCGTATCCATTTCTTACGTTGAACCACTTGACTGTACCCAAGACCTTTGTTGCTGGAGAAAAAAAAAACACACACACACGTGCATGCTTAATACGTTGATTATTAAGTTAAAGTGTGTAAAATGGTGTATTTAAGGCGAGATGCATTAAAATATCCCTACCATTTAAATGTCCAAATCCATACAAAGTAAAAACTCAACCCCAGACCTTAAGCCTGATAAAGTGCTTTTTTATTTTATTTTAAAACATTTATTTTAAAACATTAAAATAATCAGACAATCAACTCAAGTTAACAAGTCAGATGCAAATAGAAGCATGAACAGGTCGGATGTGATAACCAGTGTATCATCTACACGACTTGTCAGCTATTTTTTGAGATGATCGCGTCGCATACTGTAAGTCTAACTGACGGCAGGTGGTTTCTAACTTCACCGCATGAAACATATTTTAAAACACGGGACAGATAAAAAACAAATAAATAATAAGGAGAAAGAAGAACTGAAACTCCAATTATGGTATATTTACTCATTTGCCGATTGCATGAGTCCGTACAATACCTGGCCATTCGGATCAAAACGAGACGGCCAAAGACGCTGGCAAATGAGACCTGCCTTTTGGATACATGAAAAATTATTTATATTAATTCCCTTAGTCGTAGAATGCTAAAAATCGCTCTGCAAATAAACACAAATTAATTTCGCCTCAGAAGCCGCATGGCGGACATTTTGAATAAAATATCCTAATCTAAACGCACCTAGTATTCTAACCCGTTAGCTCGCTAAAGAACAGCTAGTCTGGTTATAGACAAACGTCAGGCCTGTATTTCTTTTTTATACTAACGATGCAAATCCTGGATAGCTGTAAAAAAATCCTCGCAAATTAAATTGCATGAAATTACAGGAGTGCGATGCGTAGAAAGAAGGAGCGCTGCGTGCAGACGCGCGCACACGGAGACAAAGGGACAATGCATCCGGGCCGGCAGCCTGCAGTGTCGCATCGCCTCCTCTCGGGCATCCCCGTGCCGCCACCGGCAGGCTGGCTCCGCTAAACTGGCACCTCAACACGCCGCTGGCAGTGCAGTAGCTCACGTTCCTCTTTACTTGGTGTATAAAGAGAACTTGAGCAGCTGGAGAAACTGCAGTGGTGCGGAAGGGGGTCTATTTACAGGCTGGGAATAAGGGTCACTACCAGGGGCCGCCTCGGGTACCACAGGCAGGATGTGACAGCTGGGGGCATTTCGGCCGTCATTACACACACGCAGATCGTCTTCTAATCTAGCCCTCTCTCCATTTAATGCATCCTTAGAATTTATCTACCCGATTAGATAATCTCCAGCAGAACCCTTCGCCAACTGATAGACAGGCTTACTGACTACATAGCCTAACTCGTTTATTATTTAGTAATTATTACTGAAAAAGATCTGTATGAGTAAGCATAATGGTAACTATAAGTATAGTTGTTGCAAGTGTCATTTATAACAACAACAACAACAATAATCATAATAATAATAATAATAATATTCATGACTTGCTGGTGATACATACTAACCTAAAAGAATCCGCAAAATGAGATCCCGCACCTTTGCTGACCAGCTGCATGTGCAGCACGTTTTTCTGTAACTAATATGACTCAAATTAAACGAAAATAGCTCATAACTGCTTACCGATAACCTTCTTATTATCCCCCGCGGTAGTAGCGGCTGCCGGGCTGGATGGGCTCTCATCTTCAACGACAGGCTGTGGTGGCTGTTGTTGTGATTCGACCTCGGTGCTCATGGTCGGTTCTCGTTGGTAATTTAGAACTGGTGCCGTCGGTGGGTTTTCAAGTGTGTTTCCCGGTGCTAGATGGTAACCTGGGCCGGTGGCAATGGGGGCTGCAGCCTTCGGGCTCTCACAGCGTACCTTCCTCCGCTCCCGTTGCCGATCGAACTGGGCTGATTGCGACTTGATGCTGCACAATATCGCAGGCGCCATTCCCTCCCACTCTATCCTTTGATTTGTCGGGATTACTGCTCGTCAACGTCATTCGGCACTTCTCTTTATTTTCATTGGTCAAATCAAATGACCGACCTTTTTCGCGACTGGGACAATGAGATCGATGGAACTACCGCTACATGACACTAGGATCTCAAAAGAATCTAGCGTTTAGTATAACTGTATTGCAATCAAAATTTATAGCGACCAATAAAAATACATCTGGGAATAATCAGACTATGACTTTACAGTTATCTATTTTGGGTGAGCAATTGGACTAAATTATTAACTACAACAAGGATTGAGGTATTAGAACTATATAATATGTGCTGTTTTAGTTAATTCAAATAGTTATTTATTTCATTTTTTTAAGGGAATTGGTACATAGTTTTTTTTAATCAAGGCTGAGCAACCATTGTTACCTTAAAATACAGTGTACTAAACCTATAAGGTGATCAAACCCAGTTTTTATTACCGTACTGTTACTGTAAAACAGTGTTCGTGTCGAAAGGTGAAGAGACTGTAAAGTAATTTATAATCTATCTGGTGAGCAGGGACTCAGTGGAGTCTCAGGAATATGCTAGCTATACTGGACAATAACTCCCGCCCTCTGCAGGTCGTCTTGGCCAAACAGACGGACACTTTTAGCAACAGACGGAGACAGTTGCACTGTTCCAGCTATATAAGGTCGTTAACTGGTCACAAACATTCACAGAACATTCATTTGCTCACTTTGCAGTACCCACTGTACTATGTTATTTCTTTCTGAACCGTTACTTGGGAATTCCGTGCGATATATCCCGGATATGCTTTGCACCGTTACTGTTTACTGTTGTCTATTATTTATTGCAACTGTCAATTAATGTATAAATGTCTTTATTCTTATACAATGTATCATGGTGCGAAATACCGAGTACGGATTACAAACATCCCATGTCGCTCGGAAGGTCCGGGAGTCTTCCGCATGTTGAGAGCGGCTCCCTGACGCCCGCAAATTAAATAGAATATCCAGGACATTTATTTTTTAGAGTGAAAGCGCGCGCGAGAAAGTAAAGACCCAGAGCTTAAATAGAATCATTGGGGGAGGAGAGCGCGCGCCAGGAAGCCGCTTTCAACACGCGAGAGGCTCTCTGAACTTCCGGGACAGGTGGGATGTCTGCTATTCAAATAACTATATGTATATAAATATGTACTCAAGTGAACAAAACACAATACATGAATTCTTATTAAATCAGTGGTGGATTTACTTCCTTACTGTACTTAAGCAGGCTTCATTTTCACCTATCTGTAAGTGTAGCAGTGGCCATTTGAATTAAACTGTACTACATCTTATAGCAAATATTGATACTTTTTACTCTACTACATTTCTTCTTAGTGTTCTGCTGCAGTTTACAACCACATTGCTTTTTTAAGCAGCTGGAGAGAGAGAAAAGTAGTGAGGGGACAGGTAATACCGAGAAGTAAAGCCCAGCCACACCAAGAACGGAGTAAACGTCAGAGGTCTCGAATCCTGCCGGCTCTTAGAAAACCTTGGGGAGTCGTATTTTTTTGCTGTTTGTTTTATTTATTGCGCTGTTGGAGAGATTGGCTGCTGTACATTTTGTGCTATATAAAACACCTTTTGATTAATTATGGGAATTGGATCCGGAATTGGCTAGAGGTGAACCTCAGATGTTTATGGTCAGGCTAAAATATTTATATATTGCGAACAGCATGTTGATAGTACCATGCATCCTGTTGCCATTAGCTGGTAAGTTTTATTTAGTAACACACACAGACATATAGGGCCCTGCGATATGACCAAGATCTCATATCCCGATAACAATACATATCACGATATAGCACATTTTCTGTAAGTTGAATATTCTTTATATAAAATGACTACATGGAAATACCCACTATAGTTCTTATTACATTTTGAGTTATTTACTCAACAAATAAGGCACGCAATCATTTTCCTTTTTTTTTTAGAACATTTTTGTGCACATTTTCGCTTAAACATAAAATAAAATATAAAGTTATATATGTATAAAATACGTAAAGGTAAATAGAAAACTAAACTGTTGCACGTGAGGTAAATATTTAGGGTTGTAAAATGTGCCGTGTACGCATGCGCGCAACCTAGTGCGCATGTGGTCACAGATCGAGCAGTCGCTGGGGGCGTTTCTCAATACCAGGAACACAAAGATCGTACTTGTAGTCTCGACAAGACCGGTCTTGCTAATTTGCCTTCCAAGAACAGACCTGGGGTGCAATGATTCATGGGATCTGTCATTCAGCGAGGAAACAACCATTGTATCCTCGATATTTTGGATGGATCAAGAACGACATCCGGGGAGTTTTACTGTACTCAGTTCGTGAACGTTGGAACCCGTCTTCGGCAATGGAAGATGACGTAAAGCGGGTACAGGAGTACACAAGTATGGTCAAGTACGAAGTTAATATGTGTACTTGACCAAGATTCCTGATTTATCCGCACTGTGTATAAAGGATGATTTGAGATACAACAAAATAAATAATGGATAATAAACAGACGTTTTTTGTATCGTCACTTGATATATATAGTTATATTGTACAGCCCTACTCACATATCAGTGCTAGAACTATTGTTAAATGGTGTGGCGCTGAGAGCGTGTGCCTAAGTTAGATGTGCTTATCAGCATGAATCATTGTAGCTGGTTGTAGTTACCTAACCAGCTATTTATACTAATCTGTATGAAATTCGTCTGACCGATTACAGGAAATAAAGCTACTTTCAATGTATTTATATTGAATATAAATTAAATAAGTTGGTACTTTAAGGCATGTCTTCATAAGCTTCTTTGGAATTGTGCGAAGTTAGTATATCTACATAAATACGACGCAGAACATTTAAGTCTCGGTATACCTTCATCAGTCCTTGGAGTGTTTTCCTTAACGGCACACAAAAGGACAGCGCGTATGGTAATGAAAGACCACGCAAACAAATTTTTCAGAAAACTCTACACAACAAGCTGTAGAAGCTACTTGGCAGAACTTAAGGCCAACAGTAATGGTGTAGGGGAGACTTTGATACTGGGGGGGGGCAGCAGAACCGGCCAGGTTAAAACAATTGAGAGTAGGCTGGGTGACGTCGGCAAGCGGCATATAGAT
>JAODUD010010012.1:0-14141 GCA_026784285.1 Stomatorhinus walkeri
TTAGCGTACGAACGTTTCGAGAAACGTTCCTTAACGTTAAGAGTGAAGTTAAGGTAAACTTAAGAACTACTTAGCGAAAAGAAGCTTTCGAGAAACCGGGCCCAAGTCGGTACTGGATTATGATTGTCCAATGGTGATAATTGATATGATCCATGACAAGTCTCTGACTGTGGAGTATGTAACGGGGAGGCACCCATCTACCTTTGTGTGGCTGCCGAAGAGTGCATTTCATACTTTCTGGAAAGCTTGTGTGGACTGCATGGCCCATCTCAAGAGCAGCAGCAAGATACCCCATTGTGCAGCATGAAGAGAGGGGGGCTGTACGTGGATGACGGGGCTGACCAGGCTGGTTACCTGATCGAGTGTGACTGTTCGCTGGGGATGCTGCTGGTCCAGTACTGCTGCAGGGTCTGCTTTCCTGTGTCATGCCCCGATTGTCCGCTCCTTCCATGTGCCACGCCCCTTCGTTAGCGCAGTGTGGAATAGCCATATGAATCGCCAGCTGTTCCTTGTTGCTGTCATTAGTGTTATATACTTAGTCCGTGTTTCAGTTAGTTTCCCCAGTCTGGTCATTGTATTGTCCATCTGCATATGAAAAGTTCAGATGCAGAAGCTGCTAAACGCCACCTCTGTCAAAAAATTAGATAATGTTGAGTGAATGCTCTCCACACGTATTATATGTAAATCAAACAATTTTGCTTCAAAAACCAATAAATACCACTATCCACCTCATCGGAACTGTCACTCTCACAGAAACAGACTTATCATACATCAAACAGCAGCTCTATTACACCTGCAATAAAGTCAAACAAGATGTTATTCTTCTGTTTCATATGGATGTTATGCGTGCAAACCAAGATGGCAATAAGTAAAGGCTAAGGAGAAGAGACGACAAAGAGAAGTGTCGATCAAATATACAGTTTTAAAAGAAGATAAAACATTGGTTCCTGTCTGTCAGGCTTCATTTCTGTGCATTTTCTGTAAGTACAATCATTACATAGCCCATGGTCATAGAGTAACCCATGTAAATTGAAACGTGTGTAGACTTTTGCAAAAAAATAATAACCAGTTTATTGTTCTCAATTCATGTTGGGAAATCATTTGTGTATATGTGGTGGCCTAGGGTGTAAGACCCCTCCGCAACTCCACCTATGTTATTTTTGCCAACAGATTTTTCCTTATTCACTTAAACCACACCCTTTAGGACCTCGGTTGCCACGACACAGAAGAGACCCATCACAGTTTCGCTAAATACTAAATTTTATTTGGGGAATTACAGCTCATTCCTGAACTCTCACCAACACTCCCTCCCGGGGACAAGTCCCACCCATCAGGCATGGAAAAGCAAGCACACGTGTTCTAATTTCAACCACCACACAGGTCCCTAGGTGGGGAGTAATCAGATGAGACTAGGCCCCACAAACTAGATGTTTTTAAATAAAAGGGGAAAATTAGTCTGGCCCACGGCTACCCATCGTGGCCCCCAAAAATAATAAATCAAAATACACCCTGCATCCTCATCTAATAACCACCCCAGGCAGTGTCCACATGGTCCAAGCTACTACCAGGGCCGCAACTCGGTCACGCAAAATCCAGGCCCCGATTGCAATGTGCGGAGTCGTCCTGCTCAATGTTCTTGCCCAACTTCCACAGATGAGCCCACGACGCGGTTCTCTCCGTTGCTCTACCCTGCTCCACGTCCTCCAGCTCCAGCCTGTCCTCCTAGACTTCAACGCTGTATGAAAGCAGAAGGCGGCTTACCCGCAATTCTGGATCTTTGTGCCTCTGTGAGCCCAAGCGTGACACTTATCATATATTTGGGCCTTTTGCCTTCATTCCTACTGGGCAGAAGAGCTCATGATCAGAGGTCCCGTCCAAAGATGGGTATGGAACATGGTTATGAGTATGAATGAACCTACCCCTCCCCCCCATTGCTTGTGTGTGCTGTCATTATTTTCAGTGTTTCCAGTTGCATCTTAAGTGATTTTGCAACTCTTTCCTATATCTTTGTGGACGAGGTGGATTTAGAGGTTTTTGCAAGAAAAGGACCTGTGAATTTAGCTGGTTTTGACGCAAAAGAAAAAATGATTTGTTAAAAAGCAGTGAATTGGCTGAAGTTACATTTCTGAACAAAATGTTTTCACTAACTAAGACCTTTATCATTGCCTTTAAAATTAAGTGACTAAACTTGAACATAGGTGCCAGATAAAAAATGCCCTTTTAACAGAAAAGTGGTCAGGCGGATTTAGAGGGTTTTGCATCTGAACTCTTCCGGGATCTCCCGCATCGCCGTGGATGCCTGAGGTATGTGGACGCTGCCTTCCTCATGCTTGATTTGTCTGCACATGCTGCCTCTCTACCTGCCGCTTTGCCTCTGCCTGCTGCAGTGCCTGCGCCTGAGGCTCATCTGCTGGCAGCTTTGCCTGTACCTGAGACCCTGGCCAGACGGGTTCTCATTCTCCAGGGTCTGTACTGGCGGGTTATGGGTGAGTCAATGGTGCGAAATTCCCCAAGGGCTGCCATGCTCCTGGAACAGCAGTGAGTTTGCTGCAGTCACCCCAGCGTCCCCATCCCAGCAGGATGCCAGAGGAGACCCTGAGGAAGCTGCTCCGCTTGAGGTACCATCCTTAGAAACATTATTATATATGGTACTTGAAAGGCATTGGAATAACCCCAGAGAAGTTAAGTGGTACCTTGGGTGGAGCTTAGCAGGGGTCTCAATTATGATGTCATAAACGGAAGGGGGTGTGTCCCTTTATTCTGATTTGTCCAGGGGTTGTATCCATATATGGTATCAGATATGTTTGTGCCACGTGTTGCTGATAAGGGGCCATATGGTTTGGGGGTGGGGGGGGTCATTAAACTTTTAATAGAACAAAAATACATTACATGTATTTATTAATGTGTTATTTTTAATTACATTTTAAGGAATAATAAAGCATATAGAGGGATGAATGTAAGCTAGCCATACAGTTAGGAGTAACACGCGTCTCGACTAACACATTAACTTTTAAACGCAAAACGGAGCAAGTCTAATACTTTGTTTAACTTTTTAAAGAAAGAAAGAAAAGCGAGAGCAGGTGGAATTTAAGCAAGTACAAGCATGCCCTGAAGGAAACACTGTCAGAAGAGCAAATGCTCTTTAAACAAGCACAAGTCCTGAACAAAACCAATTAACATAAAGCACGTCATTTTACATGAAACAAAGCACCTAAATATTTTAACACAAGTTTTAAAAAACGACTTTTTTATCAGTTTAACAGTTTATTTCAATGTAAAGTAGAAAAGTATTTCACCAAAAACATACACACAAGCAGAGAAACATTTGACTTACTTGACTTTATTGATCAAGTTCTAGTCCCTTTCATAAGGGTTTGGCAATGGTGTTATGTACACAGTGTCATCTGTTTCAATAAGAACACAATTAGTTTTAATCATGTCAGGCCAGACAACATTAAGTTTCAGTTTTTTAAACCTCATACATGAAAGTACTTTGTACATTTATCTGTGAATCTTTACATACAGGTCTGTCTGATTCAGTACCTCAACTAACATACAACATAGTTTGGCACATGAACAAAAATCAGAAATTTGATGTGAACATATTTGTTTAAATATAACCAAGTCATTAATTAAACAAAATGTACCATCTGTCACGCTGTTGGGGTGAAGCGTGCCTGGATGTAGGCGGTGTGGAATAGGCAAGATGATTAGGAAGCAGATAATCCAGAATACGAGGTTTATTTGTTGGACAAAACGGGGTAACGCCACGCAACATCACAATGACAGAACTAGGGAGACTAACTCAGATGCGGACTAAATACAAAAGACTGACAGGAAACTAACAGGAAACGCATGATCACAATCAGACGAATGAACGACAGGTGGTTTCCATCAGGGATTGAACACTGTGAGTGAGGGGGTGTGGCACACACGGGGCTCGCACGGACGGAGCATGACACCATCTTTCAAGCATACAGCATTGTTGTGTCTCTTCTTAAGCCTGTCATAGTTTTGACTGTGATACAGAACTCCATCGACCAAAAAAAACGGTTGTAAGACCAGAAGCAGTTGCTTTGATTTCCACACAACTTTGCAATGGCAAGCCTATATGACATTTTAGTACTTTTTTGCACCGGGGGATGACCAAAACCTCTGACACATTCATTTAGTATTTTACAATATTCAGTTTGTCTTTTACTAAAGTAAAGTTCTTCAATAAAAGACTGAACCTTTTCATGTTCTGGGTGGATAGTGTTCTTAGCCCTTTCTGGAAATTCTCTCCACAACAGAAATGTTCTGATTATTTGTGTGGGGACATGCTGTGTTCCATGAAAATACTTCATGAGAGTGTCCATATTGGATTCAAATGAAAAGGCTGATGTAGCCCATAATGGCCCCCACTGTTTGACACCTTGAGCAGTGTGTGTTAGCAAGTGTATATTAAAAGTCATGTTGTTTTTCCCATACAGTCTTTGGAACACAATGACATTTTTTTAGAGCTATAGCTCTGCTATAAAGATGCTTTTGGTCTTAATGGTATCCTGCAATAATGTATATATGCCAAACATTAGTAGGAACAAATGGTTCCAAAATATTGCAGGGAATATGCCTTTCAATGCAGGTAGAGAATAGAAAAGGAGAAATGCTTGCGTCTGAAGTTTTCCAGAACTTCCTTTCTGTCAGTGACCTTGGTGTCCTAGTAATCTCAACAGGTGGTTTGATTTTTACAAGTCGCCTATCAACTTCATCAATCTCTTTACCCATGTACCAGGGGGAAGGACTGTTTGTTGTATCAAACCACAGTGTAGAGAGTTGCCAAGTGACTCCAAGGCACACATTGTGTTGATATTCAAAAATGAAGCCATTTATCATTTGGAAATGTTGAAGTTGCATTAAAGGAGATAGCCCATTTACTCCAAACACTGGCTCATCAGTTGTACTTGACAGTGCATGACTGAAATGATCCCTCTGATTTCTAAGTGGGGGTTCAGGTTGTTCATATGGATACGATTGACCACCTCTGTGCAAGTAAAAATCACAGTCGTAAAAACCATTGAACTGTTTAGTGTTGCGAAGCAATGGATGAGCCACAGAATCAGAGCTACATGTTATGTTAATAATGCCATGGGTCAACGACTTGCTGCAAAATCTGTCTGTTTTATTAAGCACGCACACACATTGCACTACACTCTGCAGCTTTGTGCAACACTGAGAACTGTCCGGTCTACAACACATTACCGGAACCATTGTTGCCATAAAGCATAACATCACACTACAGATCAGCATAAACACTTTGGAAACATGACCATGCCCCTGTCTATCTTGCCAGTCAATACCTTCAGTCTCTAATAATGAAGCTTCTTTAACAAATGATGTCAGCAACGTAAACATGGATGTTGACATCAAAATGTGCCTTTTTCTTATTTCTGGTTCCAGTTTCAATTATCTGGCACTGAATTGCCCAAATGCTGCGTTTAGAGCTTTTGAACACTGGTGCACCATCACAATTCCAAATCAGAGTCAAATCATCTTTTCCAAGATCTCCACTGTCCATATTCTCCACCAGACTGTTTGTCAGTTAAAACACCAAAAGGTCTACTTTTTTCAGTAAGACTGACATCATGTTCCTGCAGAAGTTGTTTAATCTGTGCATGAAGGGGAATTACAAGAAAGTAGAAGCACTTTAAACTTGTGTTGGCATGAAATACTGTGTTGCAAAAGGTACAATGAGAAGGACAGTGTGCACTAATGCTAAGGTATGCTAAGCCTTTTTTCACAATAAAAGTGAACTTCAGACTGTGTTGAACTTCCAAATGCTTTGTGGAAAAGGTAATGTGAGGTTGGAATCAGACCAGGAAACATTTTGTTGAACAGTTCCAGTAAATGAGAAAGAGATTTGCCTGTTGAATTGTTCCGCGGCACATAGGACATCAGCATCAATAAACTTTCTTCCTTTGAATCAGGTGCACCATGATACTGGGGCTTGTCACCACATGCTTGGTCTTCACTGCCCTATAGATGGAAAGGAAAGAAAAAAAGGAAAAAAGATTTTTAAAAGCATGTATAAATGAGAATGAGCAGCAGCAAACTTAAGCAGTAAAATCAGTCTACCATAAAGTATTTTTAACCTTATAACAAAATTCAGAACAATTGGTTCATAGCATAGAAAGTAACTTTCCTAAGGATTACACAAAATATTGTAATTTACTAAAACTGCAACTTCAGGCTGCCTCACTATGTGCTTCCTGAACTCCAGATCATGCAATTATAAAATGTCATGCTTTGACAAAAACTAACATTGTTAGGAAACACACTGTAGCTTCCCCAGGTGATCTAGGCACAGTAGAAACAAATGTGCTGACTGTATGGGGACAACAGCTACAGTTAGCACATACAGTATATGTAGGAATTTGTCATTATTTCAAAGACAAGACTGTGGAAGTTGGGAATATTTCATGGATGAGTACTGAAGACTAGCAACAATATCCAAAATGAATCACCCAATGCCCCAAACTACTATAGAAGATGATGATGGATGGATGAAGGTAAAGTGGGACATTAAAGGCATAAAAAAAGTCAGACGGTCCAGCCTTTTTCCCAGCAAAAGTTTCAATGTTTGGCAGTAAGTTGTTGAATTTTATTACTTTCTAGTTACCTTGATAGCAAATTTAGCAAAGCATTTGAGAGACCATCACTCCAAATTATAGTTTTGGGAGGGGAGTAAAGTTGTCGTTCAAAAGCAATATGAATAATGTAAGTACCACTGTCAAGCAATACTGTTGAAGTAACATAACTATAAGAATGGCTGTGTGGTCACTTCTCTCACCACCTTTAACAATTATGTAATTGCACAATGCACATATATTGCCATGCGAAGCGAGGAGTGCTTTATATATTCATTTCTTTATATATGAATATATTCTTTCATTTATTTGTTCATTCATTTATTTATTTATCAGTATTTTTAGGCCTTATTTGCTCTCTGAGAAGGCCCAAGTTCACAGATGAACATGCTGACATGTTGGTGTTTCTGGCAAAAAATTTACAACTTGCCAAAAAGCACAAAATGTAATGTGGTTGCCATGTGCTACATAGTAGTAAGTGTCCACTACTACTCATCTACCATCCCTCGAAACGTTCCATGCAAGCTTGACGGGATTAGCCTCCCAGGTCCAGCAGCTCCATTCCAGTGCCCTCGTCACTTCGGTAAGCCGATCGATGAACGAACCTCGCCTGTCACCTCCCAGTCAGTACAATGGGGATCCAGGTTCATGCTGGTCCTTTTTGTCGCAATGCTCAATTGTTTTCGAACTACCAAGGTTAACGAACAAGTTAACGAAAACGAACGAAAAAACTAAAACTAGAATTGAAAAAGCATTTTCGTTAACTGAAATAAAAATAACAACGAGAGTTTTAAAAAAACGAAAACTAACTGAAACTGTTTTGTGTGTATACAAAACAAACTTAAACGAACTAATATTATAGCAAAAACGTCCTTCGTTTTCGTCTTTGTAGTAAGCCTTTTGGGTTTAATTAAAATCTATTTACTTCAGCTTGTTTTTACCATCCGCCCGGAGGCCAAGTTCACCATGCTTTGCTAAACCTGCACCGGATGAAACACCCACACACCGGGGAGGCCATTGCCCGCTGCATTGATTAGACATTAAATGAATGGGGAATTGGAGAAGACAAAGTGCTGCTTATTGTGACAGATAACGGCTCCAACATTGTCAAGGCTGTACGTCTACTTGGGGATAGAAGCCGCGAGCAAAGTGGGGAGTCAGCTGATGGCTCACAGCCTCAACCAGTAGGTGCTGGAGATAACCAGGATGGATTGTGGCTCCAGTCAGAGTCAGAGGAGTCGGACATGGAGGACGAGAAGTGTGGAGAACTTGGTGAGTGTGATTATTAGCAGTCAGCAGATTAATTGGACTGAAGCATTGCATAAAATCAAATTTAATATTTAAACAAATAGATTTTCTTAAAATATTAGCATTTCTAAAAACATTTTTAAAATATAAAATGTACTAAGTTGCACTAATTCTGAATGTACTAGCGCTCATTATGTATGTGTGTGTGTGTAATGCATTTTCCCCTCAGGGCATTGGAGCATGCCTACTTTTCATGCTGTAGTGTTGGAGGGAAGTTTGGCTCTCTCTGAAAAAGTGTGACGGAGAATAAAAGCTGAGACAAGTTCAGACGCTCTCATTTTATTGTTTTCTTATTTGTTGAGTGTTTAGGCGAACCCTGCACAAACGCTCGGTCACATTGGTGGCAGCGGTTTTGTTTCATTTAGTTTCTGTTTACGTGGTTTAATGTTACGGCGGGTGTTTAACTAGTTAGTTACTAGTTTGAAGTTCTTAGTGAAGTTAGCACGCACGGGTTCAGCGTTGACGCGGCCATCATGTGGTGTAAAGACGAGGATGATTTATTTTCAAGACGGGACCGCAACAGGATTAACAGACTCGTGAGAATTGAGTTACCGCCGCCGTTCTCCGGTGATGAGAAGCAGAGCTTTGTGTTGGGCATGGCAATTCGAAGTCTCGGTGAGAGCGCTTACGGAGGGAGATGGCGTTACATCATATAATTACGAACTGGCGCGGATTCTACTGACACGGCTGAGTAATGCAGCATTTCTTTTGTGGGACAGCCTTCCCCGTACTGTTCAGGCGGATTATGCAGCCGCTAAAGAAACACTTAAAGAGGCCTTTGGGCAGCAGCAGTTTATGGATCGCTTCAGAGCCAGCCTTTCGGCCCGCCCTCATGCACCGCGGGAAAGTTTGGAAGTGTATGCAGCGGAGATCAGCAGGTTAGTGGACGAGGCTTTTCCTGAATACGGCGACAGAGCCCAGAAGGAAGAAAAATTTCGTCGTTTTCTTGCGGGCTTGGATCCTGTGCTCAGAGCTAAATGCCATGAACAAGGAGCAACGGATTTATAGGAGGCTGTGATAATTGCTGGTCGGTGTGAGAATGCCAGAGACGCTGTGAGGACAGGTTACATGGCTGTTGATGCTGCAGGGAGTGCTAATGATGGAGGAGCTGTGGCTGCTGTTTATTCTGTGACTGATAATGGAGGGCTGTACAGGGCTGTTGATCGACTGACGGAAGAAATGAGGGATATGAGAATGGAATTGAGGCGCTTGGGCGATGAAAACCAAAAACTGAGAGCCAGAGTCAGTTCGAGAGCAATGGACGAGTGGGATGGAGGCCACTCTCTGTCTAATGGAAGGTGCCAGTGTGTCTGTGGGGGTCGTGGATGCCAGTAGCATATCTTTGATAGCGCTCGGAGAGGCCACTCACCTGAAAGGAAATTGTTCTCCAGCGGTGATGAGCATACTTCAGGCCTGGATGTTTGTAATTCTGAAGACTCTCGCTCTCCTTTGTCACCTGCGAGACGCAGACCCAGCCCCAGTTCTCCTACATGGAACAGCGATGAGGGTGATTCAAGAAAGCGGGGAGTTCATTTCATGTCACCTAGCAGAGTGGGGAGCCACTACCAGCCGGGAAACGGACTGTAGCTGATGTTGCGGCCCAGACACCAGCTATGTTACCCATGGGCCCTCAAATTGACATGGTCGACAACTGTAATTCTGTGTTGAAGGACAACGATGTGGGTACGGACACTGAAGAAACCGTCAGAATCTATTAGTATCATATGTAAAAGGAGTGATTTAAGGCGTGGAGGTTCACATGTTAGTGGACTCTGGTTCCAGTGTGTCTCTAATGAGTGCAGATTTTTGTATGTCAATTTCTATGCTTCGCAATCGTCATGGCAGCATGTATTTCACGTGCTAAGAGAAACCACACAGACTTTGTTGCTAGGCTGGGACTTTCTCTTGAGAAATCATGCTTGACTGGACCTCAGTCATGCTGAGCTACAATTGTGGGACGTCATGGTTCCTCTACTTACTTGCAAGGACTTTGTTCCGACATGCTGCAATGTGTCACTGGCCACCACTATAAATTTGCCACCTCTCAGTCAGTCAGTTGTGACAGTTAAAGTATGTCTGCCTAACACAACCCATGTTGCAAGTGACTTTGTTGGATACTTGGAACCCAATGTGGCAGATTCTTCCGGTCTAATAGTAGCTCACACAGTGGCTGGAGTTCACGACGGACTGACGAAGGCTCGGATTTTGAATCCTACTGGACATGACATTACACTGAAACAAGGGATGCATCTGGGTGAGTTATACTCAGTTGATGATTGTGATGTTCAGCTGTTTCAGGCCCCGGCTGTAGTGGCTGCAGTGACCTCTGCCTCAGGTGCACCTCCTGTATCGCTGGACGGGTCAGCCATTTCTGATTCCGAGAAAGCTGCACTGTCAAAATTGCTGTTGGAATTTAATGACATCTTCAGCTCCTCCAAACGGAATGATGGCAAATGTAAGCTAGTGAAACATTACATCAGAACTGCTGAGCAGGCACCTATCAAACTGCGTGCACATCGTACATCCCCTGAAAAACGTGTAGAGATAGAAAGACAGGTGGCTGGTTTGCTTGCGGACGGTGTGATTGAGGAGAGCTATAGTCCTTGGGCGTCGCCAGTTGTTTTGGTGAGGAAGAAGTGTGGCGCCTGGCGTTTTTGTGTGGATTATAGACGTTTAAACAGTGTGACTATTAAAGACTCTCATCCTCTGCCCCGAGTGGATGACACGTTGGACGCGCTAGCAGGAGCTGTCTGGTTCAGCACATTAGACTTTTCTAACGGTTACTGGCAGGTCGAAGTTGCGGAGGAAGACAAGGAAAAGACTGTTTTTACAACAGGACAGGGCCTCTATCAGTGGAGATCTATGCCAATGAGCCTCTCCAACGCCTCGGCCACATTTCAACGTTTGATGGAGCTGGTCCTCAGAGGGCTCCCATGGCATATCTGCATGGTATACCTCGATGACATTTTGGTTTACAAAAAAACCTTTGAGGAACACCTGTCAAGCCTCAAAGAGGTGTTTTCAAGAATCCAGTCCGCGGGGTTGAGACTGAACCCACGCAAGTGCTACCTTGCCAGAGATCATGTAGTTTTCCTGGGCCATGTAGTTTCTCAAAAGGGTCTTCAGCCTGACCTGAAGAACACAGAGAAAGTTTTGAACTGGCCACTCCCCCGTTCTCCTTCTGAAGTGAGAGCTTTTGTAGGGCTATGTTCTTATTACAGATGTTTTGTCAAGGACTTTTCTAGACTTGCTGCGCCACTGAACCAACTCGTTGGTAAAAATGTACCCTTTGAATGGACCACTGTGTGTGACCAATCATTTACCCACCTGAAAAATGTGTTGTCGTCTGAGCCTGTCGTGATATTACCTGACTTCAGTGTGCCCTTTAAAATCTACACTGATGCCTCCAATCTGGCTGTCGGTGCAGTACTTGCGCAGGACAGAGATGAGCGTGAACACGTGGTGGCCTATGCCAACCGGGCACTGAATTCCACGCAAAAGCGCTGGTCCACATTTGATCGTGATCTGTGGGCTATAGTGTGGGCAGTAAGGGAATTCAAGCACTACATTGGACTTGCCTCTTTTACCATTATCACAGATCATCGACCACTCTTAGCTCTCCGAAAAATGTCCATTGATGATGACCCTACAGGAAGAAGAGCGAGATTGATACTGGAGCTTGATCTGTTGAATTAGGTCATTGTACACAAAGATGGACACCAGCACAAAAATGCGGATGCACTTTCTCGCCGCCCTGAGGAATCTGACATGGACGTGGTGGAGGGCAGTGGTAAAAGTGCGCTGCAAGTGAATGTGGTGTGTTCTGGTCCAGCAGACATTGGCATTTCCTGCTCACCGGAAGTGGTTGATTCGGCAGGTGATGTGACTATGGAGCACTCACCTGATAATTCAGATGGCATGTCTCCTTTTAATGCGTTGTCCCACAGTTTATCTGACTTTAGAGCTATGCAGAATGTTGACCCTAACATTAAGACTGCCTTGAGCTGGGTGGAGCACTCCCAAAGACCATTCAGGAAAAAAGTTACAAGGAGCTTCTCAGTGCTTACGGAAGTTTTGGACTGAATTCAACCATCTTTCTATCATTGATGGACTGTTATGCCACTCAGTTCACTGCCCCCTCACAGGTAAACCTGTAGTTCAAATGGTTGTTCCCTTTGCACTAATCTCTGACATTCTGTTGCACTTGCATGGTGCTCCAGCTTCTGCCCATTTCTCTTCAGAGCGTGTGTGGTAACGGGCGAGGCAGTTTTGCTACTGGCCTTCCATGTACAGAGACATCAAGGGATGGTGTGAGCAGTGCAAGGCGTGCCAGATGCAGCGCAGTCCTGTTCCAACCTACCATACGCCGATGGGTGGATCCCAGTCAGTGCAGCCATTTGAAAGGGTGGCTATGGATATCTTAGAGCTAGCTGTGACTTCAAAAGGAAACCGATATGTATTGGTCGTCGAGGACTACTTCACTAAATTTGTCAACTTGTAACCTTTGCCCAATCAGTCGGCACAGGCAGTGGCGCATTGTCTGTTTGAGGACTATGTTTTGCTTCATGGCATTCCGGAGACTCTGCATTTGGACCAGGGTCGTCAGTTTGAGGCGGAGGTGGTCCAGACTCTCTGCCATCTTCTGAGCATTAGGAAGACTCGCACCACGCCATACAATCCGAAATCAGATGGTATGATTGAACGGTTTAATCGGACTCTGATCGATCAACTAGCTAAGACGCTTTTGAGCTATGGAGGTGAGTGGGACGATTATGTGAAGCATGTGGCATTTGCTTTCAATACGACGACTCACTCCAGCACTCGTTTCACACCTTTCTTCTTGACCCATGGCCGTGAAGCACGGGTTCCCGCTGATGTACTGTTACCCACTCGTGCTCTTGACTCTCAAATGTCAGTGTCGCATGCTGATTTTGTTTCTTCATTGCTGACAAAACTGAACTCTGCCTTTAGTGGTGCTTGGATGCACAGTGAGGCAGCTCACGACCATCAGAAACTGTACCATGATGTTGGCTTGCGTCACCAGTCTTATGATGTAGGTGCCATGGTGTGGCTCCACAACCCGGTTGAGAGCCGCAGGAAGCTGGCACCCCATTGGAAGGGGCCTTATAAAATTGTGTGAGTCAAGGATTCATGTGGTGAACTGGGACTGACTTATCAGATTGTAAATCCTTTTGATGCTGATGAGAGGGTGTGGCCATACACATTACCTGTTTCTGTCCTGTCCAATGCTTCATGTTCACAGTCTGAGTCACTTCCACTGGAGTCTGTTTCACCCCAGAAAGAACTGAGTGCTTTGTCTGACTTGCAATGTTCAGTTAAGGAGGCTGAGTCGAGCGTCAGTAAGACTGGAAGGGTTCGCAGACCTCCTGGCCATTTAGAGGATTTTGTGCTGTACTGATGTGACCTGTTTGCACTGGGACATTAGGCTGTCTTTGTTCTACTGCTGAGCCTGTTGTTTCTATCCAGGAAATGAGACGGTTTGTGATAGCGAAGTGGGGATATGTTACTGTGTGGGCTTTAAGATGACAAATGAAAAATAAAATTAAAAAAAAAACAGTTAAAGGAAAGATAAGTTCAAACAGAAGTAAAATAGTTATTGGAGCAAATGTTGTCTTCTATCAATAGGTTTGTTGCCATTTTGACAATGTGCTGTGTACTGTTTTGTTGTACACGGAGGTATATTGTTTCTGGTTGTTGTCCTTGTTATTCTGGCACATAAACGGGGACGTTTATTTTGTGAGGGGGGGACGTATGTAACAGACTTTATTTCATGTTGTTATGTTGCACTAATTCTGAATGTACTAGCGCTCATTATGTATGTGTGTAATGCATTTTCCCCTCTGGGCTTGCCATAGATGGGCATTGGAGCATGCGCACTTTTCATGCTGGAGTGTTGGAGGGAAGTTTGGCTCTCTCTGAAAAAGTGTGACGGAGAATAAAAGCTGAGACAAGTTCAGACGCTCTCGTTTTATTGTTTTCTTATTTGTTGAGTGTTTAGGCTAACCCTGCACGTACGCTCAGTCACATTACCATACCAAACAAATAAATAATGACACACACATGCTCTGAACACTCAAGTCTTCACTAGGGGATAAGGATAATCACTAGGGCTGCATGATTATGACAGAAATCATAATTGTCGGTTATTCACCTTGATATTGTAATTGTGATTATTATTGTTGATTA
>JAODUD010010013.1:0-33300 GCA_026784285.1 Stomatorhinus walkeri
GTTGTAAACAATGTTGTAAACAATACAGGGAGGGTTTAAAAACGTCCAAATACACGTTAAATAATTAAATAAATATGCCGTCCCTACTTCGCGGAAATTCAGTTATCGCGGTCGGCCTTGGAACCTATCTCCCGCGATAAGTGATAGATTACTGTAATTGTTTTGTACTCAGCACTACGCAACCTCCTATTATAAACATCCAACTAAATTTAAGTCTGGTAATTAAGGGGCATCTGAGTCAGCAGGCTCTGAAAGCACAGAAGATTGGCTGGCAGTGTGTTTGGGAGCGTTACCACTGGGGAATACGAGGACCCCTGAGGGAATAACACTGGGCTGAATGGGTGCCTTAGCATTACATGTCCCACATTGTGGGAAAGCATTCTTTGGCTGTCTCTAAATGTTAAATCTGTCCATATTGTCATATGTGCTTGAGAAAAACACTGAGAATACAATGAGAATCCTATAGGCCTCCTGTAAACTAAGAGATCTTTAAAGAATAAGAGCAACAACATCAGACCATAACAATAAGAACAGCAATGCACAGAATGCATAAGACAAAGCAATAAACAACATAGAAAGTGGCATGAGAAAAACAAATAGCAAATGGGTGGTGATTATAGGGTGAGCAAGTCATTTAGAGAGCTCTTATGTTTTATGCTTGGCAGCTATTGAATCGGCTTATGGCTCAAGGGTCAAAATGGTTGTTGAACGGTTTGAATACCGATGTTTTTGTGTCTCCTGCCAGAAATGAAGAGGGAGAGAAGTGGCTGTGCAGGGTGCCAAGAATCCCTGATGATGTCGCCTGCCTTTCAGAGATGGCACGTGTTGAAAATGAAGCGAAGGCTGTGAGGATGCAGTTCATCGTGTTTTTGACGAAGTTGGAATGAGCTGTTGGCATCCTCTGGACCTTTCATTTTTACATTATATTAATTTAGCACCAGATGTGGATAGTTCAGGTGCAGAAAGTTACAGTCCAGGCCAAGTTTCAGGGGCAGTGGTGGCCTAATGGTTAGGGAAGTGCACTTGTAATTGAAATATTGTAGATTCAAATCCCCAACCAGCAAGACACCACTGAGGTACCCTGAGTAAGGTACCACTGAATTAGCTGCCCCCTGCTATGTCACATATGCAGAGGACACATTTTGTTGTTGAGCTGTGGTGTGTCATCACTGATCACCTAATTCTAATGAATCAAATTCTAAGATTTTATTTCAACCACTCAGCTGAGTACTCTGTGACAGTGACTCTTTATATTGAACTGGTTGGTTGAAACAAACTCTTTTAGATTTTTACTTTCTGGACCTGAACCATCCACCTCTGTTTAGCACACGTTTTAATATAAAATGACATATATTTGTTTGGATACCACTTTACAATAAGACTACCCTTAATATGAATGGTTTGTGATGAGGTTATTAATTAAGTTGTAACACTTTGTAAATCTTTAATAGACAATTATAAACAAGTTCAAAAACAGGTTTTTATTTTATTAATGAAATTTTGCCATTTATACGTAGCAACAGGAAGACTGTAAAGTGGTGCCATTTCTTGAGAAAGCAGTTTCAAGGGTCAGCAGCTTCAGTTAAGGGTCTTGCTGAAAGGTCCAACAGTTAAAACACTCTGCTGACCACAGGGTTTGAACCAGTGATCAGTGTCTGAATGAGTTGCACGCTGTTCTCTGTCCATCTAAGGAAGCAAAGATGCCACTGTACCCTTAGTGACTGTATTTGTGTGTCATGTCCATTGAAGGTTGTCTCTAGTATGACCTCTGGGAACTTGAAGCTGCTCACCCTGTCAGCAGCATCCCTGTCTGACGTGAATGGGGCATGGCCTGCTTTGAATGAAGCAACCAGCTTCGCGCTCCTGCTGACATTAAAGGAGAGGCTGCTGTTCCAGTGCCACCCTTCTAGGACCCTCACCTCTGCTCCAAAGTGATGGATTGGCCTATGAACGTGATGGTGGAAATGGAGCAGGGTCTCACCACTCTCAAGCATGAACAGGGGGCAGAGTGACAGGCCCGGTGCACCAGCTTGGGGGTGTTTGCATTAAGGATCACGTTGCAGGAGGCCTTAAATCCTGGCCACACGTCCGCCTCTGACAGAGAGCCCACAGTCACCATCCGCCCCCCCCCCCCAGCTGACACCTCCCAACCACCCGCACCATCTTTTTTTGGCTGTGACATAATGACCAAGGAAAAACATTTAAGCCAGCTGAGAACCACTGGGTTTAGATCAGGTCTCTTCATATCTAGACCTTAATTCCAAATGCAGGATTTATTTTAAGTTCTCCCAGGCAGTTAGTTTAATAATTTTCTGATTCTGATTGGCCAGAGGTTTTACACCCTCACGGGTAAAGGAAGGCTGGAAAACCAGCAGTGCTCAGACCTTGAGCCCAAGTTTAGATTGTGCATTTTGTGTTTCTTTAGGACCATAATTATTTAATTGTTTTTTTTTATTTTAAACAGGTGGGAGCTGTCGACTACTTGAGAGACAGAGAGATGAACGTCTGTAAACGCCAGCAAGCTGGGATCTGCAGGCTCTCAAAATGTGTCGGACATCTGGACAGATGCTTCGCCAGTATTAAATCTTAAAGTTTTCCTTGCATCCCCCTTACCTGCTGCTGAGGCTTGCATGGGATAGGAATGGTCATGGGATGAGGCTGACTCATCAGGCCACATTACTTTCTTTCCTTGTATATGGGTCCAGGATTTCAGCTCCTCACACCAGGTCAGATGCCTTTGTGGATAAAAGCATTGAGTTTGTGTCCATCCTCGTCCATGACCCTCTAATTGCGACCACTGTTCGGCTCTCCTGATGGAGTTTATCTATGTTTAGCATGTGATGTAATGATTTACAGCTCCCCCTGACACATTAAATGATTTTAGATTTTTTTGAAGTACCAGCAATTCAGACACCAGTCATTTTGTCTCTGGGAGTTTTGTGACTCGGAGTTCCATACATCTTTTATAACTGACAAATACTATTAATTGATACTCATCCTAATACAATTCACCTTTGTAGTTACACTACCAGTCAAATGTTTTTGCACACCACAAGTGTTTGTTTACCATTGTTTACCAAAGTTTACCATTTTCACTTATTTAATAAACTGAAGATTTTTTATTCTTGTTAAGCAATGGAAAGTTGAGTGAACAACTAAAAATGAAAATATGTCAAATAAACCGAATTTTATTGTAACATGGAAAGAGTATGTAACACTGCATGTCTGACATCCTGTTAACTGGTTGTGTAGTGATGGCATAGTCAAATTCATCAGTCCAAATAATGTACCGTTAATAGACCTTTCAAAAAAGACTTACTGCTGTTAGTAACAGTATATTTTACTTGCCAATTCATATGAATGCTTCAGAAGTGAACTCTAATGACCGTATTAACCGGCACACCGAAGCTGGACTTTGCATTCACATCTTTCGCAACGTACTATGCAAATACAGCCAAGCTTTGCTGACAGCCTGATCCCTTTAGCATAGCAGGTTATTCCAAGGGCACGCAACTACTAACCCCCATTAATTTATAGTTTTGGTAGGTAAGTCCACACCAGAGACGTAAAACCTTAACGTCTTCTCTGCTTCCAGCGATTTTTATCTTGTCTCTAGCCTGGAAATCAGCATTAATGCTCAGTGAGCCATTCCTCCGCTGACGTCAGCTACAACGTCAGCTACGTAAATTTCGTACCCGCTACATTGAGAACGTGCAGCCACAACTGCGTAAACATCTTCCGTGAATTCGGCCAGCAAGATTAACGTACATTTACGTCCTTACAATTTTTTGTCTCCGCCGTGACCACGACGTGGGGAAAAAAGACACATGTAAACAGGGTTCATTGTTAATTCGTCGCATTTGCCTTGCTAGACATGTTATCCCCCTAGTTAAGTGTAGCCTGTTTGCCGGGGGGGGTGTAATTTTCCAGCTGGCTAAGGCTAATAGAGGAAGGACGGAACATTCACCGACATTGTGAGTTGTTTGGCATTCCTTTCATTTCGGAGGTACATCTGCGGACCAGGTCTGGTGTTCTGGGTCTGTTTTGCGCTTACAGTTACTAAATGACCTTTGCATCTGTATCTCCTTTCTTTCTAGAATTAATGATCAGGGTATGTACGGTATACACGCCAAGTGATATTTTATTAAGCGCCTCCAATGACATGTGACAGCTAGTGTTAGCTTAGAGCTGGCTACATGTTAATGCACAAACCGTGTTTGGATAAATAATAAACCTTGGGTCCATTGATTAATAACACAGGCTTTAGAATCCAGTCGAGGTTATTGGTTAGTGTCAAATTACGATTCTCCAGTGCAGTATAGTGATGCATGCTGTAATTCCGATGACCATAAAAACTTTTACAGTACAAAGCCCTTCCCTGAAACTTCCCTAAAATGTTTTACGTAAATCAAGAACTCTGATTTACAGTTGCAATATTTTGCAAATAAATAATGCATAAAATCTAGTCCGCTTTGGTATATTTTGTAATTGCACTAATCCTCCATAGGTTGAACTGTGGAGTTGTAGATATTTACAGTGCAGCATGAAAGGACAGAATGCCAGACTCAAATATACAATGATATACATATATCCGGTACAAAAGTTCCCTGCTGTTCATTATTAATAAAGTAATCTACCCAAATATTTATTCACTGTGTGTTTGAAATAAAACCGTATTAAGAATTTATTGTGAGTGACATAAAATCACAACAGCGTCATCATACTTAAGCTGGGATGTCATGGGACATGTATCTGTAATGAGATTTTAACTTTACACCTGCGTGCAGTCATGTCCATCACTGCTAATTTAAGGATTATTTTTGTCTTCTAAGAGGGCTTGTGATCCTGTTAGTCTCCTGATGTTCGTTATTAAACACCTCCAGATGATCTTATTAACCTGGCTTCATGTTTACAGGATTTCTTCTCGTCAGTGGAATATGTCTTATCCCCAGCAGGCTGGCTTACAGTCCGTCTGTTTATTGGCCTGTTTTGTTTTTTGCATTATTCTGTGTGATTGTTGCCTTTGGGTAATGTACTCAATGTAACAACTAAATGACAACACATGCAGGCCGATTATTCCGAGGCTATTAATGCATGTTTTGCGATACATAATGAATTAGTCAGGTAATATGCACCTATTTTCTCTTTAAATGATGCATTCTTGCTTGTTGGCGCTGCCAACCAAGTTATTCCCTGCGATTTGCCCCTATCATCAGTTGCCATGGCAATGCGGGATCTTGTCGAAGCGGAGTGTGGGGCCGCCAACCCACTGATGAAGCTGACAAGTCACATGACTCAAGAAGGAGGGGCTTGGCGGCACAGGGCCACGCCCACTGTAAGTAATTATAATTTATTTTGGTAACAGTGATGGTTAATGGCACAACTCTTGTGATTTGGGCATTTTGAGTAATATAGGGGACAGGGGTCTTTGTGGGGATTCAGTGTGTTTGTAGGGTGACCAACAACATGCATGGCTTCTGTTTCCTTTTTCTGTTTTCTGATTCTCTTAGATCCCTCCGACTCCCATCGAAATAGCCACAGAGGAAGAGGTAGGTCTCCCTCGTGAAGATAGTTCCCTGATTGTGTTTACCGTTTCCAAAATGTCAGCCACGTAGTTCTGATAGAGGCCCTGGTATTGGTGAGCCCCCCCTCGCACTGATGTGGAGGGCTGATTCGTGACGATATCCACGCCACAGCTGGTGAGCGAGTTCCTGCAGGCGCCTCCCAGGCCCCCACACAGCTTCGACATGGGCCAACTGCTGGAGGAGATGCAGCAGATTGACCAGCAGAGCTATAGACAGGCGCCGCAGAGAGGTGAACCCTGCCTCAGACTGTACCCCAATCCATGTCAACATCAGCAGCAGCAGCCGCCGGCTGCTCTGACTCAGGCACCTCACACCCTCACGCGCCTCCTCCTGTGCTGGTTGTGCTTAGCTCCCGGTGTAGCCGCGCTGGCTCTATCTGGAGACTGGGCAGCCGAGTTCCTGTCCTCCCCCGAATCGGCCTCCACGCCCGGGCAGGTGGGGCCCGAGGAGGCCGCCGAAGCCGACTGGACTCGAGAGTTCATCGCGGACGTGACCGGTGTGCCACATTGCGTTTAGGCTTTCTGCCACTCTCCCGGCCCTCCGGTCTGGTGGAGTCTGTGACCTGCTTCTACCTCCCTCCCTCAGACCCCGGGCGCTGGGCAGAGGAGTACTTGGAGCAATCTGAGGAGAAGCTGTGGCTTGGAGACCTGGGAGAGAGGGAGCAGGATCAAGAGTGGTGAGAGATTGATTTGGGGGAAGCGTAAGGGGGGTGGAGTGGGGATGATGGCGGGGCAGGGGGTTTGGGAGGAGCATGGGGGCGGAGAGGGTACGATGGAGGTGCAGTCAGCGGGGGCATAACAGACAGGAGTCCTTAAGTGTGTGAGGATAAAGAACAGCAGAACAGCCATTATTTGTGATGCTCAAAGGTGAATTCCAGAGAAAAACGATTTGTTCTTTTTGTTCAATGACAATGGTCTACAAATTCAAAGGAAATTGCACTGCAAGGATGATGAATGCCATGAATGGGCCACCATTTTCCTAGAACCTCCGTATACTGGAAATGCACAAAAACCAATGATTATATTTATGCGTAATACCTAAATTACATTTCTGGTAGAGTGACTGGGCAGTTTCTTGGCTTTATCGTGACAAATTGCTGGGTTATGTATGATCATTCGGGATAGTGGTAGCAGCCCCATTTCTGAGGATTGCGGTTGTTTCACAGAAATATATGAGCAACTCAACACTGATTCAGCCTGCTGGAGTGTATCGCTTGCTTTACTTCACTGATAACAATGTCCACATTCTGCAGAAATAAGTGTTTGGTGCAGCGGCACCATTTTAAACCTCAGTATCCAGCCTGGAGTGCCAGCTTATGTATCTGATGATCTCTTAATGGTTCATTTCCCATAAATCCTTGCTAAGAGTAGTCTACATTATTAGTGGGAAGTTGTATTTTTAAAAATATAGATAAAAATACAACCTAATCCCTTCCGGAAAACACTGTAACATGAAAGAGGCATTATTTTACTGGAACAGACTGAATGAACAACTTAGGAACATTAAACGTATTGAATATTGGTGGAAGTCACCAGGGTTCACCAGTCAACAGGGTACATACTTCAGTGCTGTATCATAATGTTGATTCATTAAAGTCCTTTACCCTTGTGGATCGACCAGGACCCAGGAATACCAGCCCGGGGAGGAGCTTAAGCAAGCAGCCAATGAGCTTCTGGCTAAAGTCGAGGACCCCAAACTGCAGAATACTGAAGTAGGTTTCGTGTCTGCCCGTAGGAGCCTGCCTCTGTTGTGCCATGTGATTTTGCTCCCTGTCTTGTATATATTATTTGCTCGCTGTGGTTGCCGTTATTGTTTTCATGCCTTTGTGTTGCTGTCGCCACGTTTGGTAGCAGTGATTAATTTTGCCTTTCTCCCTCTTCTCAGTGCCGTGTGACTGTGCTGTAGTGATGCGCCGTGCTGAAGTGCAGAGTCCTTAGCCAGCAGAGTAATCACTGCTGTGTTGTTGTTGTTGTCTGTTGTGTAGTTCCTGCGGTTCATTAGGCAGATTGGCGAGGGCAGTGTGACAGTGGAGGACAGAGCAGGCAGGGCGCACACAGATAGAGCACAGGCCCAGCTGGCACAGCACTGGGCAACTAAGATCAACCAGGTAGGACCCCACACCAAGGCCGCCCGCTGTCAGGAGGCCCTGCCCTGAGATTAAGCGAGCATGTCATGTTATTAATACGTCCGTTTACCTAGCTACCAAGTACATAGAAACATAGAAAGTTGGAAATTCTAGTTCGAGAATGGTGATAATTAGTAAGCAAATGTTAACTGACTGCACCTGGTTTTCTAACCATTGGTGAGCTAGTTAAATATACCCTGTGTCTATGGGACAAGATTATCATTGAGTAGTTGCTAGGCCAGCGATAAATGTAATTGTAATCCATTTATTTTAATGTTTAAGGCTATAGTGTTGTAGCACATATGACTTATTGCTAATTTGTTTGTCCAGGGGAAATTCTAGTTTGTTCAGATGATTCAGTTTCACTTATGTGAAGTCCCGTGCTGTTTTTATGTGAAATATATAAGTGAATTCTTGTTGTATATGTGTGATGCACTGTATGGGTGTAAATAGTGCGGCATTGCACAGAGAATGGCAGAGGCTGTCTGTAGCACATTCAGGTCATTACGCCTGTAATCATACCCCAGTGATAAACTGCCTTCTGGTCTGCCCTTCCTTCATCCTCTCTCCTTACCCGTCATGCACTCCTGCGTCACACCCTTCCCCGTTAATCCCCGACCATTAAAAAAAATGCATACGACCCCTCCGCCCTTCAATCGAATGACATCCCGTGCCCCTCCCCCCGCCCCCTCCCCACTCCCACCGATGATCACTCCTTGAAGTTCTTGGAGGAGACAGGGGGAGGGGCTGTGCAAGTGGAAACTCGAGAGGGCAAAGAGAAGACTGACAGGACTAATGCTATGCTTGCGTTTGACTGGGCTGCCATCCTGAGGCAGGTAGGCCTGAGGCTCCGGCCAACAGGGGGCGCTGCCTCACACGCTGCGTACAAATACCTGTAGCGTATGTGTATCCAGTGCCGATGACTGCTTCATTATGCCTGACTTTATCCTTGTTATGAAATGGGCATATTCTTAAGGAACAATACAGTGCTTACATGCATGCAGCTGTAGTTGGGCTGCATTGTGAGTGCAGGACATGCTAGCGAGCGCGTGGCTGCTCTCGGGAACGACCTCAGCGCCTGTGCGCTCATAGGAAGCGGAGGGAAAGAGCAGGACACCATCACCTTACATGTTCTGTCCCCTTTATTCTTTCATCCGTGTGTCTCATTTCTCTCTCAGTTGATGTCTGATGGACAAGTGTGTTTCTGCTGTAGCGCTGGAGCTGTGCTTCTGTGTCTGTTTCCCAGGTGTCGGTAGATTCGGCTGAATCCTGGGTAGACGAGTTCACTACTTCGGGACAAGACTTCCAGCAGGCCAAAGCTGCAGTGGAAGTGAGTGAACTGGGCCGGGAGGCGAGCCTGTGTTTTCCCCCTGCTGTGTAGCAGTGGCTTCGATGTGCGTAGAGTGTGCGATGAGCTGCCTTCTGATGAGGCGTGTCAGTGAGTCTGTATCCTCCGCACGTCCAGAGCGATGTGGACTTCTGGGAGAAGCTGCAGGAGGAGTGGGAGGAGATGGCCAAGAGGGACGCAGAGAGTCACCCCTGGCTGTCCGACTTCGACCAGCTGATGAGCACCTCGTATGATAAGGTGCCCGACCCTGATAGAACGTCGGCGGGTGGGGGTCAGGCTGGCTGCTCCAGGGTCTCCCTTTATGGAGAACTCCTCCCCCATGATGTACTGAGATATCTCTGTTTAGCATTTCTAAAGAGTGTGGCTCTGTGGCTTAGCACACTGTGTCTTTGATCGGAAGGTCATGGGTTCCGATCCCATGGTCAGCAGATTTCACAGTTTGGCTTTTTGCTCTAGGGACAATTTGACCCAGCTCTCTCTGGATAAATGAAATACAGCTAAAAATGTTCTCGTTCCCTCTGGCCCTAAGGGTTACCAGTTCGAGGAAGACAACCCATACCTGTCACACCAGGACCCCCTGAGCGAAGGGCTGCGCCGGATGGAGGCGGGGGACATCCCGGGGGCAGTGCGGCTGTTCGAAAGCGCTGTGCAGAGAGAACCTGACAACCACCTAGTGAGGCGGCGCTCATGTCTGCCCTCAGTGTCATGGCTGCGTGCCAGTTCAGCTTCCCTTACACTTCTGTTTCTCAATGTGTTTCTTTCCCCAGGCTTGGCAGTATTTGGGTACGTGCCAGGCAGAAAACGAGCAAGAGTTCGCCGCCATCAGTGCCCTCCGCAGGTGCCTCTTGCAACATGTAGAACGGCACATTTCAACTGAAAAATTCTCATCAAGCTTGATTTCACTTGTGATACTGAGAGATCTATATATGAATCTCAATCTTAAGCTGTGAATGTGGCGTTAGCAGGGTGTGTCTTTCCTATCACTGACACATTTTAGGTGTTTACAGAGTGTTTGCATACATATTTAACAGGTTTTTTACTGACTTTATGTGTCACCAAACCATTCACATGCCTATGACTCAGTTCAAACTGTGCTGATTTTTAATTTTTTAGATGCATAGAGCTGAAGAATGACAATCTGACGGCCTTGATGGCCCTGGCCGTCAGCTTTACCAATGAAACGCTGCACAGACAGGCCTGCGAGACGCTACGCGATTGGCTGAGCCACAATCCCAAGTACCGGCCAATCCTAGAGCAGCATGAACAGGAGCAGGAAAAGGAGGGAGTCAGAGAAAGAGAGAAGGAAAGGGAACGATTTGGATCATTGCTGCCGGAGTGAGTCTGACTCTGCTGTTACTGTCTAGATACATGTGATACGTGTGTGAGTACTTTAGTACCCTCCCGCCTCCTGTTGTCTCTGGGGAAGAGGGGTCTCTTAGTCA
Source organism: Stomatorhinus walkeri (assembly GCA_026784285.1). Classification (NCBI taxonomy): domain Eukaryota; kingdom Metazoa; phylum Chordata; class Actinopteri; order Osteoglossiformes; family Mormyridae; genus Stomatorhinus; species Stomatorhinus walkeri. The sequence goes on from JAODUD010010013.1 coordinate 10,501, forward strand.
AGGCTGCAGAAGGCGTGGCCTTAGAGAGCTCCTTGCAGCTCATTCGCTGTGATGGCGAGCCCCAGCTGGTCACATGTCCCAGTAAGACTTACTGAATATTCAGCATCCTGCAGTACGGCACTGAATCCTAAGGAATCCTCCAGCGCTCAGGAGTGTTCCACCTGCCTCGCCTTCCTCCCAGGTCCCTTTTCATGGAGGTGCAGTCCCTGTTCTTGAACGCGGCCACCTCTGACCCCACCCACGTTGACCCACAACTCCAGTGCGGCCTGGGCGTCTTGTTCAACCTGAGTGGAGAGTACGACAAGGCCGTGGACTGCTTCAGTGCTGCCCTCTCGGTCACCCCGCAGGTGATCCCCCCTCACCATCTCCATTGTTTTTACTTTTGTTTAGGTGTTTGACAGCTGACTAACTTGCCCGTTTTGTGTTGCTCCTCACTTTCTCGGCTCCAGGATTACCTTCTGTGGAATAAGCTTGGTGCTACCCTCGCAAATGGGAGCCGGTCAGAGGAGGCTGTCGCCGCCTACAGGAGGGCTCTGGAATTGCAACCGGGCTTTGTCCGCAGTCGATATAACCTGGGCATAAGCTGCGTCAACCTGGGGGCTCACAGGTGAGATATCAGTTGATAAATTAAATCATTATTATCGTAGGGCACACTGATGACTAAGGAAATAATTGTATTTCAAATTAGTTATTAGCCAAAGATTTACCTTCTCTTCCAGGGAATGTGGGGTATCCAGATAATGTATAGTCTTACAAATTAAATTTAAATATCTGGCATCCAATCCAGGGCAACCCATCCCTTATTTTTAGACACTGGGCCCATAACCCGGTGCTGGGATAGACACTGGGCCCATAACCCGGTGCTGGGATAGACACTGGGCCCATAACCCGGTGCTGGGATAGACACTTGGCCCATAACCCGGTGCTGTGATAGACTCAGGGCCCATAACCCGGTGCTGGGATAAGAGGTTATGGATGATGGGGGTGCAGTGTATGGCTCAGGTGATTGGAAGCTCGCCGATTCAAATCCTGTTGTTGGCCGAGTGGGTACATTGTTGTATCAGAACTCTGATTGCTCCAGGGACTGCCTTCTCAAAAATGTAAGTTGCTTTGGATAAAAGTGACTGCTAAATAAAAATAGAAAAATAATAATATGGATGTTGCCTGGTGTTTATAGTGTCCTGATTAAATATTAACACAATGTAATGGACAGGTGTGGATACTGCTGGGTTGATACCTGCTTGCTCAGAGTGGTGTCTGATTAGCTTATTTATTAATGTGTCCGCCCTGTCCCGTGCAGAGAGGCAGTAGAGCACTTCCTGGAGGCCTTATCTCTTCAGAGGCAGGCGGCCGGCGACGGCGACACCAGGGGAGGCAGAGCGGCAGTCGCCATGTCAGACAACATCTGGTCCACACTGCGCATGGCGCTGAGCATGATGGGAGAGAGTTTGCTGTACGCCGCGGCTGACCGCCGCGACCTGGACACGCTGCTGGCCCACTTCGCACGACAAGAAGGGGAGGGAGAGGCCGGGCCAGACTGATATGGACTGCTGGGGGGGAGGGGGGACATTGCGTGTGAGTGCACTATAAAGGAAAGGGGGGGTCGCTGTTTAGGAATGGGAGTGACTGGCAGGCATTAGAGCGGGTGACGGTGAGCGGGCAGGGGACGCCATGGAGCACTGAGCTACAACAGCACATGGAAATATATGATATAGTGACTTCGGATGAGTGATGGACAGAACTAACAGACATGCTGTCCGGCTGAACTTAGCTACCAGTACGAGGTTCTCATGCACAGAGGCGACTGCTTAATGTCATATCGCCTCTGTCCGATAAAGATGAACGACTTTAGGGCATATGGGGTCAAGTATGCAGCATTGTCCACTTTAGCTCTTTATTCAGTTTAGCACATAGTTTGTCCTTATTCATATACTTGGATAGCTAGGAAAGCAGTTCACCTTGGCTGAGGATGTGGAAAAGGATAAGGGCAAGTGCCAGTGGCAACAGTACAGTGCCTGCTGAAACACTACGACCAGAAGGGAATAAGGAGCAGGCCACACTTTGTGTTCATCCTTATCCAGACATCGCCGATGTTGTAAAATAATTTGTAAATGCTTCTATACATTAATTGTATTGTACCACAATTGTGTGCTATTGTTTTAACAACAGTAAAGTTGGCTGTAATGGTGTCTGTGATCTGAAGCAATAAAGCTTTGAAATCATGTCTGTAACAGGTTTATACCATTTGTTTTATATACAGGGTCGCCAGCTCACACATATGTTATTTGTACATGCGTTATTTGTTATATATAAATTACAGCAATTGGTCACTACAATATAACTAATTCTTCTGGACCAAAATTACATGTCTCAAAGTGTAACGTCAGTTGGGAAATACAAGTGGTGGTTAAGGGTGTGCAGAAATTGCAATGGGTTGGGCATAACGCAGGTACGCCTACTTACTACCAAAAAAATGTTTTTCAAACGTCGGCGGCAGGTCCTGCTAGCGCAGCGTCCTCCAGCAATGGCCAATCAGCGCCTCGCATACCATCCTTGAGGAGCTCGCCTATTGGCTGGTTTGAAAATCGCTGGAAGCACGCTGCAGCACATTTAAATATTGGCCGCATATAACAAGGATTAAACTGCTCTGGGAACCGACGATACTTAAATATATAAGGAGTTTAGCACGTGTGCCATCAAAAGTGTATCTGTGCGATAAGGTAAGCAAAATGCGAAAGATCTACGCAGGAAGCGTGTCGGGGAAATATTACCAGTTGCACAGTTAACCTAACTGGTAGAAGTATAACTAAATGGCTATAGCTAGTTAATGACTACGTTAGTCTGTTTTTGATCATGGGGTTGGACGGTTAACTAAACTCGTAGTGGTTTAACAAGCCACGCGATAGCATTTATGATTTCGCTTGGGAATAACAAACTACGACAATTTGTTTTTAACGTGAACACGACCGTTTTCAGACTGTGAGTAGCAGCATAAACGGGGTGCGTTTTCATCTAGTTTTCGTTTTAAATGGTTGTGTGAGACACTGCTGTGCATTGTACTTTTATCCAAAGCCATTGTCCACAAAACAGCTCTTTGGTTTTTGAAGATTTATCGGTGAAAACATGGGTACCAGAAACAGTAAGACTGCAGTGACCCCCTCAAAGCCGGAGCCCTGTGGGCGAGTGAGGAACGAGCGGGTCTGCCGCCTTGTCGACCCCCGATCTCCCACCACTGGCATCGACCGTACACCCATACAGGTGAGTGCGCAACTTGGTAAACTGTATCACTGCCGTTTATGTGTCGAAGTTGATTCTGAAGTGCTTGACATCTGTCCGCCACAGGTGGGCGTTGCGTCGCAAGGTCCCGTTGAGGTCGCGTGTCCTGCTCCCATAAGTGACCCCCGTTCACCCTCCCCGGGAATCTCCCGCACGCCGATGAAGGACGTGGTGAGAGGTAGGGGTGGGATTCTGCTACTTTTATATGGAACTTTGCTGACTTAATGTTCTGCCTGGTTTTATGAGTATTTCTTGCATGTAGTAGCTTCTCTTAAACTGGTACTAACCTCTGGTTTTCCTGTTTCTAGCCACAGTCAGCTCCTTCACTCGCCGCATTGGTATGCTCCTCCTTAATGATGGGGAAGAAGTAGTTAAACTTCCACCTTCCCCCACTATTCCTAAACCTAAATACATCACTGGGGATGTGGAAGCGGAAATGGATTCCACAGAGCCCCTTATTCCCCTTAACCCCTCGTTGGATCCCACTACACCTCCAAACTCAGAATCGGACATTGAGGTGGAAATGGGGATAGAGGCTAGCCAGTTTATGGAAAATGAGATGGGTGACTCCACACCTCTAGATGTCGAACTGAGCCCCAGCCTTCTCGCCTACCATGAAGGGGTGGTTTCATCTCTGTCCCTTGCAGATGATCATCTGTCTTGTAATCCTCCCCTTGACTCTGACACCCTCAATGACCTTGTCGCTGATGATGCTCAGTCAGTATTTCCCGAAGATGCAAGGCCTTCAAGCACAGAACCTCCCATCCCTTCTGCACCACTTATCAGTGAGGCCAAATCCTCTACTTGCATAGCTGAATGCCAACCAGAGACCGAAAAGCCTCATTGCCTGTCCCCTGCCAGTCGGGACCAGGCCCCCCAGAACCAGCCTGCTTCTGGAGAGAACCGGATAAGACTGCCCACCTTTAATACCCAAAGTCCAAGTCAGGTGGTGTTTAAGCCCCAGTGGCTGGGGGTGGGGTTCGGAGTCGCTGGAGTGAGGGCCAGGGGGCTTCAAAGCCGAGGCAGGAGCGGTGCCTCCCCGCTCTCTCTCCGAAATGGACAGAATGCCGCAAGCGAGAACAGAGGACAGATGACCAAACAGAAGCAGAGGGGTTAGTGACACTTTGTTCCTCACACTGCTTTCTGATGTCCTCCATGTCCGGAAACATGCTGCAGGATGAGTGTCCATCTCTAGGGGCACAGATTTTGTGAGCATGTGCCCTGTGCTTCCTAAGGTGGACCCCAGGTTCATGTATATGCCTGTACTGGATAGGCAGTGATGGGTGAATTGGTACTGCCTGACATTAGCATGCTGTCGCCTCATGGTTTCCTGCCTCTCTCCACTCTCAGAGAGGTGTGGCAAGGGCTTGGGAGTTGAAGGCCGCTCCCCTCTGCAGATTCTAAAGGAGAACAACTCCACTCGTGACCATGCCTCCCAGGTACCGTGTTATACTCTGTGCTACCCAAGCGAAGGCCATTACGTCTAATTTATATCTTAAGGATAACCTGTCAAATCAGGATTGTATTCAGACAGACAAAAAGTTATTATACAGCTGTAATCTGACTACTAAAAAGCAATGCTTTACCTAACGTTTAATGGGAAAATGAATTCAGTACAGGCCGTCATCAACATTCGACTGTAATTGGTTCTAGCCTGAGCACAAGATGAATGAATGACTGTCTTGTGGAGATGCTGGTGCTGCCAGCAGTGTAGTCGTGGCCACATTTATGGTCTCGGACCAGTCAAAATCGATCGGTTATAAGTAGACAATGACCTTTTTTTTTTTCCATAATGGATTGTGAGTCAAGTCTGTTCTTCATGTTTTGCTTCCTCTGTTTGGCCAGATGAAGGTGAAGATGACCACTCCTGACAGAGCAAGACGTATCCTGTCTGTGGACAAGGAGAACCAGTGATCGCCCGCAGGCGTGGCCCCACCCCCAGCCAGAATTGCTTTGGAACGCAGAGAGTTCACTTCTCCCCTTGGCCAGCAGATGGCTTTGCTGGAATTCACACTAATCTGTGCTCTTCTGTTGATCTTTTCTGAATCATGCTGTCTTGTCACTTTTATTTGTTTCTTTTATATGTAAATAAAATGACTAAAAAAAATGTTTTTGTGCATATAAGAATCTATGAATCTTAATGACAAACACGGTAAAATTCAGTTTAGAATTCTGTATTTATTAGAAAGGTGTATAAATTACTACAAAGGCAAGTATGCCTGATTAGATGATATATTAGGTAGGTGTAAGATCCTAGGATGAGAAAGAGGAGGAACAGGGTGTACTGAAGTTAGTGACTTAATTGGGAAAGTGGGTTATTTTAAAGGGTTTCTTTGCTCTATACAGAATATGGTGCCAAATCTCTAAAACAGAATTGGGGGTGGGGGTGTCCAGGTTTTCCAGGATGGTGCACTGAACATTTTAAACCTGAAGTTCTGTGTCATTGCCCCTGTTTTTGTGCCCAATGGTGAGACTAAAGGTGTAGAAGTTGTACATTTGCTTGGATTTGAAGATCCACTGCATGAAAAATATGCACAATTAATAGCTGGGAAAAATTAAAGTTAATATTCATGCTCCTTAAATGGTTTTAATGTGCAATAGCTAGTTTCTGAGGCTATGCTGCAAGTATCGTTCTGTTACTGACTGCCTGGAAGCATTAGGAACTTGAGTCTGATTCTATTTCTCCCACGTGCAAATTGGGAGGAGGGAGAAAAAAAGGTGTGAAGCAAAGAAAAATATCTCCCTCTGGGTCAGTCTCCCAAAATGATGCTAAGGATGAAATGCCCCCTTTTCCCCTCTGTTTCCATGTGGCTATACCCATTAGATCCATCTGCTTTTTAATATTCATTTGTATCACCCCCTCCTAGAACACTTTCCAGGACATTTCTGTTGCTCTCTGGAGGTCCAATTCAGTTCCAGATCTTCAGGAAGCTATCCCAGGATCCTGTGCAGGCTGCCATTCCGTCAGGTGTCACCCCAATGCAGCTCACCCTGTTGTCATGACCAGCCAGCACTCCTGCGGGACAAAGTCATGGTGACTGGCTATAGTAAACAGGGCCCCCTGTCTGTTGTGTCCATCCAGGTTGCCCCCATCGAACTCACCGACTCTCTCAGCCTTCAACGAGTCCCAGATGTTGCAGTTGAAGTCATCGTAACCGGCCAGGATGAGGCGCCCAGACAGGGAGGGTGATATTGAGGTGACACCACACATGATGCCGGGATCCTGGTAGGTGATGAGCTCCTGGTCGGCCCGTAGATCGTACATCTTGCAGGTGGCATCATCGGAGCCTGTCAGTACAGCATCCCCGTTCGGGAAAAACTGAGGAAGCAAGGGTGTGTGAGCAACTGATCACAAAAGATGGGGATCAAAGTATGACCATTACGCAACCATATAAAGCAGTTTTCTCAAACCGGTACTTTAGGACCCCCACACATTGCTCCCCCCAGCTCCTGCTACTGGGAACTGTCTGGGAGGGAGCAAACACCTGGACCATGTTGGTGTCCATGAGGACCGGGTTGAGAAGCACTGATATAAAGGAGCATCAATGAGCAGGCCTGCAAAACACGAGCCAGTCCTGTCCATGAGCACACCGGCACTGAGACCTCACCCCAATGGCATTGATGTCACTCTCATGTCCCGAGAAGGTCTGTCTGCAGGCACCCTCCCGGATGTCCCACAGCTTGGCCGTGTAATCGCATGCCCCAGAGATGAACAGGTTGAAGTCTGGTGACACGGCCAGGGACATGCAGTCGCCCATGTGGCCGCTGAAAATGGTCTTCTGAGTGCCTGTCTCGATGTCCCATAGCACGCTGGAGAGGAGTGGAAAATTAAGGAACCCGCACATAACAAAGGAGCAAAGCTCAGTGGGTTAGAATGCTGTGCCTTTAATTGGAAGGTTGCCAGTTCAAATCCCAAGCTTGGCAGAATAATGCCACTGTTGGGCCCTTGAGCAAGGGCCCTTAACCCCCATTGCTCCAGGGACTGGCTGAACCTGTCTTCTTAAAAATGTATGTAACTTTGTATAGAAGTGTCTACTACCTAAATGTTGTCGTATGTTTAGTCAAGTAGTATTGTAGATGAGTTTAATGAAGCATCTCAGGTTGCTCAGAGGTATTACAGTAAGATTCTTTGATGTTGTAGATCATCAGCAGTGTAGCATGGCAGCAGTACAATAATAATTAGTAATAGCAGGAGCTGGGAAGGAGCAAAAACATGGCCTGTCTGGGGTCTCCGAGGACCGGGTTGGGAAATACAGCGGTACCTCAGTTTTCGGACTCATTAGAACTTGAATTTCTTAAAAGTCGAAACAACCAGTTTGAAAAAAATATTTACCTAGAACTCGATCTGAATCTCAGGAGTCAAACCGTGAACGCCGACCTAAGATAACTTGTATGCGTGGGGAAATGAGTCACGCCGCACGTCTCTCAGCGGAAACAAAGGGCAAAGCTTCAGTCTCAGCCTCGTATTCACTGTGATAGCACCATGCATGTTCACACAAGCTGAATATATATATCTAGACAGTAAAAATACATTTAGACAATGATAGACAGTAACAGTAATTATTATTATATAATAAAATACATTTTAAAATAAATATTTCTTATTAATCTTATTAATTATTTTAATATTAATAATAAACCATTAATACATTTAATTATAATATTATTGTTGTGCCCAGTGGGGACGGAACGGAGACAAAGGCGCAGACATCAGGGTATCGGGAAATACAGGGTTTAATTACAGGTAAGGCAGGCAAAGCGCAGACTGACAATACAATGACCGGACTGGAGAAACAAACTGAAATGCGGACTAAATACAGAGGACTAATGACAACAACCAAAAACAGCTGATCACAGGGGGATTCCACATGGGGCGTGGCATATGGAAGAAGCGAATGATCGGGGCAGGACACATTGTTCGGATACATTTATTTTCTTACTTTACAAATTACTGTTTTGATAAATGTCCTTAGATGTGTTTAGTACAGAATATGCTGTTCTTGTTTTATCCGGGTCATTTTGTGTTTAAATGCTAAAAAAATATTTAGGTGTAATTTTCTGGGGCTGGGAACCAAGTAATTGGTTTTCCATAATTTCTTAAGGGGAAAATTCAATCAGAACTCAAACTTTTTAAGATTCCGTCCAGAGTTCTGAACGGATTAAGTTCGAGAAGTGAGGTACCACTGTAGTGGTCTAAGGAGATGCATGGGTGATGAGGCTAGTTACTGGGTGATGATAACTCCTTACCAGGTGCAGTCACCAGAGCTAGTTATGATCTCACTGTCATTCAGGAATCGGCAGCAGGACAGGTATCCTAGAGAAGTGACAATATTGGTGTTTTGACTGGCTGCTATACAAGGAATTTCTGACCAATGAGCTTGCAGTTCTGGTGGGTACAGGAAGTACTTCTCTGGCTATTTTCAGGGTCACTCTTGAAAGACTCAGCACTTTAATTTCATCTGAGCTTAGGAAAAATGCTGGTTTCTCTCAGACATTGAAGCAATTGAATAATGTTAGCATGCAAAAATATATACTCTTCATAAGAGCAATGATTGTACACATACATTTACCAGCTGTTAATTTCAGATAAAACACAATGCTTAGCTCTTTTGGACCTCATGTACTCACAGTAAACACTTAGGAACTACCATAAAAAGAATATAAACCTTTAATTTCTATTTCTAAACGTTTCAAGTCTGTAGGCATTTACCGGTGTGTGCGGCCAGCTCTCGCATGACCTTGACGTTGCCATCTTTGCCCTTGAGGTTGTAGATAGAACACATGTTGTCCAGGCCGCCGCATGCCACCATGTTTCCAGAAGGAGCATAAGCACATGTCATCACCCATGATGACTTGAGAGGGATGGCGTGCACCTGCGAAGGGAGGGCAAAAAGAGGAACAAAGGCTTTGACCTCACTTCCTGGGCAGACAGGAAGTAATCTTACTGTTTGTACTTAATTAAGAATACTCTAAGTACTTAAGAACTGCAGAAAAATATTGTTAAACATTTTTGATAAACTAATGTCTTTTTCCTTTGTTTCCTAACATTTATGAAATGTATGGGGTCTTATTTAATGATAACAACAGTTTTTGGAATCGTAATGGATCGTGCGGTTGACGTGTGTGTCTGTACCTTGTTTGTGGTGTAGCTATCCCACACGATGAGTTTGCCGTCCTGCGACGCGCTGACGCACAGCCTAGAGCGTGGAGACAGATGACCATCAGTGTGGAGGAAAAATGAAGAATGAAAAGTCAGATGCTGCTGATTTTTTGTTAGCATGACACGCTGAGTACAGCCTGGTCACTGATGCCCCTGTTCGGTAGGTCTCTGTCTGGGGGAGGGAACTGGCTCTGTGGCCCGCACTGGATGAACAGTTATGGATGGAAGGATGGGTGGACAGGGTGCAGTGACCAAGCACAATTAGCTATTTACAACACACCAAGCACAATTAGCTATTTACAACACACAATATAATTTTAGAGTAAATAAAATTGGCTTCTAATAATATAATGGTATTAAAATCCCTTGCCTGATATATTTACTTTTTTAAATAATACACTATTTCACAGTATATAACATGCACAGTTTTCGTAATTTATAACATTGACTTTTATACTGTAACATTCTGGCTGTGATGTTTATGTCCATAAAAGTCAGTGATCAGCACAGATTGCCAGTGTGTAGGGTGCCGTAATTAAAAATGACAGCTACTTGGGGTCAGTGGACCAGTGTACGGCATAGATCTTGGCCAGGTGACCCCTCAGAGTCTTCCTGGTCTTCATTTGGACACGGCCGACCACAGACGTCGATGCCACCACCTCCCCCAGGGTGGAATCATGGACTGACTTGCGAGCGGCCTGTGGGGGAAAGCAGACACTGTAGCTGAGCCAGACGGAAACTCATTGCCACAAAAACATTCAGCTGTGTAATCATCCAGTGCCCGGTCACAAATTACAATATTAGAACAGGAAATACATTAGGGACCACAGATTGTTATTCTGTAGAAATAACTTTATGTTTTAAATAGTTAAACCAGCAAAAATTAATAGATGCTGGAAAGTGACTAAAGTTGTGCTGAGAAACAATGTATCAGATGTAGATTGCGAACACTGACGGTAATTTGCTCCTTCAGGCTATCAGCCTCTTTGCGCAGCTGATCCATTTCACCCATGGCAACTGGTGGAGGTGCTGTTACCGATGGCAACAGACAGGAAGTGACTTCAGGCTGACAGAAAAAATGCTAGGTAGAAAAAGATAAAAATAATAACTGGTTTTATGCTAGTACCAATGTTTTTCTCATTATTAATCACATTATATGATCTAAATTTGTCAGCATTTTGAGTAATTTTATTCAAGGTTATTTTGCTTATCTTGCTTGCCCCTAATGACTTTCTAGCTACGTTTTTTGTTTGAGCAGATATTTGTAATTCAAATGTCCCTCAACTGCTTTGCAAATGCACCTTAGCAAAGTTGCACATGCTCAGAAAAGCATGCGCACACCCGTGCAGTAACACTGCAAGATGGTCACAAAACTCGCGATTTATCTCAATATACACAACAGTGATACATAGATATTCAACAACATGTACTCACAAGTACTCACATGTACTCACATGTACTCTTACCAAAATCAACCATAAACACAACAGTTAACCTGTTCATTTTATGTATTGCTGAACTTTTTTGTATTTTTACAATTTGTTTTATATTCCATTCATTTGTCATCTTCACAAATTCCATTTTGATTACCTCGGTACTAAAGTAATGAAAAAACTGATGCGATTTATTTTCTAGATATTTTTTAAATTAAATATCCAATAAATCTAATTTATTGAATCAAGTTTAATACATATTTTCTCTCTCCTACTCCAAACAGCACCTGGAAACTCATGACGGTATAACTACTTAACTCTTCTCTCAAACAAAAAAGTATGTTTAAAATGTTCTTTTCATAATTTACTGTGTCATCATACACAGACTATACTATTGCCGCATCCAAACAGTCAAATAGTTTCAAGCAGAAAGTATGGTGTGGAGTTCTCTGGACTCACCTTGAAATGCAGAAACAATGTACACTGTGTTCTTTAGATGTTTTCTATCACACCTGTTTTATCCTGCCCTCCGTAACGCTCTCCTCTTCTCCTCTGCTCTCGTTCTATTGCTTTCTTTTTGTTTGTCTGTCTATCAAATCTCATGACCAGCTGAATTTGACTAAAATTTGTTTGTGGAGAGCGACAAGAGAGTGACTGGGTGACTGAGTGGAAGGGAGAGATTCCTACGAATTTCTTCTGGACTTTTGACATATAAAAACATATATTAAATATATATGGTCTCTATCACGATGAAAGAGATGTAAAATGATGGCACAGGCCTCAATAAGTTACTGTATATTGCTTACCGCTTATAACAATGAGGTACCCTAATAGGGTTCAATGCATGATAATAGACAAAACCATTAACTGTGATGGAAGAAGAAAGTCCAAAAGCTATAGAGCTGCCCTCCTGTAGGGGGAACAGAGGGGCTTAAATCCCAGCAGAGCTTTTTAGGGAAGCCTGAATCAAATCTGCTGTCATCCGCTTACTGACTGCTCTTAACATCTGGTTAAGTGCTGGAACAGAGAGACAGAGCCAGGGTGTGGCTGGCCAACGCAGGTCTCGCCATTCCATGGTGTACAGGGTGCGATCATTTAGCTCTGACTCACTCTGTCACCCCTCCCGTCACTGCACCCTGGGTGATCGAGTGTCTACTGTTTAAAGTGTAATAAGTCAAAATGGCTGCTTTGGTCTCTGTTACATTTCACTTGTTCTATTCAGAACTGAATGTTGTGTTCATTATTTGCTAGATTTAACCATAGTGTCCAGTGAAGCAGGCCATGTTATATTCAGCATACTGAAGTAAAGACTGTAAATGGAAACACTTTAATTAAACCTACAGGGCTCTCAAATCCCACTTCTCTATGTAGGATTGTCTGCGACTATCGTCTTTGTAGATGTTTATGGTAATTCAGATGTCCAGGCTTCTGTTTAAATGAGAAGGATATTGTATTTCTGAAATGGTGTGTGATTATGCTAACGTTCTGCTGCTAGTGAAACACTCCATAAATGCGGGCCGTAAGTGCAGCTTTATTTACCCCGAACTCTCCTGCCACCCCGTGAAAATACATCAGGTAACGATGATGATCTCGACCTGGAACTTTAATCGCTTGATCCCACTCTTTAATTAAACAGCGGCCAATGCTCCTGTCAATCGCTTAATGGCCCCTGTCTCGACGGTGATGCTGCTGTCTATAACTGTTTGTATGTAATAGGGAAATCTTGGGTTTCCTTACCAAAATTCACCCTGAGGCCCCACCTCCAAACTGCGGTGGTGTTTCGGGGCACCTGTCCCCAGTATCCCCAGGTTCGCACCCCATTACCAGTGCTCCTGGGGTGCGTTTCCCAAAAGCAAACTTACATTGTTAGAACCATGTAATTGAATGGGTCTAACTGTGAAAGTTGGTAATGGGAGCATTGAGGAAGCGTAGCGCTGGCTGTCTGTTGCCATGGAGACTGGCATGGCACAGCCGCTGTATGTGGCACATTGTGGCATCTACTGCTGTTCTCTGATCAGATGAGATACTTGGCTGCTCTCCACAAAATAGGGCCACCAGCTATGTCTCACACCTGTTTGTGCCTGAACGCTTAATGCTCTAATTTCACATTCATAGTTGAAATCGAAGATTTCAAACATTTATACACTTTAAGGCAGAATTATGTCAGCATTTTCCAATACTAATAATTTCTAATGCTCTATGCATAGTTGATTTATTAGTAGTATCTGCAGTTATAGCAGTACGCTTAGTGATACTAAAAGTTGGAGTTGCTGGACTATTACTAGTAATAAAAAAATGCAGTATGTACTCTTAAAGTCCACTCATCTAATGTGAAATATACTATGTTGATATTGTTGCTGGTGCAGTATTTGATTGTCAATTTGTATGTGGTGAAAACTACTAGGATGAGCACAGACTCGTCAGTGTAATGCGACTCTGCTGATCTGCTGCTGAGGACGATGACAGACACACGGTAACCATGTGATCACTCACTCACCTTGTCACCCACAATGCAGTTTCCCCTTCACAAGCTGTGCTGCCGCAAGGGACCCTCTCCTATCATCCCACACTCCTTCTGTCTTTCATTCACTTTTTCCTTTCACACGGCAGCAGAAACGTCGCTGCGTTTTTCCCTCCTTCTCCGTCACCCCTGAGAGAAGCAAATGAGGATTGGAGGAAATGAAGGGAGATCAGGGATGAAGGGATAAACCCAGAAATGGACAGAGTGATGGGGATGAGGGCGAATAGGGAGTCGCGCAAGGAAAACCAATGGGAGAGCAGAGGGAGCATGGGCACGGCACAGCACAAAAGTGGGTGAGGTGAGCAATGATGGAGGATTGTTGGAGGGAAACAAGTTAAGATAAAGTAGGGGCTTGGATATTGAAGGAAGGATAGAGTGCCGTTACGCAATGTGGCTGGGGCTACACTTCAACGAAGACATGGCGAGGGGAAATAGCCGTACTGCTCAACCAAGGCTGAGGCTCAGCAGACAAGAAGCACCAAAGGGCAGACAGCACATGGAGGTCTGACCTCCCCAGAAGGTTGCTGGTTCAAACCCAGCCTCAGCATGCCTGTGGGTCCTTGAGCAAAGCCCTTAACCCCCTGCTCCCTGAGTGCTGCTATGGGTGGCTGCCCTTCGTGGACAAATAACAGTTGAAGGAGATGTAAAGACAATTTCCCCACAGGGATCAATCAAGTATCAATTATTATTATGTGGTATAATGCTAAAGGAAGCGTCTGGTTAAGGGCCAGAAACAGAGCCATGACTGACAGGAGGACCAGGGCTTTAACACGTTGGCAAAATAATAATAATACCTCACCTCCTGGCCAGGCAACCGGAGGAGGATGGCTGAACCATCCCTTACCCCCTGCTCAGATGCAGGATGGGAGAGCCATCCCTCACCTCCTGCCTACACGGAGAGAGGAAGAAGGTAGAGCCATCCCTCACCTCCTGCCCACACGGAGAGAGGAAGAAGGTAGAGCCATCCCTCACCTCCTGCCTACACGGAGAGACGAAGAAGGTAGATCCATCCGTCACCTCCTGCCTACACAGAGGGAGAGGGACAGCAGACCCATCCCTCACCTCCAGCCCACACGGAGGACGGCAGAGCCATCCCTCACCTCCTGCCCACACGGAGGACGGCAGAGCCATTCATCACCTCCTGCCCACACGGAGGAGAGCAGAGCCATCCCTCACCTCCTGCCTACATGGAGGATGTCATGGATGGGGATGCAGATCTGGGCTCCAAGTGCCAGAGGATTAGTGTTTTCAGTGCAGAAGGTCAGCATCTCTTCCAGTGTGACTGCTCTCCAAAACTGCTGCCCAGATTAAAGGATCGACCCATCAGGCTGCAGTGCTTTCCTTATTATTCTATTCTATGATATGGTGTCTTGAGTCTCTCATACTCTCACACAAGTGAGAATTTCACTGTACTTGGTGTGTGGCAGTGACAGCTCCTTTGAATGGTTTGAGTCCTTGAACGCTTTGAAACTGAAACCAACAGAAGGACCTCGAGTGCGACGAGAACTGAGCTATAGAGCAGTGCAGAACATCACATGCTCAGCACCTTTCAAAAGAGTTGTCCCTGATTCTTAATGCAGCCCTCTTTGCATCAGGTCATGGAAGAAGAAGCAGTGTGAAAGAGCAACTGAACGTAGTGGAGCAGCAAAGGAGATCGGGATCAGGGAAGGCCGTGATCTGATCTCCTGTATTGATGGGACTGCCTCTTTTTGGCCTCACGCATTAGATCAGGGCAGCCGTGTTATGCTGAGCTAAGACTGAAAGAAGAGCACAAACTGAAGTGACCTATCAGATCTACACGGAGACCGACCTGCAGCGTGATTTTTTACCCAAGATGGACGCTGACACTCGCTCTTCCTCTAGATGCCCTATATTGTGTGCCCTATGTGTGCTGCTTTACTGGCACAGTACCTAAAGTATATAAATTATCTGATAATTTCTTATTTTATTTCCTGGAGCAAGAAAAGTGGTAAATTGTTGGCACAGAAATATATTCAAAAATGCAGCAGGTGAAAGCAACTCTTTGCACTATATACACATTGTTTTGCATCGGAAGAAATTAACATCCACTTAATTGCACAAGCGTTATCCCACTGAACTCATTCCACTGCTAAACATGGATTATGGTAAAGAGAGGAACTGAGAGAGGGTTATCATGCTATGCAAACAGGGATCTCCTGCAAATGGTCTGGTGATACACGAGGAATGATGAGATTGATGGAAGGGCGTGGGTTAATTAGAAAGGGTTAAATGTGACATGGATCAGGTTGCAATGGGGGAGGGATGTTATGTGTCAGCGACTGAATGATTACTCCTGGATTACAATTCCATATTCTAAATGGAGATTTTAATCTTTATAAACAAATTCACTCATTTGTGAGGGATTAACCGTAATCCCTCCCTTTATATTCCTCTACCCCTTTCATCTCTCTCAAAGCATCAGTGATAAGGTGCGGGTGAGCTTGACCCCACAGTTAACGCCCCCCCCCCCCCCAAACTATAACATGGATGTGGTGAAGGAAAGGACCATCACAACTAGTTAATGAAGGTTAACCTCCTGACTCCAAGGCACAGGTTAAGTTACAGATCCCAGGTTTTTGTGGACATTGAGGGGATGGAGTGCAGGATCCAGGATGGACCACCCTGGTCATGGTGGGGGGGGGGTCATATGGGCAAGTGAAACCACTATACACATCTGCAATGTGCAGGAAGTCAGCCAAACACAGACGCAAAAACAGGAAACAAGGCAAGCTGTGATCCAGTCCCCTTTGGCGCCACTCCTGCTGCTAGGTCACAGCTCGTCTCGCGCCCCTATCACTCTGTCCTTGGATTTGCTCTTTTCCCTGGAGCCATGCCTCTGTGCCAAGCGCCGGGTGCCGCGGGCCTCATCTTCATCCTCCTCGTTGGCCTTCTTCACATTCTGTCCTTCTGCTGCCCACAGAGCTTCAGCCTCCTCCCGCTCCTAAGGGAAGACCAACCGGTTAACGAGGCACAAGGTCAACCCAAACCCAAACTGAACCAACAACCAACCGGTTAACGAGGCACAAGGCCAACCCAAACCCAAACTGAACCAAGAACCAACAGGTTAACGAGGCACAAGGCCAACCCAAACCCAAACTGAACCAACAACCAACTCGTTAACGAGGTTTGAAGCCAACCCAATCCAAACCAACTACATACAGCTTGTGTGATAAACCCAACACCATACTGAACCAACAACCTACCACACATATCTTACATACTTTTGGAAAGCATTATGGATAAATAAGGCTGATATTACAAAGTACACCTTAACTCAACTGATGACTTTCTTTTGTTTTATCAGGCATTAATATCTGTTCCTCCACTATTCCTGGATAGTTTTAATTATTCTACATGATATCATCTCTTGCTATTCATAGAGTGAGTGCGAGTGCTTGTTACACTTCCAATCACACTGTACGTCTCCCTTTCGTGAACCTCATGCTCCATCTCACCATGTCTCTGTGGAGCTTCTCCTTAGTGAACAAGAGAGCCACTGAGCATCTCCGTCCGGCGGTCACCGCGGTAACCCCATGGGGGTTCACGGGTCCAGAGGAGAACCCCACGAGGCGTCCACAAGCGGGCCTCACTGTAGTCTGCAGGGGAGTAAAGAGGAATGACACTCTTAAATGAAAAGGAGCCGAAATGCCAGACCATCTCAGAGGCTGCCTCCTGCAGCAGGGTGATCATAAGACGTCTGGGCATTCTTACCGAAACAGTCTTAGCATCTCTGCCTGTGAAGAAGAGATCCCCACCCTCAAAGTCATCGTTCAAATACAGCAAGGCACTGTAAAGACAAAGGATTGGTGAATAACAGACCATAACGCCTCTTCACTGGCAAGTGTGATAATGAACAGGATCCTAAGTAAGCAAACCGAATCAGGACCATAGCTACCATGCAAACAGTGCGGATGATTCACAGTCTGTACGTCCAAAGCATATGTGATACTCCTCATGGAATCTAAATGGTTCAGATTGCTGAAAGTGCCTTTATATCTGCATGTTTCTGCACCCGCTGCAGCCCTCAAACCTGAGGTCCCTGTGGGTGAAGGCAGGCGGCTCCCTCCAGCACTGCCGCGTCTCAGCCTCCAGCAGACAGTTGTCCACATGAACTGGATGGGAGAGGTCCTGCCTTCCCTCCTGCTGACCTGCATGGACGTCCCAACGTGCATGCAATTACAGAGCTGTGCCAGCAGGGGGCTCACAGAATTTAGTGATCAGTGCACCACAGCACACAGCACACAACAATGAAACGTGTCCTCTGCATTTAACCCGTATATGACATAGCAGGGAGCAACTATTTTAGCACCCAGGGAGCAGTACCTTGCTCAGGGAACCTCAGTGGTCAGGGATTCAAACCTGCAATCTTTCAATTATAAGTGCACTTCCCTAAATAGATAGATAGACAGACAGACAGACAGATAGATAGATAGATAGATAGAGTACCTGTGATGGCAGTGCGGCAGACCAGGTGGGTGAAGGAGAAGTAAAGGGGGGAGGGGCTCCTGAAGTAGGAGTGCAGAAGGGTGTGCACCCGCTCCCCGGTCTCATGCAGCAGCTTAACATCTGTCTGGTTTAGGACCCCATCTTGTGCCATCTTGGGGGACAGGAGGACAGGCACGGTCACGTGGCGTCCGGCTGGCGAAGATGACACGCCGCGTGCGGAGGGCCGCTCACCTTTAGAGCCCTGAGGATGGTGAGAACCTCAAGCTTCTCATGTGGCGTGTGGGGGGACCTCCGGCCCCGATAGCCATCTCCTGCTGAGGCAGCGGCCTGTCAGGCCGGAGAGAGAGAGAGCGGCTTAAACCTGTGCGTCGGTTAACAGGCACCGGGTGCAGGTCTCTCCCTCCTCCGTTTCCGGGGCTTACGGTGGCAAGCTGCAGCAGGTTCTGACATTCTTTTGGCGACAAGACTCCATCCAGCACAACGCGATTGGTCCCATTCAGGGCAGCACTGTCCATGACAATATCCACGCCAACAAGAGGAACGTGGCCCCCTAGTGGCCAGATTAAAGAAATGGTTATCAGAGCTCTTGCGCAGCATTAATTCTAGTGGAAGAAGGGAGTGGATTTTTACCTGCATAGAAACCACTGTCATCCATCGCTTCCTCTCTTTGTCCCTCCTTTTCTCTCTCCTGCAGTTTCTCCCTCTCTGCTCTGGGAAGCAAGAAAGTTAGACATCTGCATGAAAACCTTCATCCTGAGTCTTGTAATAAGTATCCTTTAAAATAAACCACTAGAAACCTGTGAACATATACACAGGCCAATGACTCACCTCCAAGCCTTTCTCAAGGACTCGGGAACAACCTCTTCTGGGGTCCATAAGTCCTGGGGTAGGAAATCAAAATGTAAATATGTGACATGTGACTTCCACCACTGTACTGTGTAACTGTGGTCACAGCCACTACAAAAACAGTAGTCATACTGGGTCGATGAAACTGAAATCCAGGTTTTCAACTCCAAAAAACAGCAATTTCTTCTCTAGTAATGATCTCTTAACATAGCTGGAAATTTCCTGAGGAAGAAGATCACCAGATAACAAAATCATTACAACGAGATGAGGCAGAGTAGCGTCACAGCAAAGGCAAACACAGCATTCACACCAGAATATGAGAAAGCAGATTATATCCCCACATCACCAACAACTGACCTCTGAGGGCTGCGCCTCTTGGGACTCAGTGTTTCCCCCTAGTGTCTCAAAGTAGAGCTGCAAATTGGAGAGAGAATCTGAATCGGATGGATAGAAGAGGAGAAGAGAGCGAATGGTCTGCACTGCCCCCTTCAGGTCTCCCGCTGTCAGGGCAGCAATCAAAAGGAAAAAGTTAGGACGGACAGAAATGTAGAAAATGTACTTAGTACTGTGTACTTTTAAAATTTGCTTGCACCACATTTATTTGTGCACTAGTTTCTTGCTTTTGTATGCACCCAAATTTCCCCTGGCATCAATAAAGTCAATCTTAATCTTAATAAGATCGAACTTTATTTCCAATTCAAGCACACAATTTCTTCTTCATAACTGCAAAACAGGGATGTGTTTGAAATGTCCACTTCACTCACTCACTCACTCTCACTCACTATATAGTGTTTGCTACATAGAACAATCACTAGGGCAGGGTTATTCAAATCACGGTCTGTCAGTCAGGTGTGAAGCCTCTGACTAATCAGAATCAGTAATTATTAAATTAACTACCTGGCTGAACTGAAAACAAGGCCTGGATTTGGAATCGAGGTCCATATTTGAAGTACCCTGCACTAGGGGATAAGGGCAGACAGAGGTTCATGCATTTTGGACACATCCTGGATAATTATGCACCAGATATTTGTAATTGTTATCTCTGCTGCATAAACAGATACCAGAACATCCACTCTAGCATTAAAGTATAATGTTGAAAAATGCACTTTTTTCTTTGTTATATATTTTGCATTAATGTTTGTACTTGTTGCTTAATATTGTAATAAAAAAACATGACAGAACCTGGGCACCAGTGTTGCTATTTAAGTACATGTAGTAATTGACATATATTCACAACACTGAAATAAAAATTAAACAGAGCTTTACAATACAAATCTGTCTACCTGTAACTTTATTTACAACATACTTGACTGTACTGTATTCGCCTATGGGAGCAATATGGGGACTGCAGCTTTAACTATGGTGTTTTATACTAAATGGTAAATGGACTGCATTTATATAGCGCTTTACAATAATGCCTCTCATTCACCCATTCACACACATACTCACACACCGGTAGCAGAGGCTGCCATGCAAGGCACCAACCTGCATACCGGTAGCAACTGGGGGTTCAGTGTCTTGCTCAAGGACACTTTTATGGGGTCAGAAGGAACCAGGGCTCGAACCTGCAACCCTACAGTTGCCGAACGATACTGCTACCTCCTGCGCCACCATCTTCCCCACTAAACTTCAATATACTGCATTAATTCTGTGTTAACGTTACCCACGTAAAGCATCCATATACATTAAAATAACTATTTTTTTCAAAGCAGCGTAGCCCTACCACTGTTATTATAGTTCATGTACAAGTATTTTATAACTGAGCTACTTAAAATGGTTAGCAGTTACATTTCAGACTGAACAAAGTTTCTCAAATATGGTTCAAACACTCATGTGACAGATGGCAATGTGTGATGGTCTAAGTCGACAAAGGTAGGGTCCAGCTTCTGTAAACTCCATTTTGGTGTGCTTCACGCTGATTTGTAGTGCACTATATAGTGGATTACATTCATCGTTCAGAATTCAGGCAGCATTAAAATATTGCTGACTCACTATATGGTGGGCGATTGGACATTTCGAACACAACGCAGGAAAGCAATGAATCACTCTGACCTTTGAACTGGGCGATATGTAAGTGCTCCAGGATTGTTGGAAGGAGATCCTCATGAGGAGAGATCCTTCCAGGTCGTGTTGACACGACGGACACACACGACTGCTGACAGGCCAGCAAGGAAAGGGAGAGAGCTGCATAGGAAGTTGTATGTGCGATTAGTGACTTAAGTGACATCACTACAATATAAGGTTTAAGGAAAGAAATATGGTTATAAGCAAACAGCACTATTGCAGGCACATCTTCAATGACATGGAAACAACAGTCCTAGTTAAGAGCGCCCTCTACCTGCAGCCCTCTGAAATACGCCTTCCGAGGCTTCCGGCTCTCTTTCCGGGAAACGCTGCCCCTCCATGACACACTGCACCCGGCACTCCTCCGTCTGCTTCAGTGTCTCCTTCAGGCACTCCCTCCATTCCTCCACCGCACGGGGCCATTCAGAGGAGGACTCCAAAAGCACTGCCACTTCATGCAGTGACTGAGCGAGGCCGCCGGTAAGGGAGAGAGAGCTTTGTGTCATGATTTCAGCTGTAGAACACAATAATCTGTTGGTGTTTTAAAATAAAACTGCCATTTTAGCAATGTACAGCAGTTTAAGAATGATTATTTCAGGTAATTGGGTTATTAAGGTTAAGTGGTTGCTATCTGCCCCCTGGTGGAACATGACTTAATTACATTTAGCAGCAATATAAATTAGTTTTTATCCAATTACCCCGGCTGGAATTCTGTGATAGCGGCTGATAGCTCATGCATTAGCAGTTAATTTCCTATTGAGTGAAAATATTAGATAGTCTACACCCCAAACTAGCAGAACTAATGAGTGCAGGGTTTTCCCTGAGTGTGCATTTAAAAAAAGAAATGCAGAGAATCTCTATGTCATTCTGTCCCACAGCATATCACCCCAGTGCCCCCCCCCCAGCCCCTGCCTCACCCAGTGCTTCTTCTTCTCTCGCTCCCTGTCCTGAAAGGCCTCCTCCGTCACTCCCTTCATTCGCCTGTACTTCTCCAAGTTGTTCCTCATCTCAAGGTGGTTTGGGTTGGCCACAAAGAAAGTCTGAGCCGCAGATACGGCCCTCTGCACCCTCCCCAGCTGGGGGCGCAACACACAACTGATTTTACAGAAATGCAGAGTCAATCGAGAGTGCAGAGTTCATCACCTACACTGCTGAGCTTAATTGCCCTAAAATAGTGGTATTTAATGTCTTTTCAGCAATATGTGCAAATGATAACAATGTACATGTAATGACCTTTCATGGAGCTGTATGATCTAAAAGGTTAAGACTGATAGGCCCACAGGTTTATACAGATTTTGTTGGATCTATTTCTTCTGCAAAGGGTGGTGGACCAGTGTTTTCAGTGAAGAAATGGAAATTAGCAGCTGTGTGTCCCCATAAACTGGCTGAGTAATTCAGTTTGATTAGATAGGTGTGGAGAGATAACTGGGAAGGGGGGGTCGTGCTGAAGGGCAGAATATACATTGCACACATATGCAGGCCTGAACTAGTGGCTACCTTGTAGTACGTGACCTGCAGGAAGTTATAGGGGTTGCGGATGCCGAACTCATACAGGATGTCCTCAGAGACAGGGAGCCGGGCTGCTGGGCTGATGGCTTGAGTGATACAGTACTGGACACACTCTGCCCTCTGCTGGACCCAGCCCAGAGCCCATAAGTCCCATAAACTGCCCTTCTCAGCATCTGAAGGGGTATATGTAAGAAATAGAAGATCTAAGTGCTACATTAGTCACAAATCCAAAATTCATTACAAATCACCATTCACTGAAACCTACTTCAAAGCTGCAGCTCTCCTCATCTTATTATAACATTAAAACATTAAAATGAGTGAAGTAGTATTTTGCATGCGTTGTTTTGTGTATAAATGTTCAGCCTCAAGCAAAGGAGACTGAGGGGGGACATGATCCAGGTATATAAGATTCTAACGGGTTTGGAAGCTGTACAACCAAACAGATATTTCAGCATTAGTTCAAATACAAGAACTCATGGCCATAGGTGGAAATTAGCGGGAGAACACTTCAAACTGGATTTAAG
>JAODUD010010014.1:0-11931 GCA_026784285.1 Stomatorhinus walkeri
CCCCCCCCCCCCCCCCCCCCCCCCCCCCCCCCCCCCCCCCCCCCCCCCCCCCCAAATGAACAATGATGACATAGGAGGGGGCCACGTCCCCCTCAGATTTAATGGTGGCGACGCCCATGATTACAGGAGATACCAAGTTTAGTAAATATTGTGTTTGTGTTCTAAGACAACATTATTTTTGCTCCTAATAGGATCCAGGGTCCTGGTGTAAATCTAGGTTTATGCATCCAGATGAGGTAAGGACATAAATTACAATACAAAGGTACAGGACGACAGAGTTAATAATTACCAAGGAAAAACGCTTTACAGGGATATGTAAGTGGCCTTGTAGTTGTGCTCAAAGATTAGGCAGAAAGGGTGGGGCCATGACGCCTGGCACCTCGGCTGGCCCCCCTCCACTCTGAGCACAGGTTTGTACACCTGAATACTGGTAAGGTAAGGAATGTTATATCACAGCTTCACATGTCTTAGAAATTGCAGATTAGCATGCAGACGTGTACTGGCTTACTGCAAAATCTGTGTCATCTTCTTTTGTCCTGGAAAACTGGTGTCTTAAGTTAACCTTTGTTTTCCAAATTGCTCAGCCTCACTCTTTAATATAGTCTGTCTCTGTTCCATCAGTTAACATGAGTTATATTTACAAAATGTATAAAGGAAAATATAGGGTTACTGGCTGGCCATATAGTGGAGTCTCTCACAGCTGTCTGCAGATATTTTCATCATGATTCTCCATACTAAAAGTAAATCACAGGGTAAAGATAGCACAAACGTGACAAGGCTGAACTCGGACCCCATGGCTGTCCAGTTTTCTGCATATAGAAGGGCAGAGGCGTAAGATCAGCCACTCGGAAGAACAGAACGCAAACCAGCAGGTGGCTGAAGCAGCCAGAGCGGCCTCCCTGAAATATTTTGCACGTTGGCTGGATGATAATCAATTACCTGAGGTAGAAAAAGATAGTCAGTCAGGGTGTGGAAAAAGGAAGCGGCAGGGCATGCCTTCCATAAAAGCACTGCACTGTGCTGAAATGGGCAGTCTGCAAGGCTAACATCAATGACAGCTAAACACAATTCTACACTTACTACTTCTCCTAGCTATACATAAGAATAACCACACTGTACAACAGCCTAGTAAGGTAAAAAAAAAACCCTAAAATTTCTATACTTCACAGTAACTTACTTTCTGCAAGAAGATGAGTTTTCAAAAGTGAAGACGAGAGAACAATGCTGAACGGCAGAGTTTGCACTTCAACTTCAGAATGCTTAGTTTCTGTAATGCTAGGAACATCCCCCTCTCTGTCTAGGACCTTATACATCTGACAAAGATTGACTGCAGAGAAGTTCAAAGTTCGAGCCCTGTCAGAGCTAAAAACAGATTTGAGGGTTAGACTTCGACACCGCACTTTCTGTCACCAGAAGTAAGCCGATACGGTTTCAATTAGATACCAACAC
This sequence comes from Stomatorhinus walkeri, assembly GCA_026784285.1. Lineage (NCBI taxonomy): Eukaryota > Metazoa > Chordata > Actinopteri > Osteoglossiformes > Mormyridae > Stomatorhinus > Stomatorhinus walkeri. The sequence goes on from JAODUD010010014.1 coordinate 1,450, forward strand.
GCACAAAGGCGGTCAGACATTCTACAGTTGCTTCGGCTTGCAACACTACTTCACACATATATATGTTGCAGACTGATCAACAAATTACAGTAGACAAGTAAGATAAATTTCTGTCCAAAAAAAAAAACTACAGTTAGGGCTCCTGAAGTTCTAACTAGCTAATTCAGTCATACGCATCTTCCCATGACACAGCATATTCCACGTTATTTAAAAAAATCTTCCAAGGAATACAGCGCTACCTTATAGTGCTTCCTTGGAATTCAAAAGGATATTATATAGGCCTAACTGAAATTTCCAAAAGCCAAAATTGCTGAATAGAAACTGGGGCATGTTGTCCAACATGAAGGTTAATATTTATAAACAGTGCAAAACTAATTTTACAATATAGGAATTTCACCTTTCCAAGCACTTTATAGCAGCACATGTATCGATATGTTAAAAAGGCAACATTAGTTAAATAGTGATTTTTTTTTACGTTTGCCGCTCTTCTGGTTGACCAGTTTCCATGAAATATAAAATTATCCATAATTATAAATATACGTCTTCCACAAAATATACATACTTAAATAATTCATTTAAATATGACGCGCCTAATATTGCATAAAATTCAACATGAAAGTGCATTGTTTTGAGTCCCTTATTCTTTCTCCACTCAGTGAGGTAAAGTGACAACTGACTCAAATTCTCGGCAAAAAGTGGGTTACTGTCATTGCCGGAGAAACTCTGTTTCCTTTTTTTGTCTTGCCCGTTTTGCTCAGCCCTAAATACATTCCTGGGTATGCCGTCGATTCGTAGGCATTGTAATTATTTGGCAGGAGCTTTTCTTTAAACTTGCACTCTTCGTTGAAATGGCCCTGAAAAGGAAATCACAAGAAATACGTGATCATTTAAAAATCATACTTTTCCCGAGACAGCTGTTTAAAGTTAGGTCTGTTCTTTGTATTGCAGTTCTTAACATATCATCGGGGCACTTTGGAGTCCGTACTCTGTTATAAACCAGCATATTTCCAGCATCATCGATTGTTTAACATTTTACGCCACCACGCTTAAACATTTTAAAGACGTCTCTCCAGTTTACCGCAGAATGCTGCTAAGTTAACCACTCCGGACAAGACAGGGCAAATTCAGGTTGTATTGACAACACTGCACACAAAAGTTTAGATGCTGTTATGATACACATTTTTCATTATTATTCTTTATTGTTTAAGTAGCCATGGGAACCACACGACAATGTGAGGGAGTCCACTTTGTGATATGGAAAATAATATTACGGGTGGTCTTTCTTAGACCGTCCAGCTTTACATTTAGGAGAGTTCAGGCATTTGGTGCCTGGCAATGTCAGGAATGGTATGTGTGAGTCCTGGATGATCTATTGCGCTCCACACTTTGTCCAGCACATTGAAAACACGCCGTTACTGTCCTCAACAATGCGGCGCGGAGAGGCATGTCGACGACATGGTGTCGCTTTAGTACAGGCGGATATGTCATCGGTCACTGATAAGAGCATCTACTAGTGGAAATGACCCGTGAATCAGGTCCTCTACTTACGGATCCGTACAGCTTCCCCTTGCCGTTCATGGCCACGAATAGCCCGCTTCGCACGCCGAACAGCGTCACAACACCTCTTTCCACAGGGGATATTTCGAGAAGACCTGAAATGAACAACAAAGAAAATAAATGGCCATGTTTATTTCTAATCTTCTTCTGAATCAGGCAGAAACTGTTTCCGCTCTTGCTTAAGATATAGTTTTGTGTAGCCTAATTGATTAATGTATTTGGGAACTGGCGGAAAGGTTTATTTTCAAGGCACTTGACCGTAGTCCGCAGGGGAAATGACACTTTCCGCCATGGAAAGGCGTAATTTTCCCAGAGGAATACCAGTAACCTTGATATGTTTGGGCAACTGTGCGAGTAAAGGATAGCTTGACAATGGTAGCAGTGGGATGTCTGTGGCTCTCCATTCAAGGTGCCTCAAACTTGCTTTCGAGCTTTTTTTTTTTTAAGTTCTCTGTTTTTAATTTAGATTAACCGAATAGTGACGTTCTGTGACTACTTGGCCTACCAGCGCAACCCAATTAATCGGTCGTAACTAATCGGATGCATTCAGAAGTATACGTGTTTAGCTAAAACACCCAAATGTTAATACAATATGTTAAGTATACTTAACACGTGATAATCGCCAAACAGCCTCCAACTCTTGAATAAGCCCTTCTGGTGTCTTTGAGTAACATAAGCATTTTTCAAATCTGCTTAAAAAGTCCCGTTGAACTACATGACTTGTGTGTATTATTCTTTATGTCTGTCAATGTCATTCAAGATACTTTGGTCTGGAAAGTACATCAAGAAGCTATGTGAGACCAAGTGGCTAACCTCCACAGCAGATGCTGCTATCTCCTTCCCAACACTTAGGCTTCACTAAAGTATCGACGGGAAGTTTCCAGTTCTAAAATCTATTGCCTTCGGCTACTAAAAAACAAATATGGAAGCACAAACAGCACTTGCTTGAATTACACCAATACATGCAATAATTTCACGGAAGGAGCGAATCAATCAGGGCCCTCTTATTCCAGAGTCGCCAGATGCTTAACGACTGAACACCTGATTTTCTGACAGTAGAAAATATTGCTTGAAGCATTTCTAAGTTTTGAAAGAAGTCGTGCAATTTGTGCAAGCAAGCGCATGATTAGTACTTAACGTTCAAGGCGGCACACAAGTTCTTTAAAGTTACATGCAGTGTCCTGCAGTTGAATCTCAACTTCTTGAATCACTGAAAAGTAGCAACACATATACCAAAATTCCAGTTTTGTTTTTTTTAATTCACCTGGACTACTTAGGTTATATTACGGAATTATGGATCCTCTTGATGTTCTTCATTGCGTTGTAATAGCTGATGTGTCAGTGTATGCTGATTACATTGCAATGAATATCGTTTTACTTGTACACCACGATTCATTAAATGCCACTGTCTGTTCATTAACTTATACACATAATTCAGGAGCGTACACTATCAATAATATACGGAGACTTGCAGCCTTCGTGAATCGCGTTTAAGAGACTTAAATATGAATGAAATTGCAGTTGTTTCACAAAGCGTACCAATCGCACTTAGCGCAGAAGTAAACTAGAAGTAATTTTTTTCTCCCAATGAAGTAAAATGATATTAAAACTTACTGTGCCGATTCTCGTTATGTACTCCAGTTATCTTCCCGTCTGGTAAGACCTGGATATGGAATCCAATGCCTACGTTGCAGTAAAGACGTCGTAGCCGTTTGATGCCCATGAGATAGTCACTGTCTCGGCTGATCTCTCTTTTTTCCCCGGGGATCCGAGCCAAGGAGCGCGAGTAGAGAGTCTCCCAGTGTCGCACTAGGGTGCCATTCTGCCTACCAGAAAAGGAAGCACAGCGCACCAAGCTAGACACCAGTCCAAAGACCAATATTGGCAACAAGGCGGATTGAACGGTCATCCTGATCAAAATGGGCACACGTGTTTCGAAGGAGTCAAATGAACTAAAAATACCTCCTTCTGCGTACGCCGTATTCTTAGGTCGATGACAAAAAAAGACAAGAAAGGGGAAATGCGAACGCTCACTTCAAGTCGAAGCTGCGACTTCCCTGTGGACGCTGCATGGACTAGTTTATATATGATTTTCGCTTCCCAGGAAGTTTATTCTGACTTGATCTCAAGTAGGAGAAGTTGAGAACTGTTGTTCGCCTATACTAGCACGGCACAGCCATGCCGCCTTTCGCTCACGGACGATATTTATAACTGCCTTGAAATTACATCATACGCCACCTACTGCAGCATGGGGCAGCCCTCAAACCACTTTAACACAATCATCGCCCACGGATGCCAAAAAGACGCGCTTCTTTAAAGTGCACTGGCAAGAAAGTGGTGCATCAGAGACCAGAGGCTGACTTTCTTACAATAATTTCAGTTGTTAAATAAAGGAAAATGTTAAATATTAGCGTAAAATGAAATGCGAAAATAATGCCTTCGCCTGGCACAAAATATCACTCGTGACTGTCGGAATTTAGACCCTTCAGCGTCCGTGGCTTATTTGTGTAAAACCTCCTTCATTATCAGACAAAAATAAAATAATTTATGTACGGGAGGATGTAAAATAGGAAATCGCGAAGTCAATAGACTACAATGTCGTACAGGAGACAGTTCTATAAATGAAACAATACCAGGAAATAGCAAACGCAATACTAAGTATTGTAAAACTGTACCTTTAGACTATTTTGAGTTAAAATTACTCCGCTAGGATCATGATGTGCTTGAATTTCTGCATCATGGGCAAAGATTCGTATGGCTTCAAGTTGTGTGCCCTGCAAATAACTCAAAACAGCATATAATATTTTATATATATATATATATATATGTGTGTGTGTGTGTGTGTATGAATGAATGAGCGGTCCCCATAAGGATATGTTTACCCTACATGTGCGAGCGGGTGTGTGTGTGTGTGTGTGTGTGTAGGAGAACTATTTTAGTAAAGACACAGGGTCTTGATTTCAGTTATTATTTGGAAATTTGTGATGCAATCGTCGATACTTCATTAGAGTACGCCTGAAACAGAATAGGTTCATTGTATGTATATTTGTATATGACATGAAGCATGTCTATGTGCTGTGTATCAATATCAGTAGCTAATTATGTAATTGAAATGGCAAGAGTAATGCATGAAATGTATATAAATTTTATTTACTGAAGATTACAGACATCAACAGTTATATTATGTGACGCTCAAAACTAATAGACCTAACTATTTCTCAGTCTTATAATACACAAATTGTATGAGACACCTTTGGTCATATTTGATCATATTATTTCACTCCATTATCGCTGCTTGAATTCGAATTTAATCTTCAAGATAAAATGACACACACGAAACTGTTAATCGCTTTGCATAAAATTTTGTAAGTGATTATAAAGGTCATTTAACTTCCCCTGCTTCCCACAGCCCCCAGTCTGCCTCAGTTGCGATACTTTAATAATGTAGGCTAAATTGCAGTGGTAAACTGTAGGAAGATGGATTCATTCTTCCGCCATTATAAGAAAAAAAACATATGGAGTACAAATAATTATTACGTTTGTAAGAATGTCAGCTTATTCATAACTATTGAGTTAAAAGGAGAAGCTTAGGCGCTAGACAACAGGATTCGCTTGGCGACGTTTTCCCACGTTCACGTTTGGGTGATCCTAACAAAGAGAGCTTTCCTTTTTCTATGCAGCAAATAAGATGGTGGAATGCAGTCAGATTATGGACCAGTTCCTCGGATTGCTAAACCTGTCGCTGGGCGACCCCGAACATCCTTAAGGTCCACTGGTTCACTGAATGTTGCCCGCTGACAAGCCATACGCAGACGAGACGCGTCTTTTCCAGTCGGTTCATTTGATTTTCGTGTCCCATTTGCAGATGACGGCACATACTCACTCCTAAAAGGTAACCCAAATCAAAACTGCCATTAAAAAGCTCAGTGTACTGCAATGACTGATGCATAACAGAAACAAAAGGAGCAAATGTTCAGTCTAAGAATAATCCCAGAAAATTGCTTCCATCGGCAAATGTGCATTAATCGCTTTATTCTTCGACAGTTTTGTTGTAAATAATACTCCGAAGTTCAGCCGTATGTCTGTAGTTGTGACGAATTATTGAGAATATCTCAATTTTACTTTCTATCCATACATTTAATCTCGATCAAATATTGTGTTATAATGTCTTAAAGTATCATGTTTGACAGCATTATCCTCTAAATGAATATATAACTGGAGTATCCATCATGGAAACAAGCTGCTTGGAAAATCAGTGAAGCATAGCAAATAACAACCAGGCACTGAATAAGTTGCATGAAGTTTGTCTTTAAGAATGAATTGTTATGACACTTCAATATTGTTAAAACTATGAATATTCAAGTCTAGTTAAAGAAGCAACAGGCCTACAGCTAAGGCTATCGGAATTGTCAAATTTACTATTTTTATTTGCTAGTTTTTCCATTTTATAGACAATGTTGGTGGACCCATATGATTTATAATGTTGCATTATATCGTTCAATTCACGACGTCGGTCGGAAGCCTGTCTTTGTGGTTTCTGAAGGAAAAATAACTAAGTTCTACACGACACATATATGGAAAGAACGCTTCAAATAAGACATATTATTATTACTGTGTTACATTTTGTCCTGTAACATGTCATTTTGTGTTCTTTGTTCGCCACTGAGCCGCTCTCCATGGTCCTGTAATTTTACTAGTTCGTTAATCTTTAACCCAAATTCTTATTTCAAATGACAAAAATGTGTAAATTTAGTTACTTTTTCACTGATAATTTTAAGTAATCTAGCAGGGACCAAATGGAATGTTACACATCAACAGTTTCAATAGGCTACTATCCTAATAAAAAACACATTATCAATCTTTTTAAAGCAACACCGAAACGTAATATTTTTCAACAGAATTTTCCCTCTCCATTTGTGTTATACGGTACAACTACAAACCTTTATGAGTCAATCTTGCAGATGAGTGCACTGTGATTTGAATGCGATCAGTTAATACAGAAAGTCATTGTTTTGTACTTTATCAGGTGTATGAAACGCTACATCTTACTATTTCAGTGAGTTTTAATGGCGCATCTGGCAACATGTCCATCAATTGACAAAGGGATGAGACCCGTCAGCATTGTCTCGCGTCGTTCCCTTGAGTACCAGCAAATCGACAAGTGACTGTGATGTCTCCGCCTCCTCATCCGACACCCCTCTACAGTACATCAGCAGGTGCAGCAACTAAACTTTAATTGCCTTCTCGAGTTTAACTCCTCCGGTTCACTCGGGTCCTTTTTTGGATATGATTTTCATGCGTTTAAATGTTGTACGGGGATACATCCTACTATCAAAATATTAACGCACATATGGGTTTAATAACTATTATGTGTTCTGCTTTTGCCTGTAATCTGCCATATTTAGTGTTGCCCCTTATATCCAGTGATAAACGTAGAATAGGACCGCCAATATTGCCCTCTATTGGATATTCCCATCAATTGCAATCATTTCACCACGCGGGGGAGAGGAAGTCCTAGCAAATGAAAATGAATTCAAGTGAAATTTCTTTGGTTTTCATTTAGATTAAATCCAAGTCTGTTAGTACCGGAACAGTATTGCTAGCTATGCGTTTTTAATGTATTTTATTACTTTAGTACTGATTTAAAATACTGTGACCATCGGTTATTTTATGTGTAAGCACAGATGGACACACGCACACATATGAGATTTATTAATTTTTACATGGCCTTGTATACTTGTAAAGCCTAAAATCGAATATTTGGCAATTTAAAAATATGCGTAAATCTTTTATGATGCATCATCAATATTGCAGTGGTATTTTATGTAGAGACTAGAGAGAAGGAATACTGATATTTAGTGCAGATAAATAAAATTCAAAACAATTACTCCTATAGCTTGAAATGAACATGTTTATAATTGCAGTGTTCATAAGAGACTATCAAATTTATTAAAGCATCAGTGTCATCATGACATAAAAAGCCTTGAAAATGTATGACCTAATGAGCAACCTTTACAGAAAGAAGCCATGCAAGTAACGTGTCGTTCTTTGTCATATACTTAAAGAGTAGACAAGGGCATAGTAATCTGAATTAAAAATGAGTGCACTTAGAATATGTGTGACATGAACAGGACTATTCTTGAGAAATCCTAGTTTTTAACAACTGTAATCCTTTTGATTACAGGTCACCATTTAATGCCAGCTATCAAGTAACCATGAAGTCATGACTGATTGAGAAGGTTTGAAATGGTAATGTTAAAGGACCAGCCTTCATTGAGAAACACCTCTGTTCTAACAATAGATTGCTGTAAATTCATCATTTTGAACAATAGTTGATGTTTCTAACATTTTTAGTATTATGTCCAAGGAAAGACACTATTATGATCTGCATCATGTCATAAGTTAAGAATCAGTCACAATGACCTTCATTTCAAAATAGAATGTTATGTGAAAGTGTCCTTTTCTGCTTCACTTGTTGGTTTACATGTATAGAGGAACTGGCATTGAAAAGGAAATTGTGTCTTTGTAGAAAAGTATGACAAACACAAGCTCTGAATCTGAGAAGATACATGGCAGAGTAAATAAAGCAATCCTAAGTTTTGTACAGGAGGAATTCTTGACTATACCAATTAGGCATGAATGGGTTCTTGCCCCTGAAGGCTAGAAAGACTTCATGGAGAGAGCCTGAATAGCTGTGCTTTTAATTGGGACATCATTCATTAATGTCCTCATGCTATGCTTGAGGTCTCGTCTTGGCACCTGTTAACAAGATGGCCATTAGAGTTAACACACGAATGGTTTTATATGTGACAGCCACCTCCAACTCATCTTTCCATCTCACATTCTCTCTTTCTCTCTTGAGCTAACACACAATACCTACTTATCGTTTTATTGCTATTAAATTGTGTAGCTCACCGTCCAAAGACAGTCATTTATGAATTTGGCTTGTTTGGGCTATAGTTATTCAGTTTGGCATTGCTGCATCTCAAAAGTATTAGTTTAGTTTTTGGTGCAAGACAGTAGATGCTCTTTACACCTGCTGAAAAAAATGGAAGAGGCATGGACCTTCATGTAGCACTTCTGAAACATCTATTTATCCCATAATAATATGTAAATCGTTACGCCCCTGCGCTCTCCATCGCTAAAACGTATGGCCGTTGCCTTTCTGCCCCTAGGGTGCAGTGTGTGCAAGTTAACATGGCAGGTGGATATGACTCATAAAGGTTTGTAGTTGAATAGCGTTCTTCTCTCCACTTTTGATGAGCAACGCCATGCTTTATAGCAAAAAAATATGGCGTAAACTATGGTGCCACGGCAGCGTTGCATCTGTAATAGACGGGAATGTTCTTAAGTGCTCTAATGAGCATCTCTGACCTCCTTGACATCGCTGGCCACATGTTATTGTGCCAGGGTCGGCACAAATTGTTTGATCCAGACCCGGAAACCTAACCCCATAGCCACTGAACTAATAGAGCGACTGTGTAAATATAGATATCTAGGGTGAGCATTGTTTTGACTCGACTCTCATTCGCCTGCTCAGAGAAGACGATTTTCCGGGTTTGGTATCAATAACTTAAAATCATTTGTCAAAACACGCCCAATGGGCTAAGAAAATAATAATGTAATAATACATATCACTGTATTACTTAATATTCCATAGTACTTATATTTCAGTAAATATAAAAATATCTGTCACGATACGACGAATTTTTGCATTTAAAGGTTTGGACAAAGCAAAGACGCAGTTGACTGTTGCATCGGAAAAAAGACCGTAATATAAAATACTAATCGAACTCTTCCGTTTCTCTAAAGTGTTATATATTCCCGTGTGTTCGAAGTGCTCGAATTTCACAGTAAGCTGTACTAAAAGTAAAGAGTGAAGCATTACGGTTCCCTTGACATGTTTTACACAGTCGTCTCCCTTGTTTTTGAAGATGGTACCTGTTTTATGAGCAAAAGAATGTCTCGGACAACATAGCATCCAGTAACTCCCCAGAGAGCCGGCTATTGTTATAGCCCGGAAGCTTTCAACCCTTCAGAGTATAGGATAACATTTTTTTCCATAGACATCAGAGCAGTCTATGCGCTTCCTGAGACCATTTTACCCATTAGAAACTGTGCAGATGTCACTTGTCATTGCTAACACAAGGTTAATATGGAATGAGTAAGGCTGGGTTTTGTACTGTTGAATGAGTAATTAGACGGTTTTCAAAGTTCAAAGTCGTTACTGTTAATTGTGTTTGTCGGTTAGAAATTAAATTCACGACATTATTATCTTTTCATTTAAAACTACTTTGTACTAATTGTGTGTTGAGGGCAATTGTAATTGGTAAACGCAACAATATAAATAATATTCTGCTAAAGTCTCTAGAGAAATGTTTTATACGGATAGTAAACGAAGTCCAGAAGGAACTTGCGCTTCTGAGGATGTGACTTTAAGACAACGGGGACAAGCCAATTATATAAACAAAATAAGTTAATTAAAATTAAGAAAATGCGAAAATGGTATGTTTTGTATCATTTATTGTTGACGTTTTCTAATAATTTAGGTGTTTTAATATAGCTGAAAGGAATGGTTTACTGTAAATTTTGAACATCATATTTATCCGTAGTAATTCAGTTATAATAATTAATTCCTGGTAGTACAGTTTAATTTTAATAGTATTCATACATAAATATTCCTGTCATTACGTGCATTTTTTCAGATAAGCAATGACACTTAATTTGGTGTAACACAATATGTTTTCCCTTCCACACTCCAACTCCCTGTGGATACACAGAAATGCCTACTCTGTTGGGGCACTGGTACACAGACTGTGGATACACAGAAATGCCTACTCTGTTGGGACACTGGTACACAGACTGTGGATACACAGAAATGCCTACTCTGTTGGGGCACTGGTACACAGACTGTGGATACACAGA
>JAODUD010010017.1:0-14083 GCA_026784285.1 Stomatorhinus walkeri
TTTTGGAAACAAAAACTGAAAATACGAGTGGTTTTCCCTTTTTTTTGTTTTGGTTTCATATTGAAAAACGGATGAACGAATGATGCACGGATTCTGCAGGTTCAGACGGCATCTTTGGGCATCTGTTGCGTTGCTGCACTGATCAACTGTCAAGTATGTTTAATTCCATTTTTAATGAGTCCCTGCTGAAGTCTGTGGTCCTCACGTGCTTCAAAAGATACATCATCATCCCTGTGCCCCAGAACAACAAACCTTCATGCCTGAATGATTACCGGCCTGTTGCACTGACATCGTTGGTCAAGAAGGTGTTCGAGAGGCTGCTAAACAACATCATCTCCTCTTCCATCCCCAGCACCGCAGATCCACTCCAGTTCATCTATCACCCCTACAGATCAACAGAGGATGCTATCTCCCACTTTCTGCACTCCACTCTCAGCCATGTGGACAAAGGACTGAGTAACTATGTGAGATTGCTTTTCATTGACTACAGCTAAGCATTCAACATGATAGTGCCCCATAGAAAGTTGAAGGATCTAGGCCTCAACAACTGTTTGTGTATGTGGGTGTTGGACTTTCTCACCGGCAGATCTCAGGTGGTGAGGGTGAGTAGGTGTGTCTCCAGCAGTATCACCACCAACACAGGAGCTGTTTTACTCCCTCTATGCTTCAGACTGTGTGGCCACCCATAGCTCGAACCCCATCGTAAAGTTTGCTGATGACACGGTGGTGTTCGGCTTCATCAATGATGAGGCCTACATGGACGAGGTGGAGAACCTGGCACTATGATGTCAGAAAAACTGCCTTCAGCTGAACATCAGCAAAACAATGTAGTTGGTGGTAGACTCCAGCAGGAGACAGCAGCACAACTACAGGCCTCTCTCATCATCAATGGAGCTCCAGTAGAGAGGGTGTGCAGATTAAAGTATCTGGGCATCCACATCTCCAAGGACCTGACATATCCGTGTTCAGACAAAAAGGGCAAAGCAGCATCTGTACCACCTTAGACATCAGAGGAAGTGGTGATGCAGGCAACCCCCAAGCCCCAAACAGGGCGAACAAGGGCGAGCCCGGGGGCAGGGTGGGTGGGACCCGGACTCCGCGTCTGTGTCCTCTCCCCTTACGGGACACAGAGAGGCGGGGCAGCCTCCGGCGGGGTGGGCCAGGCCGGGGTCTAAGTATCAGCAGCAAAGACGTCCCCGAGGGGTCCAACTCGAGCTCCCCCTCCAGGGAGGAGGAAATTGAGGCGACGGGGACCTCCTCGGGGCTAGGGGTTAGGGTCGGACACACAGGAGCAGGGGCAAGAGTCACTGGGGTCGGGGCAAGAGCAAAGGGGATGAGAGGAGCCTCGGGGGTGAGAGGACTAGGGACGGGAGCCTCTGGGGCGAGAGGTAGCTGGGCTACAGGTAGGCCTGCAGCGGCCGTCTGGGCTGCAGACTGGGCAGGCGACGGGGAGGCGGTTGTGGCCTGGGCAGGCGGCGTGGGGACACCTGCGGCCTGGGCAGGTGGCGTGGGGGCGCCTGCGGCCTGAGCAGCGACTGGGGAGGCTGCGGGCTGGGCAGCCGGAGCGGGGACCGGGTAGGCTGCGGGCTGGGCAGCAGGACTGGGGCCCGGGAAGGCTGCGGGCTGGGCAGCCGGAACGGGGACTGGGGAGGCTGCGGGCTGGGCAGCCGACGTGGGGGCGGCTGCGGCCTGAGCAGCTGGAACAGGGACCGGGGAGGCTGCGTCCTGAGCAGCCGGAGGAGGGCCCGCAGAGGCTGCATCCTGAGCAGCTGGAGCAGGAACGTTCAGGCTTGGCAACCGGCTTGGAGGCGGCTACGAGCTTGGCAGCCAGCTTGGATGCGGCTGCGGGCTTGGCAGCCGACTTGGAGGTGGCTGCGGCCTTGGCAGCCGAAACAGGGACCGGGGCGGCCACGTCCTGAGCAGCCGGAGCAGGGACGGGTACAGCCGCGTCCTGAGTCGCCGGAGCTTGGACGGGTGCGGCCGCGTCCTGAGCAGCCGATGTCGGGGCGGCTGCGAGCAGCTGACGTGGGAGCATCTGTGTGCTTGGCAGCCAACGCAGATGGGCAGGAGGGCTGGGCAGCTGACCCAGATGGGCAGGAGGGCTGGGCAGCCGACCCAGACGGGCAGGAGGGCTGGGCAGCTGACCCAGACGGGCCGGAGGGCGTCACTTCGTGAGCTGCGGAAGTGGAAGGTTTCTCTAAATGGGCTTCCAGGAGCTTTGCTGCGGACATCGGCGCTGCCCCTTTAAAAGCTGTGGAGACTCAGGGAATTGAGTCCCACACGGCCCGTACTCCCCAATCACCCGCAGGGAGCAAAGCCAGAGAAAGAAAAATCGCTCCTAGGCGGATTGTCAAAGGACGATCCTCTTCTGATGTCTTCCTCTCATGCCTGTCTCTCTTCCGGGACTTGGTGCTGGTTGGAAGCTGGACCGCCTCCGTTGGGACGGACGGCGAGTTCAGCAGGGAGAGCATGAGTGGTTGGAGTCGCCTCTCCGTTACTCTCTCCACCAGCATCCAAAGATTATCGCATACCTCCCGCAAGGGGTACGTGCTTCCGGGTGGGGTGATCCCACTAAGGAGATCTCCAATCTGGTTGGCTAGTTCCCGGGCGACGGGGTCCTCCCGGACCTCCGGGAGATTCAGCCAGTATATTACATCCTGTAGTAAGCTGATCCGCTGGTCCTCAGCTTGCTGCGGGGAGCTGTCAGTGTGGTCTGTCATTCTGTTATGATTGTGCTGCCAGTAGAGCAAGCAGGAAAGCAAGCAGCAGGCAGCGGAGTCTGGGAACAGGGCTTTATCCTCCGTAAACACGGAGGACGAGACACCAGGCAGACAAAACAAAAGTAAACTGAGCAAGGCAAGCAAGCAAACGAAGCACGTAAACAAACGTCAATGACAGACCTGGGGAATACGAGCACAGACGCCGACTAAATACAAACAGGAAAGGCAGGCACGGATTGACAACAGGTGGTTAAAATCTGGATCAGACACGAGTTAACGAGGGGGGCATGGCACACACGAGGCTTGGACGGGCGGCTCGTGATAGATTTACAAGTATACAATAAATAATATGCGTTTAAAAAATATTTAATGCCAACTCGATTGTTTACAAGTAAAAATTTGGGAAGAAAATTTTCATCATAGCAAGCTGAAAATATGTTTGAGTTTTTCTGAAACATTTTGCTTAATTAGTCAATTTTCTGACCTAATTGGGCAAATGAATAGCATAACTCAGTTTATTCTTGGGATTAAAATTTAATTCTGGGATTAATTTAATCCTGGGATTAAATTAATCAAAGGGTTAAAACATGAATTAATTGATTTACCACTAATTAACCAATTAAGTGGCAATTCTCTTAATTGATTCATGCATTGTCATCGACTTTTCAGCTCGATCGGACAATGGGAAGTGAGTGAAAAATTGATTACAAAATTCCACCCAGACAGACAGACAAACAGACAAGTGAAGTGTAAATAAGGGTGGTAAAATCACTGTCAATTCTCGATACAAACCTTTCATTATATTCTCCAACATCGCAAAAGCAAAGATCTCTCACAAAATCACAAATGGTACGGTGTGGGAGGGGTGGCATGGTGGTGCAGTGGTTAGCACTGTTGCCTCACATAGCTGGGACCTGGGTTTGAGTCTCTACTTGGGTTATATGTGTATGGAGTTTGCATGTTCTCCCTGTGTTGTCGTGGGGTTTCCTCCGGGTACTCCGGTTTCACAGTGCAAAGACATGCTGAGGCCGATTGGAGTAGCTAAATTGCCCGTAGGTGTGCCTGTGTGTGTGGGTGTGCTCTGCGATGGGCTGGCCCCCCGTCCAGGGTTGTTCGCTACCTTGTGCCCATTGCTTCCGGGTAGGCTCTGGACCCCCACAACCCAGTAGGATAATGGATGGATGGATGATACGGTGTGGTACGTCTTTACAAAAAGCTAACCAGTGTCAAAATTAAATTTATGATCAAGTCAATTCGCTCTGACTGTCATGCCCCAATCATCCAGTTCTTCCGTGTGCCACGTTGCCTCGTTAACCCCATGTGGATTTCCTGTGTTTACCAGCTGTTCCTGATCGTTGTCATTAGTCCATTGTATTTAGTCCGCGTTTGTTTCCCAGTCTGGTAATTGTATTGTCAACCTGTAATCGTTTGACTTGCATTTGATTAAACCCCGTATTCCCCAGTTCCTGGCTTTCTGCGCCTTTCCTAAGCTCCGTGTGCCGCCAAGCCGTGACACTGACACCACTCTGAAAAGTATCATACATGCGATTGCTATGGTTTCTTTACAAAGTCTAAAATGTTTTATTGCTTTTTGCCTTTCTGCTTGAAAACAAATGCTTCAATATTATTTATGCTAAATCAGTTTAATCTCCTACAAAAGAACGTCGACTTTTTTTGTAGAATTTATATCACCTCACCGGCAGAGGGAATTGGTTCCAAATCTTCGTCCGCATCTTCTTCATCTTCGTTGTCATTGCCTCATGCACACCTAGCCACATTCCCCTCCCCCCTTTTATGGTTTTGATGTGGGGATTTACCTGGATTGCGTTTCACCGCTGCATTGTTCAGCAAGTTACCATGCGAATGCGATTTGTATACGCACTAATGCGGCTGTTTACCACTTGTGATACATTTTCAAAAGCCGGCGATTAGTCACAGGGATCGAGATAACTGATGTCAAGTGGCGATTTTGGCCCTGTTTTGTGCTCGAGATATTAGGGGTCAGCAACAAAAAAGAATTGACATGACCGATGAGAAAATGTTAAGACAAAGAGGGAATTTGGCGATTCCACTTGAAAAGCCTTTACTTAATAGGGTTGGCGAGTTAATCGAGGTCGAGGGAAGTGGGTTTGACTGTATCTGAAATTTATATTCCTTGTTAAGTATTAAGTTTTTCAAATTTTTATTCCTAAGACCTGCATTTTTAAGAGAAATTTTTAAATCGTGTGGTCGATTATGGGGTGGCAGGGCTATTGAGTCTTTGAAATTTTGATGGTCAGTTTTAAAGATTTTGTGTTTTGGGGTGCCTTGGCTACTAAATCTGCAAAAGATTTATATGTTGCTAAGTGCGAAGTTTTTCAATATTTTGCAGGTGCTTGATGCAAAATGAGAATTTATTAGAGTGCGATTTGCTGGCCTATTTTGCCGATTTTGCGTTTTGTGAGAGCACGGCCAAATATTTGAAATTTATATTTATTGTTAAGTATGAAGTTATTCAATATTCTCTATCTACTTGATGCAAACCGTGCATGTATTATAGTAATTGTGCAATTTTCTGGCTTATTCGGTTGATTTTGTGTTTTGGGAAGTCTGGTCTACCGAATCTTTGAAATGTTGAAGTTTTGCTAAGTATGAAGCTTTTCAAAATTTAGCAATCCCTAAATACAAAATGCACATTTTTAAGAGTAAGTTTGAGATTTGCTGGCTTATTTTGCCGATTGCTTTGTGGTCCTCGGTCTGCTGAATCTTCAGAATTTTTATGCATTGCTAATAATGATATTTTTTGCAGTCTGCGCATGCAAAATGCATATTTGTTACACTAATTTTGCGATTGTTTTGGCAGATTTTGCCAATTTTGCGTTTTGGGGTATTTGGCCTACCAAGTATTCTATTGTCTGGGCAGCTGAGTCTTGTAAGTATTTTTCACTATTATTATTGCTGGCCAAGCACTGATGCACCTATTTAGAATTTTTCACAATTATTATTATTAAATATTAATATAGTAAATTGTTATACGTAAATATTACATAGTAAATTTACATTATTTATATTTATATAATATTACATTTTACTTAAATTTATCAACATTTTTATTTCTTACCTTATTTATTTATATTCAATGTTTTTGAAATAGCAATTAATTTTTATAATTTCTATTAAGTATTTTTCACTATTTTAATTTATTCATTAATGTTTCAATATTTTACTTTATTGTTGTCACGCTACGTCCGTTCGAGCCTCGTGTGTGCCACGCTCCCCTTGCTCCCTGTGTTCAATCCTGATTGAAACAACCTGTTGTGCTTCAGTTTGATTGTATTCCAGTGTTTCCTGTTAGTTCCCTGTCAGTCTTCTGTATTTAGTCTGCCTCTCAGTTCGTATCCTCAGTTCGGTCATTGTGATGTTTTGTGGTGTTTACCCGTTCGTCTCATTGAATAAACCCCGTTTCCCTGGATATTCCTGCCTCGTCCTCTTGCCTGTTCTACGCCACCTGCATCCAGGCACGCTACACCCTGCAGACGTGACAGAATGACCGAACTCTCCAGAAGAGCACCGCAGCAAGCCGGTCAGGATCGGATCGGTTTGCTGCAAGAAGTGACTCACCTGCTCCACGAGCCCGGGATCCGGGAGGACTCCGTCGCTGTTAAGATAGGGCAGAATATCGAAAGACTTTTGTTCCATGTGTCACCGTTCGGAGAGGCTTACCATCTCCGAACGGTGAACAAGGAGATGCAAAAGCTGCAGCAGCGGATCGCCCAGCATAGAGCCCCGCAGGGCGATCAGCTAGAGGCAGACGCGCCTCTTCCGACACAAGCCAGGCGGAAGAAAAGGCTTAACGGGAGTAAATCGGAGGACGAGGGTCCTCTAACCTTACGCATCGGCTGAGTGTTCCTGGGGCCGGCGCGGCCTCCTGCTGTAGAGGGGAAGGAGCTTCCCCCGCTGCTGACAACGCGGAGGTCCGCTCTGCCGGCATTGCCGGCTAAGACGCCTGTCAGCACGCCTGCCTCATCTTCCTGCCCGCCTGCTGAGTGGTCTGCCAGGCGAAAGGGTAAGGCGAAACCTCCCCACACGCCGCCCGCCGTGCCGACGCCCGCTGGCACGCCCGCAGAGCCGACGCCTGCTGTCGCCCTGACAGCATCCGCGGCAGCCACACCTGCTGCCGCGCCCGCATCGCCGGCTGCCACGCCCGCTGCCCCAACAGCATCCCCGGCAGCCACGCCCCCGTACCAGAGATTCCTGCTGCCCCAGCAGCCCGGTTGTCCTGCTCACCTGCTCTCGCAACCGCGGCAGCCACGCCCGCAGAATCAACGCCCCCCAGGCGGAAGGGTGAGGCCACGCCTCCCCACTCGACGACGCCGACGCCCGCTGTCGCCCCGACAGCATCCCCGGCAACCACGCCCGCTGTCGCCACGGCCGCATCTCCGGCAGCCATGCCCGCTGCCTCGGCTTCCCCAGTGACTCCGGTCCCGGCCCCCGTGCCGGTGACTCCTGCCCCAGTGACTCTCGCCCCAGTGCCGACGCCCGCTGCCACACCCGCCGAGTCGACGCCCCACGGGCGGAAGGGTGAGGCCACGCCTCCCCGCTCAACGGAGCCGATGCCCGCTGTCGCCCCAGCAGCATCACCGGCTGCCACGTCCGCTGCCGTCCCGGCCCCAGAGTCTCCTGCCCCAGCCCCAGTGGCCCCAGAGACTCCTGCCCCAGCCCCAGTGGCTCCAGAGACTCCTGCCCTGGCCCTTTTGCCCCGGTTCCAGTGCCCCGTGCCCATACCCCAGTGACTCTCGCCCCAGTTGCAGTGCCTCGTGCCCCTACCCCAGTCCCAGAGCGTCCAGCCCTGGATCCTGGCCCCGAGGAGGACCTCGAGTGGGACCCCTCGGGGATCTCTTTGCTGGGGATGCCCTGACTACGACCCGGCCCAGGCCGTAAGTTCCCCTGCTATCTGTGTCCCGTAAGTGGAGAGGGCACAGGCGTATGGTCCGGGTCCCGCCCGCCATGCCCCCTGGCTCGCCCTCGGTTGCCCTGGTGGGGGCTCTGGGGCCTCCGTCGTCGCCAGGGGCTCCGGCCCTTCGGTCGCCTGCGGGTCCCCTGGCAGTGTCCTGTCGCCCGTCCTCGGGCCTGCCGCCCTCGCTCCCGCGGTCGCCTCCGGGTGCCCCGAGGTCGGCTCCTCGGGCCCCGACGGTCCCTGGTCCTCCGAGGCGTCGGTCGGCTGCGCCTTTGCCAGCTCGGCCTACTGCCTCGCCTGCCGTGTCTTCTCCTCCCTCCTTCCCTCTGTCTCTGCTCCCTTGGTTCCTCTCGTCCCCTCCCCTGGTTCCCCCTTCGACTCTCTTGGTCCCTCCGTTGTTTGTCCCTCGTCCCGTCTCCCTGTCCCCCTGGTGGTCCCCTCCGACTCCCTTTGCCCCTTCGCCCGCGGCTCCTCCTGCCGCCGCCCGTCTCCCATCTTGGGCGTCTCGGGTTACCCTTGCTCCTCCGCCCTTCCCTGTGTGGCCGCCTGTCTCTGCTCCTCGCCCTGTTCCTCCCGTCTCTGCTCCTTGCCCCCCTGTGCCTCCTCTATTCCCCCCTGGCCCTTCTGTTTTGCCTCTCGTTCCCCCTATGTCCCAGTTCCTTGTCTGCGTCCCCTGTCCTGTGTGGTCTTCTGTCCTGGCTGTTGCCCCTCTGCTTGTTCTGTGTCTCGGTCCTGTTCCCCGTTCCGCGTTAACCTGTTTTTGGTTTTGTCTTCCAGGTCCAGTCTGCCCTCGTCTCGTCTGTCCCTTCCCTGGGGCGCGTCCGGAGTTCGCGCCTTGGGGGGGGGTTATGTCACGCTCTGTCCGTTCGAGCCTCGTGTGTGCCATGCTCCCCTTGCTCCCTGTGTTCAATCCTGATTGAAACCACCTGTTGTGCTTCAGTTTGATTGTATTCCAATGTTTCCTGTTAGTTCCCTGTCAGTCTTCTGTATTTAGTCTTTGTGATGTTTTGTGGTGTTTACCCGTTCGTCTCATTGAATAAACCACATTTCCCTGGATATTCCTGCCTCGTCCTCTTGCCTGTTCTACGCCGCCTGCATCCAGGCACGCTACACCCCGCAGACGTGACAATTGTCAATTTAGTTTTATTTTTTATTAATAACAATATTTATAAATTAATATTATTTTAATCTTTTAAAATTTATTTTAGTTTTTTTATTTTAAGGGTTTTATTCATTTGTTTTCATATTTTTTAATTTCTACGTATTAATTTATTTTTTATGTATTTATTTTTCAATATTTGTGTTTATTGTTTATAATTGTAATTAGGTGTTTATTTTTCAGTACTTGGAAATATCCATTTCAATTTTAATTATATATTTCAATATTTTTATTTATCATGAAAACATTTTTTCATTTTATGCAATATTTTTTATTATTTTTATTTGTTCATTCACACACAATTTCACAATTAAAATTTTTTTGTAAAATAAAAAATAAAGAAAAAAGAGAAATGATAAATGCACAATTTGCATCTTGGAAATGCAGAATGTTTCAGGGTTGAAGCGTGCCTGGGTGTTGGCAGCGTGAGGCAGGCAAGAAATGGCAGGCGAGAAATTCAAAGTTTAAGGGTTTATTCTGGGACAAGACGGGGTTACACGCTACGACACACCACAACGACCGATCTGCGGATACTAACTCAGACGCGGACTAAATACAAAAGACTGACAGGGAACTAACAGGAAACAGAGGATCACAATCAAACGGATGAACATCAGGTGGTTTCCATCAGGATTGAACACGGGGAGCGAGGGGGTGTGGCACACACGGGGCTTGGACGGACGGATCGTGACAACATCAAAATTTCAAAGAATTGGTACCCCAGGCACAAGACGTGGCAAATTTCAGACAATAATGGTTTTTAGCATGCCTATCTGAGGCAGGAAACACAACTCTGAGTGATGTTAGAGATTTTCGAATTAGGTATCCAAAAGGTCAGTAAATGAGATCAGATTTTTTTTTATTTTGCTGTTTTCATAAAATAATTTTATAAATTCCCAACTAATTTCCATTTATTGTTATTCACTATTTATTTATTGTTATTTTGACCTTTAATTTATTTGTTAAATTTTTATTTTTTAGTTAATTCGTTAAAACTTTTATTTTTATTCCTTTAAGTTTTATTATTTTATTTATGATGCATATCATTATTATTTATTTTTTCTTATTTTTAGTTATAATTAATTTCTTGTGCTTTGTTTACAGTTGTATTTGTTATTAATTTCTTTTTTGGTTTATTATAATGTAAAATTTTAATATTTAATGTAATAATATTTTAATTCATGTTAATCATTTTTCCGTGTTATTTATTTTTCAGTATTTCTGTCATGCTTGCCGTGTCGGCACCCAGGCCCGCTCGTCGGCATCGGACCCCTCCCACTCCACCAGGTACTGGAGTGTACCCCGACGCCGCCGGGAGTCCAGCAGGGTGTGTACGCGGGATGCGAGCTCGTCGTTGGGGAGAGGCGGCGGGTCTGGGGGGTTTGGGTAGGACCCCGGGGAGACAGGCCCGAGTCGTGCCGGTTTGAGGAGTGAGACGTGGAATGTAGGACATATGCGGTAGACCCAGGGCAGCTGCAGGCGGACGGCCGCTAGTCCAATTCGGCGCACCACCCGGAAGGGGCCGATGAACTTGGCACTTAACTTCCGGCAACAAGGCAGACGGAGGTTTCGGGTCGACAGCCAGACACACTGCCCTGGACGGTAGACGACCCCTGGGCGACATTGTCGATCTGCCTGACGTCTAACTCGTTCCTGGCTCAGCTCGAGGGTGCTGCGGACCCGCTGCCAGGTCTGCTTGCTCTTCCGGTACCATCTCTCCACGGCCGGTACGTCTCCGGGTGGGGAGTCCCAGGGAAACAGGGGTGGTTGGAATCCCAGCACCACCTGGAAAGGGGTTAGGCAAGTGGATGGACTCACCCAGGAGTTGATGGAATACTCCACTCAGCAAAGGTGTTGCCCAACTCGCTTGGTCTGCCCGACACAGCAGACGGAGGGCTTTGGAGACCTCCTGGTTTGTCCTTTCGGCCAGACCGTTTGCCTGAGGGTGATAAGCAGATGTTAAGCTGACTTTGATCCCCAGTTTGGCACAAAAGGCATGGAACACCCGCGAGGCGAACTGGGGTCCTCGGTCACATACTATATCTTCAGGAAAGTCAAACCCCCGAAACAGCTCTTGGATGAGGACCTCCCCTAGTTCGGTTGCGGTGGGTAGCTTGGCCAGGGCACCAAATGGCACATCTTAGAAAAACAGTCCACTATGGTCAATCGTCTTACCCGATGAACGTGGAAGATCCGTGATGATATCCATCGCCGCGTGAGACCAGGGACGGACCAGGACTGAAGTAGACCTGCGGGCCGTTGGGTGCTGGCCTTGTATCGTGCACAGTCCTGGCACCCGGCTATGTATTCCCGTACCTGTCGTTGCCACCCGGGCCACCAGTAGCGGTGCTCAACTAGTTTTCGAGTGGTTTCAACTCCCGGGTGCCCAGTGCTGGGCTGGGTGTGCACCCATTGGATCAGTTGTCTTCGCAATGGACATGGTACGTACCTCCGCCCTGCCGGGCATACTGATTTAACAGGTACGTTCCCAGTCTCATTTCTTCACTGGATATGATTGTCCAGGTCCCAGGTGATGGTGCACACGAAGCACTTCAGGTCGAGGACGGGGAACTCTTGGTCAGTGCTCTCGGGGGGGGTCGAACTGTCTAGACAGAGTGCCCGCCTTGAGGTTCTTTTTCCCCGGGAGGTAGGCCACCCTGAAATCGAACCTAGCGAACCACTGAGCCCAGCGGGCTTGTCGGGCTGAGAGTCATTTAGCAGCCTGGAGATAGTCCAGGTTTTTGTGATTGATGTAGACGGTGAACGGGGAGCGGGCGCCCTCCAACCAGTGGCGCCATTCTTCCAACGCCAGTATAATGGAGAGCAGCTCCCGCTCCCCCACACAGTAGTTGCGTTCAGCTGCCATCAGCTTCCAGGAGAAGAAGGCACAGGGATGACGATGGCCTGTCTCGGGGTCTCGTTGGACGAGCACTGCCCCTACCCCGGCCTCCGAGGCGTCCACCTCCACCTCGAAAGGCTGCCGCAGGATGGGAGCTGTGCAGAAGGCTGTCTTAAGACAACGGAAGGCTCCCTCGGCGCTCGGGGTCCAGGTGAGTCGGGCAGCTCTTCCCCGGGTGAGGGAGCTGATCTGAGCCATCACCTGGCTGAAGCCTAGAATAAACCTCCGGTAAAAGTTAGCAAAGCCTAAGAAACGTTGCAACTCCCTCACCGTCTGGGGTCGTGCCCGGCTGCGGATGGGTGAGACCTTGTTCTCGTCCATGGCGACCTGGCCTGGTTGGATTACGTACCCCAGGAACCTCACCTCCTCCTGGTGGAATTCGCATTTCTCTCATTTGACAAACAGCTGATGCTCCCGGAGCCGTTGGAGGACCTGCCTCACAGGATGGACGTGGGCCCTTTTAGAGGGGGAGTAAATCAGAATATCGTCAATATATATGACCACGAACTGGTTTAACATGTCCTGGGAGACATGGTTCATATACGCCTGGAAAATGGAAGGGCTGTTCGCCAACCCATATGGCATGACTCGATATTCATACTGCCCCCTACTGGTGATGAAGGAGGTCTTCCACTCGTCACCCACCCTGATCCTCACCAGATTATAGGCACTTTGAAGGTTGAGCTTGGTGAAGATCTTCGCGTTACTTAACTGTTCCAAGGCAGAGGGAATCAGGGGTAATGGCTTCCGCCGTTTAACCGTCACCGCGTTGAGGGCTCTGTAGTCCACAACCGATCGGAGGCCACCATCCTTCTTCACGAAGAAGAAACCAGAGGCCACGGGGGAGGTGGACGGCTGGATAATCCCCTGGCGTAACTTCTCCGTGATGTATGTTTCTAGGGACTCCTCCTCCTGTTGAGAGAGGGGGTACAACCTACCCCTGGGAAAAGTAGCTCCTTCCAACGGGTTGATGGCACAATCACAGGATCGGTGGGGGGGAAGGCGGAAAGCGTTTTCCTTGCTGAACACATCTCGGTATTCTAGGTAGTCATTGGGAAGACATGAGAGGTCCTCAGGCTCCGGATTCTCCACTAGCCCTACATGGGAGGGAGAGGCACTCGCGAAAACACCGGTCAGACTAAGTACAAACGTCCACCGTTCTCCAATCCCGGTGGGGGTTGCAGCAACGTAGCCACGGCAACCCCAGGATGAGTGAATCATTCGCCTGTGGCAGCACTCCAGCCTCTCAAAGTGCAAAGCCCCCACCTGTAGAACACAGGGCTGAGTATGAAATTTAATCGTCCTGTCTGGAATGCGGCGCCCCGTTACCCCATGTATCGGTATCGGACAGGCCAGCCGTTGTAAAGAAAGACCCAGACGGCGCGCTAATCCTGCCTCAATAAAATTACCTGCTGCGCCACTATCCGACAGTGCCTCCATGACGCGCCGCTTGTTACCCTCTCCCACAATCACCGTGATGGTAAGTTGCATACGTGTCAACGGCGGAGCGGAAGTGACACCTACCGACAGGGTCGCCGCCTCCTGTTGCGGCCGAACGGGGCATTGGGCGATGACGTGTCCTACCTCTCCACAGTACAGGCAGAGCCCTGTCTGCAATCGCCGCCGGCGTTCCTCGGTGGTGAGGGGTGTCCTTCCCAGTTGCATGGGTTCGGCTTGCTTGGTCCCCGTGCTGGTACTACTGGCTCGGGGCGCCTCCGTAGGTGGGCGTCGTCGACGCGATCTCTCACTGTATTATCCAGTCGGACTGCCAGGCGGACGTATTCCTCGAACGACGCGGTGTCTTCCTTTGTGGCCAGCTCGTCACATAGTTCCGGATTCAGCGACTGGCAGAAGATGGTCCACAGGCAGTCATCAGGCTACCGGAGGCTCGCCAGAGAGAATTCTGCTGCTGATTGAGCCCCTTGGCGGTACTCCAGGAGTCGATCGCCAGGCTGTTTGCCCACTGCCGGATGATTAAAGATCTCCATCATGGCGCAGTGGAAGGTCCTGGCGGAGTGCAGCAGGGGGCTGTCCTCCGCCCACAAGGCGGTCGCCCATTACCGGGCCCGCACGGTCAGTAGGGACAAGCTGAATCTCACCTCCACTCCTGGATGGGAGAACATCTCCGGGTGTTCTTCAACGAAGATCCCTACCTGCATCAAAAACCCCCTTCACTCCTGGTGGGCTACGGGGGGAGGTGCAGAGCGACGAGGCGGAGAGGGAGGAAGAGGCACCCGGGATGCTTGAGCTGCCACCAGCTGCTCCAAGGCGGCCATCCATGGACAAAGAGCCCACAACGTCGACTGAGCTTGAGCCTGTGCCCTGCAGCTCTGATTCTGAGAGACACCCCTGGCCTTATTTAAGCAAGT
>JAODUD010010018.1:0-14057 GCA_026784285.1 Stomatorhinus walkeri
CTCTGTCATCATTTTAAGTGGGAGAACTTGCACAATCGGTGGCTGACTAAATACTTTTTTGCCCCACTGTATATGTAACATTTGTGCCCACAGTCAGTGTCTATTGAGTGCCTGTGTTCCTGCAGTGTTGGGCTCACGCACTGCTAATTGCTCCTGCTCCTGTTCTTCAGCCTCCTCCTCAACTCAGTGCAGATCAGGTGTCTCATTTGGCCACTACGACAGGGCTGCCAAGCTGCAACCCAACTAAGTGTTTTAACACTAAGTGTTAAAACTAAGTGTTTAAAACTAAGTGTTCAAAATGGTAAATGTTACAAGGTGTAGTTGCCCGTCGAGCTTCTCCTCAAGCCTTGAAAAACCCAGCTGATGGGGGGGGGATAAGAGGGGCTTTAATTCTTGTATAGGGCCCAAGCTCATCATTAGCCAATCACATGTTTTGAGTCAGTGACGGGAGTGGGGGGGCAGCCAGTCGGTTTCAGCTGGGGACAGTGTTCCTTTAGCCCCACCCCTGTATATGTCCCTGCCTAATGCATTCCGAGTCACCTTTCTCTCTCTGTGGCACATTGTAATTGTTACAATAAACAATCACTTCTTTATTCCAACTTTGTGTGTTTTTGTTACAATGTCATTTTGTGTATTTGTGTACTGTGTTTGTGTTACAATGTCATTTTGTGTATTTGTGTACTGTGTTTGTTTTTTTATGTGTCCTGTACTCTTTTATTGTCGTTTATGATGGGATGTGTAGATATTGGCAACAGCCTGTAATAAACACTCTTGTCTTGTGCTCTGTATGCAGAAGGCTGTTGACCCTTTGGGAGACAAATTGTACAGCCCTGACCTTCAGTATTCTACAGAGGCAACAGAGCAGACGCCAGGAACTGTTCCCAGATCAGGAACCACAAGGAACCGGTGCAAGATCAGCCCTCACAAAACCCAATTCTCAGGCCAACAATCTGTGCCAGGAGCCTGGGCTTCATCCAGATCAGCCACTCACAGACTCCTCTCTCACAACATCATCAACCTGTGGGGAGAGCTTGTCCCAGAGTACGAACCCACGTTGAGGGCCGTTCCCCACTAAGTGACTTAAAGAGATCACTGTTCCCAGAACAGCGGGCCACACAGAGAGTCTTGGCAGGATCAGTAATGCGGACAAAGAACAGTACCCAGAACAGAAGCCAAAAGGAGTGAAAATTTGCAGTCTCCTCTGACCAGAAAATACGGTTGCAGAGAGACATATATTTATAAAGGATTTACACATTCCTCATGATGTGGCCGACCCGTCTGCTGACTTAGCCTGTGGTCATCTCAACCTTGTCCTTTTGCGGTTTCCTTCTAATGAGACTTTCTCATCACTCTGTGAACTTTATGATAACCCAGGAAGCTTTTGTGTTTGACCTGCCCAGAAGCAATGCACATCGGTGTTTATTTTTCTTTGTGTATGAGAAGTGTATTGTGGGTAATAAATGTCTTTGTAATATCAACCATAGTGGTGATGACCTTTGTAAATCCATATGTGGAATAGAGGATGGCATAGATAGGTGGAGATGGGAATGAGCCTCACCTGTAGTAAATTACAGAACCGTTTAAAGTTAGTTTGTTTTGTCTGTTAATGAGTGAGTTCATGTGCTCTGACTTTTGTTGGTTTTTAATGTCTTTTTTGTTTAAAAAAGATGTGTCCAGTTCATTTACCCCTCAGAGAACAGGGGTAACTCTCCTTGATCCATCCTGTGATCCCTGTGTCCCCGGCTCAGTTTTCTGTACCGAAAGATCATGTTATATTTTTTTAATACACCCCACCTCATGAATGTGGCCACAGGCCAGTCATTCCGTCTCAGGACACCAAGAAGCCATTCCACATTCCTGGTCCAAGAGGCTAGAAAATCCTGATCTCTGATTGCTGTTGTGTCGAGTGATCCTCATCCTCAGGACCGCAGAACCCTTCTCCACTCTTCAAGAAGACACTCAAATCTCTCCCCTTCCTACCGTCCCCCCAGGCCTGAACTCCTGACCACGTCCTGCTTGCTTCCTCACCCCTGTGTCTGCGGAAATGTCTGCTGAGTCACCTGACAGTGTTCGGCAAGGGGTGGGGGGGTAATCACAGGATGAAATAGGTTCCTGTCACAGAAGCCGCAAGATGCAGGTACTGCATGTCCTTATTAAGGTGATTTCAAACAATGATTTGCGTGTCACTCTGCAGAGACTGTGTCATTCTGTTCTCACAATGGTGATAAGTGTCGCCGGGTCCAATGGGGACAAACGGCCTTTGACTGGTCTCAGGTCCCTTTAGCTTGCAGGTAGCATATCTTACCGGTGTGGAGTCTGAAACGCGATCAGACCACTGCGGCGGTTCGCGATAATGGAGCTTTTCAGTTAGAAGATTGAGAATTACGTGTGCTTTTCTGCTGAGACAAATAAGAGAGAATGAACGTCTTTGTGTCTGCCGTTCAGAGAGACTGTGCGTCTTTGACCGTTGGATGCCCGGTAAGAACAAAAATGTAGCCTTGAACAACTTCTGTGTAGTTAAATGACAAATAAAAACAACCATCCATTTCCCATGATTGCTTATCCAGTTCTGGTGAGTCTGGAGCCCATCCCAGGATGCAGAAGGGACACATTCAAACATTTAGGGAAATATACCCAGATCGCTAAAACATCATGGATTAGAACTCAGACAGGAAATCTACTCAAACAGGGTACATGCAAACAGAACTCGGGGTGGCTCTCAAGCCCCCAGATGTGCCAGTGCCAGTTTGCTGTGTCAGGGAACCACTCAAAATGTGACTTTGCCCCCCCCTAGTGTTGTGACTGTGGTCCCACACATGTGTTGGTTTAAGTAATAGTAAACAACAACAACATGGAGGTGTGAGGCTACAGTGTTACCTGCTGAACCACCATGACCAGACTGCTGACCTACCTCCTTCCATCTGCTGCAGAATGTCGGGAAGCCCAGAAACCCTGGGCTGTCCTGGTCTAGGTCACTCAACACTGCCCTCTGGCTGTGGTTTGGTGGCCAGCACCACATGGACCCTCTACTTTAAAACTCCCCAGCGATGGTTTTGGGCTGCACAGTTAGTGTGACGGATGTCCTGCCACGGCTGCGTCGGAGTGTATTCCCCCTGGAGACCCAGCCAGATGCGGTCATTTTCAGACTAATGCTATGAAATTAATCAACCAAACGTTTATTGGCTGTAATGCACTTTCGCCAACGACTTACCGGAATGCTCCGCTCAGTTTTTTTTTTTTAGCAGACTGAGAATTTGAGCAGTATAGGCTGGAGAAGCAGGAATTTCAGACAGATTAAGATTCTGTGACATAGTGTTTCCTTCATGGCCAAACACGCCAAGCTTAGGCAATCCCGAGTCTTCCCATGTGCTAATGAAACATTCCTTACATAGAGAAAGTGCTTTTTAGTAAACATATTGTCAGTTTTTAAATAAATACATCTGGATTAGAGCAAGAAACATGCTTTCTTCAGAAGTTTAGTTTAGTAGGATTTTCTTTTTATGACGCAATGGTTTGTAGGAAAAGCTTTACGTGACATTTATTTATTTAGCATATGCTTTTGTCCAAAACGTAGTAAAAGCTTTAAATATGTTTTCTTATTTCAACTGGTCTCTTGGGCCTGTCAAATAAATCCCAAAATAAGAGACCTTTTAAGAACTTATGAAAGTAAGTCTAGTTGAAAAACTTGTTGGTAGAGTTCTATCTAGTGCTGACTTGAATCATTGTACCAGTCAGGCGTTCATTTCTGGGAAGCTTAATCCAATCCCCCTTTTTCACTGACCTCAAGACATGTTGTCTTTGTTCTTGAGCTGGTACTATAATTGATATAATCTTCTGCATCTTCTTATCTACGTTCCTCGGGATTCAGGTTCCACGGGCAGGTTTCCTCCCTCATGTTCAACATCTTAAAGATTTTGACAAGGTACTTACTCCGGATTTGCTTCAGGGAGATTTGTTTGTGTGCGTAATGTGAAACCAACCAGGCTTTCAATGTAAATGATGGTGCCTTTCTGGTATGTAAAAAAACATCTTACAAGCACAGAGGCTACAAGAGGCCGACATTGTGCAGGGATTTTTGGTCCTTCTGACTCGTGATGTATTTACATATTCTGACCAGGCAGCCCCTGCTTGGATCCCTGAGCATCCTCAATGCGACCCTGTAGTTGGAAAAGCATCTGGAGATAAACCACACTGTGGAAAAGTCAAAGACAATGCTGGAGGCCGTTGACCCTCTGGGAGGAATTGAGTCGACAACCCTGACCTTCAGTAACCTCCAGCGGCAACAGAGCAGACACCGGGACAATGCTATTGATCTGGATAGCAAGTGTATATTTCCTCAGAAAAAAATATATATTAGAACATGTGCAAATTAACAGTAACACAATCAAAAATAAACTAAAATTTCTTCTGTTCCCAAAAGAATTATCCACATCTTGTTGGATGGTTAGAATTCCACCTCAGTTCCCAAATCTCTCCTTAGGGGCACCGCAACCATTCCATGTATACATTAAATTTCACTACCACCAGCCAAATTAGTTAATTAGGTGATATGAAGCGTCAGTTACGGCACTATGGCCATGTGACACGATTCCGTGAGGGTGATCCAGCTCGCAGGACCACGTGTTGGCTTGGGGGGGGGGGGTCACCAACCAGGATTCTGTGATGTCGTCGTGTGAGCTGCACGCACGCTCCCCAACTGGACATGACCTGTTAAAATACTTAATGAGGTTCTGATTAGCTAAACAATTTCAAATCTGTATGATAGTGGGTCTGAAATGGATAAACTAAAACACTTTCACGGACATAACATCATAGTTTTACACCAACATGAAGATCAGTGAAACATTACTTTCTTTGACTGCCTAAGACTTTTGCACAGTACTGTGGATGGATGGATGGATGGACATTTATATTTCTGGTTTTCAATGAGACAATGACTCTCCATGCTAACAAATGGTTATTTTGGTTTCTCATATTTATGTATGTAAACGTCTCACGTTTATAGCAAACTGATGTAATGCCCCCCCACTCTCACTCTAAATCTCCTTCCTCTCTCTTTTATACATTTTTTTTGTTAGCTCAGTTTCTAGAATGCGTGCTGCCATTTGCCAAGAAAATTTTCTCGACCATTACCGTAAACGAGCTCAGCTAATTAAAGCTGCTTTGATTGTGATGACACAGAATTGCCGCTGTGTTTTTGCCTCATAAGGTCCTTGTCCCCCAAGGTCTGAGGCAACAATGCTATCCAGTAAGCCCCCTTGACACCCTCTATCTTTGGGCATAAAGCAGTGTGCACCCCAGTGTGGCAGGAGCCGTACACGCCAAACAGGCTAAGGCATATTAACAGGCTAAGGCATATTAACAACAGGCTAAGGCATATTAACAACAGGCTAAGGCATATTAACAACAGGCTAAGGCATATTAACAGGCTAAGACATATTAACAAGCATAAGCCAGGTTCTGAGAGCTTCTTATGCTGGTTACTATCTGGGCAGGCAGCCAGAACATTTCACTCCAGCCCCCCCACCATGGCCTCCTGTCGGTTTATCCTGGGACACACAGATGGGGTCCTCTGAAGGCGCTGTGCAGTATGCGGTGACATCGCTGGCCACCCAGCCACCCTGCTAGTGTACCGTGTAAGTCAGTACAGAAAGTCATGGATTTCTACAGTGTGAGTGCTGGATGTGAACCATGACCCACAGTCTATGGCGGTTATGCTGGCGTCCACTACAGTCCCAGTCAGCCTGGGGTATTCAACTGGAAGGACGAGCTGCTTGGATGGATTTTGTCTTGTACTCCTGATTTGTGCTTTACAAATCACAGCTTCTACTGTTTGAAGAACCTGCTCCCAATGTTGATTTTCAGATAGTGGAATGTACCCATATGTAAAAAAGAAAAAATCATTTAGACTCCTTTGTCCTACTTTTGAGTTTGATGAGTACTTACAACTGAATATTTTACGTCTGAAACTTCAAGGGAAATCAGCCTATGTGTTAAACCTCATGTGAGGCCAAGGAAAGAAGAGTAAAAACAAGGGGAGGTTTACCTGTAAAATCCATTACCATGTGGATTGCACAGCTGCGCAAATTGACAGTGCTGCTTATATCATAAATGTACACCGTCTCCTATGGGATGGGTAGATCACTGCAGCAACATTGATGTTGGTTCCGTCTTCACAAAATATGTTTCACCTAACAGTTTGCCTTAGACTCTATTGCCCTCTGCACTCACCTGTCGGTATTGCAGCTAGATGTTCATGCCAAGTTTTAAAATATTAGTTTCAACCACAGGCCAGTACAGTACGTTTTACACATGTAAAAAAAATGCAGTTGTTTTAAGTAGGTTTTGTGTGAATATTAATTATTTTAAGAATTAGTTATTTTAAAAATAATATCAAAATAAGTAGAGATGACTTGAAGTAGACTTGAAGTGGTTTTAAAGTCTAATTCTAGCTTTTGTGAGATACCATCTTACATTTGTAGCCCTTTAGCCTGCGCCTCCTATTTGAAAACAACACTAGCAATCAGATCTTCCCAATATAAAATCCCTAAAACACCCAAACAACTTGTACAAACAAGCCCAAACATGTTCCAGTTTAAATCCTGAAAGTCGCGAGATGAGAACCAAGCGCAAACCGATTTCTAGATTTACTTACATGATTTCCGAACTGTAAACAAACTTGCAGTCACAGACAGATTAACCTGGGTTTCCTTTGGCATTATAGGCATTTTGGAGATTTCTGTCCCCAAACAAACACATTATTTTGAAGCCCTTGGGAAAAATCTATATAAATCTTTTCTAGATCAGTTCAGCGACGGCGACATGTCGCCAGCTTTTGCACACCACTTCCATGTTATCCAGTTTTGAAAACAGAAAATAAAAGATGCTTGATTCCTTTGTATCCCAAGTTTTAAGTCATTCCTGGTGCTCCCCCACCCCCCTGCCCCCCGAGAGGTCCATCCAAAGGGAAGGTTGCTAGTCTCCATGTTATGAGGTGCTTGGCTGGAAAGCCTTGCCATTCACTGTAGACTGAATGGATTTTGTTCAGTAGGCGAAGCTACGTATCGAATTCTGTAAATCGCGTACAAACAAACAGGTAACATGTAAACAAACTTGTAAATAAGTGCAGAGTCATATTGAAATGCTAACTGTCATGCCCTGATTGTTACCATCCTCCTGTGTGCCACGCCTGGTGTGGAATCCTCTTGTTATCAGCTGTTTCTAGTTCTGTTAATTAACTCTGTGTATTTAACTGAGTGTCTGTAAATGTTCCCCAGTCCGTGTCATTGACGTCATTCCGTGTTCCTGAGAGTCTTTTCCAAATAAACCATATGTTCACCCGACTGCCCCAACTCCTGTGCCTGCATGTTTGTCACATTAACAGATGTTATTACTATTTTAATTGAAGTGACTCTATGTTTGGATATTTTTTGTTTGAATGGTTGGAAACGTGTGTATTAATATAATTAAATTGCTTTTGGCATTTTTATGTTCCAATGTGCTATGTCCCAGCTTAGGGTCAGGCATAACAAAAAGTGGAGTGAGATTACTACTTTGGTATTTTTAGTGGGTTTATTAATAGTGGGAACCTCTACAGGAACCAACAAGGCCAAAATTATAAATAAAACACCTCTAACTGGAACCAAAAGAGATACCTCTTACCTAACCCCAATAAAAGTAAACAAAAGTACAAAAAACTAACCTATCTTCTTTGAGACACGAAAACACAATATCAGGAACAGGGATGACTTTCCCAGTTATCTGAATACACAACAACATCATCCAGGTAAGCTTCACAATTATCAACATTAGCTCGACTCATTAAGCGCTGGAATGTTGCAAGTGCATTAAACCAAAGGTCATAATGGAGTACAGTAGGAAGGAACCTGGGGTGACGAAAGCTGAGATTTGGGATGCACGTTCTGTGAGTGGGACTTGCCAGTAACTTAGTAACAAACTTCGCCTGCCCTATTCGGTCTACACACTCTTCCATCCTGGGTAGGGGAAAGGAGTCAGCCTTAGTTAAAGCGTTAACTATTCTGTAGTCCATACAGGAGCGAAATGTACCATCTGGCTTGGGTACCAGCAAACATGGAGAACTCCAAGGACTACAACTAGGGGCAGCAAGACCATAGTGAACAAGATATGCTGTTTCCATCCTCATGATGGTACGTTTACGTGGATTAACTCAATAGGCATTCTGCTTCACAGGAACATTATCACCAACATCTATATCAAGCTTAAGGACTGTAGTCCTGGAGGAAGTATCAGAAAAAAGTAAAGGATACCTTTTGGTAAGTTGTATAATACTATTTTGAGCAGAGTCTGACAAGTGAGAGAGTTTAAAGGGAGAACCAAGAGGGTGTCCGAGTTGGGCAGGCGAGCACGTGGAAGAGAGGCATGTCCTAACCAAAGTACATCAATTTCAGGGGAATAATCTGATGGGGACAGACTTACAGCAGCAGGTTTCAGCTTTGGAACGGGACACATATAGTTTAAGCATATTTATATGGCACACACGAGACTTTCTTCTTCTATCAGGGCTCTTCACAACATAATCCGTTTCACTCAACTTTGAATCAATGGCATAAGGACCTGAGAACTCAACCTGTAGAGCTGAGCCAGGTAGAGGCAATAAAACAAGAACCCGATCTCCTGGTTGAATTGCACGTTGTACTGACTTCTGGTCAAAACGAGACTTCATATGGGATTGGGAGGAAGCTAAAGAGCGCTTAGCTAACTCACAAACAGTATGTAAGTGTGCATGAAAGTTACTGACATAATCCAGAACATTTGTTGAAGAAGCCCGGGAATGATCTGAGAACAGAAGCTGTTCTTGTAGTACCTTTAAAGGACCACGGACTCAGCGGGACTAAATCCAAGGGACTTTTGAACAGAGTCACGGATGGCGAATAGTAGAAGGAGGATCCCCTCATCCCAATCTTTGCCCTGGGCTAAAGAATATGTTCTAAGCATGGATTTTAATGTTTGAAAGAATCTCTCTAAAGCCCCCTGTGATTCTCGATGGTATGCACTAGAAACTTGATGTGGAATACTCAACTGCTTTATCACTTTGCTAAAGATCCTGGATATGAAGTTTAAACCTTGATCTGACCAGATATATATTTTTAAACCAAATGTAAAGGAATAGCTTCAGGGTATCTGGTTGATGCAAACATTAAAGTCGAGAGGTACTGGAACCCAGACTTTGTTTTAGGCAATAGACCAACAATCAGTTAGAATTCTGTCGAAAGGCTCACCCATAATCCTCAGAGGTGCAGGGGGAATAACCTGATTAGGCTTCCCAGCCATTTGACAAGCATGGCAAGAACGACAGTATTGAGATACGTCACGTTTCATGGAGGGCCAAAAGAAGGATCTTAACAGACGATTGTACGATTTTCTTACACCAAGGTGACCAGACATGCTATGGTCATGAGCTATATTCAATACATGCTGCTGCAGGGGTTTAGGAACAACAACTTGAACTCCACTCATTCTCAGAGTTAGCTTGTGCATAAGTACATCACCATCAAAGAAATAAGCTACCGGATGCTGAGGCAGCTCTGACGGATCTACAGCAGAAGAGATGCAGCGTGATAACGAAACGGCAGTTTTCTGGGCAAAAGCTAGCTGTGCCCGTTCCAAGAGGAACATACGGCTATCCAGCCCTTCACAAGAGTCATCCTTAATGTCAATAGGAAGGGGAAGACCAGTGTACCTGACTACAGGGCTATCATCACACATAAAGCAACCAGAAAGATCTACCACATTCTCCATTTTTCGAGCTTGCACTCATGTCACAACACATGCCCTAAATACAGTAGGAAACTCTTGCAATACCACATCGTCGTCACTCAATCACCACAGGAACATCCACCCACTATAGGGAGTAAATTATCCCTGGGGGTCGTCGTAAATGGTGTTTATTGAAATTCTTAAAATTTGGAGACTTGCAGCAATACCACAGGTGAGTCGAGTAGGGAGCAGGCCGGCTAATGGAAATGGAAACCTCTTCCAGAGGGCCAGATATTTTTCCAGGTGGGCCGCGGGCTACCATTTCCAGACCTATGCTATATGCCTTCCAGTGAGAATAGAATAGAATAGAAAAGAATAGGATCGAATAGACATACTTTATTCATCCCTGTGGGAAATTTCTCTATTCACCCATCCCGTCTTGCTCCACATGAAACACAGACATGTCCGAGTTCAGAGGACATGCAAATTCTCCACACTCAGAGTAGAGTAGGTCTGAAGCAGAATCTTGTCTCTTGCACCAGTTATTGACTCCTTCATTGTTAGGCTAGCCTTCCATATCAACCTCTCGTGAAGTTTGAAACCAGAATATTTGGGTGAACATTGCATATGGATTTGAATTCAATCTGTATTTAATATAAGGTGATTTTTTCTCACCATGAGTTTACCATGCAGCTGCACTGATCTTTCCCTGTGGTTTTTAATGGGCACCGATCTCTGCCTAAGCTTCATAAAGCATCAATGAAGCATGACCAGCTCATAGCTTAGCCGCCCCAAGAGACAGACAGGAAAAGCCATCAAGCTATAAGATTTCTCAGTCAGGAGGGAATCTGAGTAGATGACATCCCATCGCTTTATTTGACCATGCACACACAAATGTACCACAGATGCATTAGGAAGACTGATCTGGCCTCTGGAGTCTTTCGTCTGGAAGAGATGGGTTTCTTTACCATGAAGGCTCTGTCTTCCCATGCATGGAGCAGAGAAAGGTGGGAGGGATCGGTCAGGTGAAGCCCTGAGTGTGGTGGATGTGAGTGGGTGTGGCTTATTGACTGTCAATCAAATTGCAGGTTGATGTTCACGGGGGTGGCAATAGGTTTTCATCACATCGTGGCTTATGGCGGGTTTTCTCTGACAGGAAGATAGACGGAGGAAGATGCCTTATTAGAGGCCCAAGGGCTGTGATGGATTTTGCAGGCTATGCATTTCAGCTTCTAATACTGAGTCCTGCAGGCCAACGGAAAAACACCCAATGGACTGCAGAAGATTCTAGAGCAGGAAACGTGCAGCTCAGCAATCCTCAGAGGGCTGTTTGCCTCCTCAACACAAATGTTCCTGGTTATCAAATTACCGGAGTGTGTGAAACGTTTGATGTCATCGATCTGCATTCAACAAAAGAGTGTCTCTCTGAAGAGCCCCTGCGGTATACGAAGCAGCCCAGTGGGCTTCACAGATTTGTTTGTTTTTGTCATATGCTGTTTGGCAGGAACAGGACCTCTCTGAACTGCAGGAATACAGTGCCCCCTGCTGTAGAAAGATCCATCCATCCATCTTTCCATCCATCCTCTAAATCAAGGTTATTCAAATCACGGTCCTCAAGGGCCGAGCCCTGCTGATTTTCCAGCCTTCCTTTACCTGTCAGCCAGGTGTAAAGCCTCTGACCAATCAGAATCAGTAATTATTAAACTAAATACCTGGGTGACCTGAAAACAAGGCCTGGATTTGGAATTGAGGTCCAGATTTGAAGAACCCTGCTCTAAATGTTTCTCTTGGTTATGTTTGGGGGGCTTTATTTATATGCTTGCTATATATTTATTTTGTTTATGATGATTGTAGTGATGATGTCACAGGACACTTCCTTTTTTGGAGACAGCATTTTAAAATGGGAAGCTGCCGAAGATGCATTCTCCATCATATTGGCTGGGTCTTTCATTATACAGTCATACTGCATTATGTTTATTATGTCGTGTTTGTATATGTTGGTTTATTGTAGAGTGGTTTTCCATCTACAGTGGTTATTCATCATTATTATTCTAACAGCATTATACCATATTAATAGATAATCGGACTTTATTGCAGTGCATTTGAAAAGCCAAAAAGTGGCTTGCAGTGGTTCATGCTTGTTTTTCTGAAGGGAGTTTTAAAATAAATGAACGTACAAACAAATAAATCACTAGTATTCAAAAACTGCAGTTTTTTCGGGACCCGTCAAAGTACACAAACAAGCAGCCTTGGAAGGAAGCAGCTGCACGATATGTAAAAATAATATAGAAATAACAAATGTAAATGTATACTGCTTATAAAGTTGATATCCCGATTAAAGATGACAGCTGGAGGAGAGGCATCGCAGCGCAGCCCTGTCTTTAAACGGTCGGTCCAGCTGCTGGAAGCGGGAGACTGAGGGATCTGCCGACATGTGGATCCATTCTCCGGACACTACTGTGAGTCTGCGTCTATTTGATGATCCAGATGGTTTGGGGCAGGAGATAGGAGAGAAATCAGGGAAAAACAACTGTATTTTTTCAAAAGCAGCCGTAAGTTGTAAACATTGTAGATGAGTTTTAGATAAGCTGTAATTATACCAGCTTTCCCAGAGACATTTGGCTGTAAATACGTCAAAGCTCGAGAATGAATTTGTGGTGCGATACTGACATCTGGTGGCCTTTTCCTGTAAAACAGTGTAATTATCACCCCAGTCTATGGAGTAATGTTTCTTTTGCCGTAAACTCCCACACACTGGCGATTACAATAAAACTCCAACAACAAGCGTCATGTTTGTGTGTACGAGAACAGATTTTGAGAACAGATTTTATTTGTGTCTGTAAACAGTCACTTCTTCTCTCTCCCAGAGTAACCATGAGAAGAGAAACCACACGTCTCCCGACCACAGCTTTGTCCAGCGGGATACAGCCTACTAGACTACACCCTGCACCCTTCTGTGACCCCTGTATGCTCTCTCTCTCTCTCCTCTGGGAGGGAAATGGCGGGAATCAGGTTCCCAGATGTAGACTGCCCTCCTCCCCACTCCAAAGGAGACCCTCCTTGACCCAGTGCCTCGGAGAGACTCAGTCGGCACTGCGTAAAAACAGCCAATCAGAGTGGCCGATGGCTCCCAGTGAGCCTATAAAGTAACGTAACTCACACCTGCACACATTGAGGGGAGCGGTCTACGTGGCCGTCCGCCGACTCACGCCGGAGGAAAGGACCAGATGGCTTTAAGAGCAGCACCACAAGCCGGACACGGCCCCCCCCTCCCCACCCGGTCGACGATGCTCCCACTGGCCCAGTTGGGTGTGCCCTCGCAATGACTGCTCATTCCTCATTCTACGATGTCATTGCTTCATCTTTTTTGGCTGTGTTATTTTATCAAGGTAACGAGGTTCAGTTGTTAGGTTATACTTTTGGAATGAAATAGATTTAACGGCACATTATGGTCCTGAAGAATGTAGAGGTTTGCAAAGTAGGTCAATTGCTTGTGTATGAATTTGAATGATGTGGAAATTAACAGCGAGTCATGGAAAAAGAGTCATAACCATGTAAACACACATACACACACACACTGCACCTTAGTCTGGAAACCCAACAACATGAACTCTTCGTTTTGACCTCCAAATGAATCCAAGTAGCGTGCCTTTCTTCGTACAACGTCATCACTTGTGAAAATTAGACAGACAAAATTTTAACATTTGCGTGAGTTTTGAGCCCTTTCTTTCGGGGCAAATAAATCAAATGGACATTTTCTCTAACCCCAACCTTACATGATTCGCTGCCAAACCCAAAGGCTGAACCTTTTTCTTAGCTTTTCAGCCCATGAATAACCGGCGATGAAAAACGCTCTGAATCATCACACCCCTGGGCACCCCCTCATCTCCCCCACCACCCCCGCCAGAGTTTTGACTTCATACTCAGCAGACATATTTATTTTAGCGATTAGCTGGTTTACAGCCCAATCGTTCTTGGAAAGGGTTTGTTTCCTGTATTTTCCTAATTGCTGTTTCCAGAACATTCTGACCGTCTGCCACGAAGCAGCTCCCGAAGTGAAAACCTAACACGGTTTAGGGCCTGAAATAGGGTATTAATATTACTGCATTAAACCCAGTTCAAAAGCACTCTAGGTCACAGTCTAGCTAGGTGTAGTGTACCTGAGTGCTGCCTCTGGTGAAAGTTGCCCCAAAAGTCATGGCTGACCAGAAGAAAAGGAAGGGATTGACGTGGCAGATGAATGCTGCTGGAAGAGCAAAAGCATCACATCATCCAGTGAGTGAGGGACACTTGGGGTCACGGTATGGATGAAGCCTGGG
>JAODUD010010019.1:0-14052 GCA_026784285.1 Stomatorhinus walkeri
ATAGGGTGCTTAAAATGCTGTTTTCCCAATTTATTTAGCTAGCTTTAAGGTAAAATGAACTGCATGACTTGGCGTGCTAATATCAGAATAGCCCCGAAGGTCTCAATAAATATATTAATAACTACATAAACACAAACAAATAAATGCACCACTATTTACACAGGCCCTATTGTTATTATCCGATTAACCATCTTGAGCATTTTAATCAATTGCTTCTTTTTTTTTAATCAAATGTAGCATTCATTTAATTTATTTGTGACTTGCAGCAACCTGCTTTGCTCCACTAACTTAAGTAGTCTTCTTGTTTAATGTAACACAAACAATAAAGAAAACTCTGTCATTATCTTCTTAGGTAGGCTAATTACTGTATTTGGGTAACTTGATGCTGACTAATTAATGTCAGGTTCTGACAGCGTCACCATTAGTTCTCGCTCTTTCTGTTTCCTCTTAAGGTGTTTTGCATGAAGCGCTAAGTGACGGAAATATTAAAACAAAGTCAACTATTTGAGCCAAGCGAGAGTCGAAGAAGCGTGATCCTGCACTCGGAACAGGATATCAAGTGCTCTTTTTAACTAAATAGCTACTTCAGAGGAAGCCGCACACCATATACAATATTATACTGCAAGAAGGTTCTTTATAACTACAGCTGAAGACAGAGAATGTCAAGCTTAGGATGTAATAGCAATACTAGGATATCTGTTCAAACTGCTACTCTAAATTCAGATAACCACTTATTGCTTTAAATGGAATAATTTCTTGCCTCAGTGTCTATTCATAATTAACCTGTAAGTTATGTACAAGCTCGTGTTATGACATAAGCCCTACACACCTTGCAAATACGCATAGTACTGGTGCTTAAAAAGGGCTCATTTTTCACGGAGCAAAATCATGTAAAGGCTCAACTGAATCCCAGCAGCTGGGTCGTATACATTCAGAGAGGATGAAAAAGCAGATCATGGCAGTGCACGGCGGATAGCGGCGGTCACTCAGTCGGTAAGGTGCGGGATCTGTCCGCAGCTGTGCACTTTTACCTGAATGGGCATATCTTTACATATACGCTGGTAGGGTCTGTTACACGTGCGGAGTCTATCTGAATTCCTGGCGCGTGCAGGTGGGTCACGTCGTAGCGCAGGGCCTCTGCACGCGGAGGCTCCTCCACTAACGGCAAGCGATAGTATTTAGCGAGGGCAACCAGGCGACAGCGTCGCGCGCCGCTGGATAGAGGCGTCGCGCGCAGAGACCCTGTGTCACATCATATTGAGGTGTAAGTATGCGTGCCGTGGATGCATATAGCCGGCAACACGATGTAGCGGTGGTCTGGAGATCAGTAACCTTGCCCGCTACGAGGGGGGAGAGAAGTGAGGGGGGAGAGTCTGGGAGCAGACAGGCCCATCTGTCACTCTGAAAAATGAAGGAGATGTAATAGAATTGGGAGAAAGAAAGAATTATCTGAGAACCGACCGCTCTGTGCCAAACTTAATAACAAGCTGGGGTTCAGGGAGTATATGTGCTTATGTGGATTTACTGCTAAGGCACCAAAATAACAGAGTTATTCTGAAAATCTTAGACGAATAGACGAAATAAGAAGACAAATTTGTTTAACTCGATGCCATTCCTACGGAAAGACGAACATGAATTAGACCCATAGCAACCGGCAATGCGTGTTTTGCCATTTTAGTTAGCAAGATCTTAAATTCATTGGCAGTGCGCATGCTGTGTAGATGTGTGGTAGTGATATAACAGAAGGTATGGCTAATGGTAAGCGCCTCGGAAGAGACAAGTCAGATGTCCAAAAAGCTGTTGTGTTCATTCATTTGTTATTTTATTCTAATTTTTATTGCAACATAAAGATACATGTTTATCAAGACATTAAAATCATACACCAACTGGCTCCCGTTTTCTCAATAATGCCTTAATTATAAAGCTTCTGATGTTATGCAGTGTTTTAAAAGCCATAATCTCTTTTTTGCAACGTTTAATGCATTTTTAAACCAAAAACACATCTCAGATTGCTAAGACTCAGTGCCTTCACATTTGTAATCTTTCTTAACAATACTCCAAAAAGCGATATATGCAAAGTCCATTACGGTATCTTGAACATTTTAAATCATTTATAACATCGGCAACATAAGGGGGCGAGTTGGATGACTGGATGCTATGTAGACAGGGAGGGAGGGAGAGGGGCAGCAAAGAGAGAGGAGGAAAGTGGGAGGGGCAGGAGTGAAAAGAGAGGCAGGGAGGGAGGGGATGAATGGGAGAAACCAACCAACCAGCTGAGCAGGAGAGAGATCAGGGCTGTTTGAACATGCTACTGTGGGGGAGAGAGAGAATGGGAGAGGGAGAGAGAGAGAGCGCCCAAGGAATCTGAACTGTTACTACAGCAATTACCGCTGTGTTCTGCTGAGAATTAAGGATATGCAGAGACATACTTGTAGATAGAGGGGACAGACCTCAAAATGTAATTTTTAAATGCAAATTCATTCCAACCTTTTACAATTTTTCCCCCATCAGTTCTTTATTAAATTTGCCTCTTTCTCTCTTCCTCCCTCCCCTCTCTGTCTGTCTCTCACTCTCATTTTTTCCCCAAGTACCAGCTGCTGGATCCCCTCTATTTCCATCCCTTCCACTCTGTCACCCCCTCTGTGCGGGAAGCAGGGCTGTGCAATTCGGAGACGAAGAGGAGAAGGAAGCACTGCACGCAGTAAGAGAAGGCTGATTCTTTTTTTTTTCCTTTCGCTGGGAAATGTTGCTGGCAGGGAGAGCGACAAGACGTGAGCAAACGGGAGAGAGGGACAGATGGGCAGGATGATGGAACAGGAGCTGCTGCTTTAGGGAGGCAGTGGGGACAGCGATTTTGGAATTTTGGAGTCCCAGGTTACATTTCTGCCTGTGCATGTTTGGATGTGCATTTACATATGTGTGTGTGTGTGTGTGTGTGGTTACATTGATGCATTTGGACCAAGAGAGCATTGGTTGGAGTCACTTAAATGATTTCTGGATTAGGAGTTTCCCCAAACCTGTCTATGGAATTAATCGTCTGGTTAAAGGAACGAAGGCAGAATAAACAAAATGCGGATGCTGTCTGCTGTAGCGTTAAGTATTTCAGGGCCGAGGCACTACTGACAGACACAGAAAACAGTGGAAATGTGAAAGCTCCTGCAAGAGCCCTGGAGAGAGTGGTTATTTATAGTGAGAGCACACGGCAAAGGATGAGAGGAGTGTGAGGTGCAGAGAAAGAAAAGGGTGATTGCTTATGAGAGCGACAGAAGAGAGTTAGAGTTAATAAAGGGTGGAAGAGAGGTAAAGGCAAGTCGGAGATGCAGAGTGGCTGAGTGTGTAATTATATAGTGGGCTTTTACTCAAACTGTCTTGCAAATTGCCTTCTTGTAATCCAGTCAGAGTTTTATATGCATGTATGTGGGAAGAAGGTGCCCAAGTATTGACCAGGAATTCCCACTTGAAGTTTGGCTGGAAGGTGGGAATTTAAGGCAATGAGATTAAAAGTGATGCACCTGGAAAGTGTATATGCACGGCCAATGTGTTCTATTTTTGGCCCCGATGTCTTCGTCATCTTTCATTATCCCTCTGTCGCACTCGGCAGTGTACACATCGCCTATGGACATGCTGTAGTTGGGTCACGGTATGGGGCGAGCATAATTATACAGTGAAGTGCGTTTCCACAGAGCGGAGGCAGGATGGAGTGGAGAGAGCGATGACTGATAGAGTATATCTATAGGGGAAACCTGCATGACTGTGGATAGAGAACGAGAATAAAAATCAGAGAATTAAGGGAGATAAAGCTGGATGACAGAAGAAGAGGACCAAAGTGAGAAGTGGAGCACAGAAGAAACAGATGGAGAGAAATGAAAGTTGTAAAGCCACAATATGAAGAATAGAGGGTGGGTCATGGCCAGACCAGATGCTGGTGTAGTTACAGCTGAGTGATAGAGGCATGATGCGATCTGCTGCAGAAAAAGAGAGAGCTAAGAATTACATCACTGAGGGAGAGATTAATAAAGCAGATCATCTCCCAAACGGT
The DNA here is from genome assembly GCA_026784285.1 of Stomatorhinus walkeri. Taxonomy (NCBI): domain Eukaryota; kingdom Metazoa; phylum Chordata; class Actinopteri; order Osteoglossiformes; family Mormyridae; genus Stomatorhinus; species Stomatorhinus walkeri. The sequence goes on from JAODUD010010019.1 coordinate 4,040, forward strand.
CTGTTTTGTGCTTCTTTGGCCCCGCCTACATGTATAAACTTTTTTTTTCTTTCCCCTGTCGCCTCCCCCACCCGCAGCCGGAGCGGGAGAGCGGGTGCTCAGACCCAGCGCTACCTCTCTCTGATCTCTCTCCCATCCTTGCCTTTTTTATCCACCGGTCTGTCAGGGAACCAGCAGCAGCTCAGCCTTTGTAGTTGAGGCCCTTTCCTCATGACATTTTAAAACACATAGCTGAACTCCTGCTGTTCGCCGAGGCTGGGTGCGGTGATGGGGTGGGGGGGGTGGGGGTGGGGGGGCAGTTGACTAGCTTGTACCAGCTTACGTATTGATTCACTGACTGAGCATACTGAGGTCAGCGCACCAACTCTCCAACTCTAAAATTAGATTTATATTTATTTAAAAATAATAAATGAGAAAATGAGAAATAAGCAAACCCGCAGCTCTGCGATGAGCCACATTTAATACCCCGTCAGTCATAGCGCGTCCCACAAATCCTGTGGACGTCCTTCCTCTCATCCCTCCCTAGCTCATTGTGTCCAAATTAGCCCCCTTTCGCCAAAGGTAATATCTGAAGAGGCTATGGTTGGAAAATGACTGACCTACAATATTTCCCGTGCTAGTTCAGAGGCAGTGGGAAGGTAGTTTGCGTGTCTATTTTTATCTAGCTCATTTGCTGTCCTTCCTCTTATGCTCAAACTGCAAAACTGATCTGGGATAGCCTTTCTCTGTTGTGGCAAACTTTGCCAGTCATCTTTTGTCTGAGGTCAAAGCTGTACCTCTCTCTCCTCCATCCATCCTCCGTCTTCCTCCATTACTCTGTCATGTCTGCCTGCACCATGACACTTGTTCTGTTTCATTTAAGGTCACGTTCTCTATTTATCTTTGTCACTTGTTTCACCTTCCCCGATGTCCTGGATGGCATTTTCCCCAATGTTTACTGTTAAGAATGTCTCCTGTGCCTCACCATATCATTATCTATTTTTATGGAGATTACCACATTCAGAAACAATCTGGAATTTTCCACAAATTGAGTTCTGTGGCTCATAGTTTGAGCGTGGGACATGGCATGTGCTGTTTCATAATTGGCTTTATTCTGTCATGGGGAGAGCTTTTAAGGTGGCCCTGATATCTTGGTGTGCTGCAGCAAAAGCTCCTCCAGCAGACCTGTCAGACACTTGCAGCTTAGCGTCTTCCAGCACTTTGGGAAACGCACCACTTCTCCAATTGGTACCATCGCCATTGTTTTGTGCCATGTCACCTGCAGTGTGTAAGGAACAACTTCAGCCTGGCCGGGAGGATCTTAGAGCGACTTCCTGGTGTCCCGGTCCGGCTTGAGGGCTCTGCGTTTAATACTGGCTAGGAAATTACTTAATCACAGTAAACACCCGGCGAAACAGAGACAGTCATGTATATGTGAACCTGTGAATATCCCCACACAATGAATAATTTGTATATTTTTACTTGGGTTGGTTTGCTTATTTCACTTTCAAATGTATTCTAAAAATGCGCGAATGAGAAGTCTTTCACTGCCGGTGTTGCAGGACTGACTCATGAAGGGTTAGCAATTTGCAGGGAATGTCACTAACCACACGTAAGCAATATTTGAGGAGATTAACCAATAGCAGAGAGGTACGGGAATATGATCCGATGACAAGCAGCAAATACCGGGTGCTGCAAGGTGGTCTTTGTCTGGACAAACTGGTTCCAAGTCGTTTTGTCCCTTCTTTTTCTTCTTTACTTTTTAACATTTAATTGCCATTTCGAAGAGCGGATAATGTGGTGGCAGTCAAAAACCAAAACTGTGTTATTGAAGAGGTTATTTTTGGAAAAACATGCCTTTGAGAAGAGCAGGAACTAGGGTGGCATTGAAACAGGACAAGTATGGCAGAGATTTAGCTTTGAGTGACCTGAATTGTGTATAATATTTATGTTCTTTATGGCAGTTCTTTAAATAGCATTTATGGTTGCATATTCTTAATATTTACTTATAGTGTGCTCATTTCTGCGTTACAACAGGAAAAAAATTCAGTCAATAACTGTTCCGACTGACATATAAAGCTGCTGAATATCACTTAAGTGAATGTCAACCAAGGAGCATTTTAATAGCCGGGCAGCGAAGCCCACTTAAAAAAGAAAAGTGTGCAATTTCCTATGTTTTCAAGCTCTGACCACTTGAGGACAATGCTAATGAGAGCCACTTTGGATTCTGTTTTTCTTTTTTTCCCCACAGTGCAAAAGCCATAGAGTAATACCGTCTGGAAGCGGTACTGTATGAGGGTTACTTATACCAAAGCCTGGCTGTGCCAGTTAATAACCAAGAGTGCACTTTCGACAGATGGTCTGCCAAGAGTGTTTCCTCGTTGTTCACTTTCCATGTCGGTGGCAAATTTAAGACTCGCACAGGTAAACGGTGGTAGAGTGAAAATGTTACAGACCAGTGCCAGAAATATACAGGTGCCCCTAGGAATAAGCTGCTGTTTATGTCCCAACCGCATCACTAAATTAGGGCACAAAATCGGCTGCAAAATATACATTCCCTTATTGTTAAATGTAAATGTATGCATCTGGGAGTAGTTCCTGATATGATATGACAAATCAGTCAGTAGTATGTCACTGGCTACTCATCTTTATGGTGTGTGTGTGTGTGTGTGTGTCGGGGGGGTTATGCAGTATTTGAATCGTTAAAACTTGTGTGAATAAAGGCACTGTCATGGAAGCCTGGACAACTGAATCTCACAGCAGCTCCAGGAGCCCTTATTCATAGTGAACCAAAAAGACTTAAACGCACTAAGCTTTATTAATTAAGAAGCTGTGGGCGATCAGATGACAAAAGCAGGGCTGTCCCCGTCCGCTAGTCTGCGTATGATGATGTTGAGAGCAGGAAGGAGAGAGCAAAACTTTTTGTAAAGTCAGCTTGAGGTTTACCCCCAAAACTCATCCCTGTAGCTGCCTTTATCGTCGTAATAATCTCACCCGTCGTTCTGGCTCATCTATTAAGGCTAGGCTGACATTGCTTCTCACAATGCTGGATGTCAGAAGCAACCGGGACCCGAGAGTAAATGTATTTTGCGGTAATGGACTCCCTGCAATAATGACTGGTGACTTAACCGAGGGCCCAGTGGGACTCCTTGACGCTGCAAACAATTCATTTACTATAAGAGCAGTGAATGCCCAAACGCTGCTTGTCCATTAGCGCTGATCACGGACCTGCTTCGTCCAGCTCCTACCTCTCAATGCGTCGGATGTTCGATCCATTGTATGTATCTTAAAATGAAATAATGGAGAAGAGAGGCTGTGTGAGTTTAGATTCTATTTCTGTAAACAGACATTCTTTGAGTGACTCTCAAGGGTATATAGAAATGGATCCGGGTGAGTTACAGCTAGCGCTGATGAAAATACCCAGGCTTTACAGCTCACACCTCCTGAGTGTTGATCTCTAATGCCCTCCCAACGACTGAAGGCATCATAATAAAGTGTGATCCATCAGCTACATTTCATATCAACATTTCGGCGTTTCACAGTCAGTGCTCTCAGATGGCCCCAGTGACAGCACAACATCAGCGATCTTTAGCCCAGACTACATGGTGTCTATATATAAATCAGAAACTTATATATAAAAATGTGAAGCGCACTTCATGTGAGTCTTCATGTTTGTGGGGTTCGCCAGCGCCCCCACCAGGACGACGTGTTACATAGCTGGGCACCTTATGTCAGTGATGGCCAGGTGTAAACAGCCAAGCTGCAGGCAGGTCTTGGACGGTGTGGCAGCAGCAGCAGAAATAAGGCATTGTTTTGAATTCAAAATAAACTGAACTGGGTTTATAAATGGCATATAAAATATTTATTAGCTGTCAAGTTTTTTTTTTTACATTTAATGACTCTGCCAGACTGTATGCCTCCACAGCTGGATTTCCATATTTGGTAATAAGCTCCTGATGATCAATAATAATTCAAAGAATACTAGCCAACTGTAAAGTAACTGCAGTAATGAAGTAACAGCTTGGGCATCATCAGTCACTGATAATAGGTCACATGGATAACATTTTTCAGCAGGGATTTCGTTTTTATTTATCTTTTAAAAAAAAATTGTGCTTTTTTTTGCACCATTACACATTTTTAAGCCCTATTTGTGAATGCTGTTTTCACACTGTGCTGTCATTCATATGACATATTTGGATCTGTTGTACATTGCATTATGACATCATGCTGATTAAATGTGAGTGTCTAGCTGATGACAAAACCCCCCAGCGTATGACGTATGTTTATAAATACAGGAAAGCCATAGCAGGTTGAATGATGCATTTTGTGCAAAACATATATAATAGATATCCATCATGTATTTTAAGCCTAGTGAGTGACCTTGCTGATGGTAACCAGAATCAAAAATAGCCGCAAACATGAACCCACTGAGAGTCAAAGTAGGTTTGTTATTGTTTTTTGATTTTGGTTTAAATATGTCATTGTGATACTGTCAAGTTGGACTCATTCTCAGCAGTGATATTAAAATGAGTTCTGAAATGCTATTCCCGCTCTCTGACTAATGGACAGAATGACTAGCAAAAGATCTGCAGGATATAGGGATGCACTGCATTACAGCTGTTCTTAGTTTGCCTCCAAAGCATGGCGGCTAACACACAAAGTGTGAACACAAGTGTTATTTTCTTGCCAGTAAGCTGAGCATCGCTGGCAGTATCTTGTTGCGAAACACCCGGGCCAAGTGTCCGGCGTCCTCATCTCTCCGTTCATTCATTAGCTCCATTATCCGGGTGCTTTTTGAAAAGGCGGAACACTCCAGAATAATCCACTGGAAATGCCATATTTAGATGGCTTATTTGGAAGTAGGGTGTAAATAATACAGGTAATTATCTAATTACAGATTCAGTTATGTCCGGGAGAGGGCTGCAGTGAAAACCAACATTCTCTCAACTATCTAGGAAACAACAACGGCTCTCTTGTAAACTCTCTTAATTGGTTCTTTCAGCCATTATTGATCATATTAGTTGTTTTTTGCATCTAAAACTATGAAATAATCATAATAAACATGGAAAATAAATGTATGATTATAAAAAAAAATGCAAATGTATACTACATTATAGACTGGCATCTAAATATAGTATTACTTTAATTACTTATATTTAGAGGGCATAAAATGGTGTGTCAAATGTCTTAAATTTGTTGATTTATTACACCCAGAGTGATCGGTATCAAAACAGAAGTGAAAGAAATGTATTCACCTGTATTAATTTCCCATTGTATCTGTGTAACTACAGTGTGTACAGCGTGTACAGTGTCTACATTGTATCTGTAGTATGTACAATGTTTACAGTGTGTATTCTATTTACAGTATGTGTACAGCAGCTACAGTGTGTTCAGAATTTAGTGTATACAAATTTTACAGTGTGTACCGCATGTGCAGTGTGTACAGCGTATACATTGTCTATAGTGTGTACAGTATCTACAGTGTGTACACTGTGTACACATTTAGTGTTTACAGCATGTACAGTGTTTAGTGTGTACAGTATGCTCAGTGTGTATAATGTATATAGTGTTTACAGCATTTACAGTGTGTAGTATGCACAGCATGTGCAGTGCGTATAGTGCAGTTTTTACAGTGCTTATAGTGTACAGCATTTGTAGTGTGTATACTGTGTGTAGCGTGTACATTTTCAGTATGGATAAGATATACAGGATATACAGTAGGGCTGCCACTAATGACTATTTTTCTAATCTATCGACACCTTTACCGATTGGTTGATTAATCTAAACAATTAATTTTCCTCCAGAAAAGCTAACTAACCATTTCATTTAAGTTTATTTTATTTTGACAACAACAAACTATGTTATTGAAGGGCTTTAGATAACAAACAGATTTTACGGACATTTTGTCCACAATTTGATAAGCAGATTAGTAGTTTGCCAATAATATTAATGATATTAATATTGTAATATTGTAATGGCCAAAAATCTGTATAAATTCGGTGTGCTTATTAAATTTGGTTTGCGGAGCACGCCACATAAAATTGTTCTGGTAAATCATGGTCGACATCATCGACTACGTTGACTGATTGTGGTAGCCCTAGTATACAGCATTTACAGTGAGTATAGTGTGTACAGCATGTTCTGTGTGTACTGTGTGTAGAGAGAGCATCTACAGAACATAGTGTTTGCAGCATCTGCAACGTTTGCAATGTGTACAGCTTTTACAGTGTGTACAGTGTTTACAGCATGTATAGCATTTACAGTGTGCATAGGGTATACAGTGTTTGCAGTGTGTACAGTATTTTAAGTATGTGCAGTATGTACAGGGTCTACAGTGAGTAGTGTTTACATCATGTACAGCATTTACAGTGTGTATAGGGTGTACAATGTGTACAGCATTTACAGTTTGTAGAGGATGTTCAACTTGTACAGCATTTATAGTGTGTATATTGAGTACAGCATTTACTGTACACAGTGTTTAGCATGCATAGGGTGTACAGCGTGTGCAGTGTCTACAATGTGTATAGTGTGTGCAGTGTCTACAACATGTACAGCATTTACAGTGTGTATAGGGTGTACAACATGTACAACATTTACAAAGTGTATAGTGTGTACACTGCTTACAATGTGTGCAGTATCTACAGTGTACATGTACAGCGTTTATAGTGTGCACAGTGTGTACAGTACCAAATGCTGAGGCTTTCTGAAATGAACTGTAGCTTGTGTCCCTTCAGTCGCTTCACAGCCTATAATCACTCTGCCAATAATCTTCCAATAGTTTTTATTACATTGACAATAAATTGTAATCCATTTAATAGCTCTTTAAATGACCATTTAATCTGAATGGGGAGAGAGAGAAGAAGGAGTGTGTGTGTGTGTGAGAGAGAGAGAGAGAGAGAGAGAGAGTGAGCGAGAGAGAGAAGCAGATATAGGCTGAATGACAGGGGAGGAAGCAGCACTTTCAAATTTTGTGATATTGTGTAACAGCAATTGCTTTGTGTAGCACGTGTAGCGTAAGGTCACAGTCAAGTCAAGTCAACTAGGCTTTATTGTCGTACCATCCTTATGTAAGTATATATTAGAATGAAACAGCATTCCCATTGGCCAAGGTGCAACATATAACAGCAGTGACAGGGGGAGGGTTTCACAATGCTTAAAGTGCAAAACAGGACAGTGTGAAACAGGGGGGTGTGCGGAAAAGTTTATACACATAGTGTAGGTATGGAAACAATAAGTAATACAGGAGCAGCATAATGTGGTGTCAAAAATGATGAATGACAATTAATTCATAGGCAATAATGACCAGTTCCCCATCCAAGCTTTGACAGTCTCCACCTTTGGTAATTATTAAATATGATGTATCCATTTTATTTGCTTCTTAGTGACCTCAATCAGAAATAATATCCATTTGCCCAACTGCATGTGTGACAGGTGTGTGAGAGGACCTGGGGCCTGCATCAGGCTGCACAGTGCAAGGTGGGGGTCACCCTGGGTGGTTTGGCAGCAGAAATGTCATCCTGAGCAAGGTTGTAAGAAAAAAACTGAATAATATTTAAACCATGGTTTTTAAAGCAGGCTGTGTGCACTGAAGTCATGTAGCCAGTCAGTGAGTGCCAAGTTGGCAGTACCAAGTTGGGATAAGTAGTGATGCTGTCTTAATGAGAGCAATCAATAGGGCAGACAGTCTGATCATGCCATCTTAAGGAAATCCTGTCATATATCAAACATCTCCCTGTAGAGCAGCAAATTCACATATTCCCAGGTTTTATATACTTCATTCATTCAATGAAATCTTGTTGAAGTGAAGGGGAAATGCTGATACAGCAATAGGTTTCCGGCTGTATTCAAACATGAATTATAATGAGCTCGACTTTCCAGCTTTTCTCTGCTCTCTTTTATTTCAGTTGTTCTTGAATATGGAAAGTAGGAACATCTCTAATTAACAGCATAACCGTGGCATCAGCTATTGGCATTTATTTCTTTTTTTTTGTTAACTTTGAAGTTACTTTGTCAATTTGAAATCTTTTTTAACCATAAAAATGTAAATAACAATTATGTTTTTTACATTTGCAAGCTAAACATCTAAGAATATTTTTGTAATGTATGCCTTATAATTAAAGAATTTCAGACATTATAATCTTGGACATGGTGCAGTGGTTAGCACTGTTGCCTGGGACCTGGGTTCGATTCTCCGCCTGGGTTCCATGTGTGTGGAGTTTACATGTTCTCCCTGTGCAGTTGTGGGGTTTCCTCCGGGTACTCTGGTTTCCCTCCACAGTCCAAAGACTGTGCTGAGGCTAATTGGAGTTGCTAAATTGCCCGTGTGAGTGAATGGTGTGTGGGTGTGCCCTGCGATGGGCTGGCCCTCTGTCCAGGGTTGTTCCCTGCCTCGTGCCTGTTGCTTCCGGGTAGGCTCCAGACCCCCCACGACCCAGTAGGATAAGTGGGTATAGATAATGGATGGATGGATAATCTTGGACATGCCATTTGTTGAAACCTACACTATTTTGTTCTATATTACTATCTGTGGTACATTGTGTTGAAATATTTGATTATATATTTTGAAATTTGATAGAATACAATTTTTATTGATGGAATACACACACACACACTATGGGCCATTTAGTGATGTGTTTGCCTAACTGCATATCTCTGGATTGTGGGAGGAATCCTGTAAGACATAGAGAGAACATGCAAGCTGAGATTCAAGCCACCTCTGCTGCTCACTGTGCCCCAGTACCACTGTGAATACATAGATGCATAATATCAATGGGGTAGAAGAATGAGATACAATTTCACATGGCAATTAACAAGTTTCCCAAGTATAGCCTGTTGATTCAGCCAGTGATGGTAATATGATGACAAGCCAGGCAATCAGCATTGTTAGATTTCAAGATAAAATGGCGTAATTGCATGGACAGGTAGTTTAACAGCGAGAGGTAGCTATTAGCTAGTGACCGAGTGTCAATTTGATCAGCCGGATTGCTGTCTGGTTAGTTGCCTAGCTAGCCTGGAGCCTTTATGCTTGACCTGAAGTGGCAGCACATGGAGTAAATTATAATTTCCCTTCAGTCATAAACTGTAAATGCAGGTCTGACTCCTGTCACAGGACATGCCAGCATTGAAGGCTGTTCTTCTACATTAGTGGTGATGAATGAAATAAATCTCATATACCCATCTGTCTGTCTGTTTTCATACTGCTTATGCCATACAGGGTCTCAGTCAGCCTGGGGCTTATCCTCAGAATCACAGCACATGGGGCAGGGGATATTTTGGACAGGCCGCCTGTCCATCACAGGGACTCATTCACACACACCGGGGGAGTTTAAGACAAATTGATCTAATTCCATGTTTCAAACAGCAGAAGGACCCCGCGCAAATGGACAAATTCTGCATACACAGAGCTGGCGGCAGGAATAAAACCCCCAATGCTAAGCTGAGCTAAAATGCCACCCCCTACGCATGACCAATACAGTCTATTTTCTGAGTCTTTCTAAATTATCAGGAGTTCTGGGTCGGCATTTTTGTTCTGTGCAATGTTATGTGATTGGAAGTGTACTGTATGTCTTGTATAACCTGAAGTATGATTTTCTAGTTCATCTGGGCATCTACCTCTCTCATGCCAAAGCTACAAGGGGTACACCCTGGGTGGGATGCCAGTCTATTATAGGGCACCGGGCTGGGGTACACCCTGGGTGGGATGCCAGTCTATTATAGGGCACCGGGCTGGGGTACACTCTGGGTGGGATGCCAGTCTATTATAGAGCACAAGGCTGGGGTACACCCTGCATGGATGCCAGTCAATTATAGGGCACCGGGCTGGGGTACACTATGGGTGGGATGTCAGTCTATTATAGGGCACTGGGCTGGGGTACACTCTGGGTGTTATGCCAGTCTATTATAGGGCACCGGGCTGGGGTACACTCTGGGTGTTATGCCAGTCTATTATAGGGCACTGGGCTGGGGTACACTCTGGGTGTTATGCCAGTCTATTATAGGGCACCGGGCTGGGGTACACTCTGGGTGTTATGCCA
>JAODUD010010020.1:0-14023 GCA_026784285.1 Stomatorhinus walkeri
ATATATGTATTGCTGCTTGACGACTCAAATGGTAATCCAATCCAATTTGTATAAATTCCAAAGCAGTTTTATGGTGTTTCTACCGACATAGTATGGAGCATGTTTACAGTCAGGGGAATGACAGCATGATCCGTGGAAATCCTGTAATATCCAAGCACTGACCTGCAGCACTTGCCTATTCATCACCATGCAGTAAAAGCCGGACGCACGCGCAGGGCTCGACGCCAAGGTCTGCTTTATTGGAATGCACATCACCATGGGCGTCGCCGCCATTAAATCTGAGGGGGACGTGTCCCCCTCACATTTCATAATTATTCGTTTGGACCTCCTCACATTTAACATAAAATATTAGTGTTATGCCAGTATGTAACCACCCCCTCAACATTCAAAATGCATCTGACACTGCTACGAGACTTGGGATATGTTACAGTTTGTGTTCATGCCACCTCTCCTGCTCCCTGTTTTCCCCTGTTGGCCAACTAGCAGAAGTGCTTGCGGTTCAACCCGGATGCCACAGTGTGGTGCGCCAAACAGCAGGTGCTGTGCTCACTCACGGAGACGCTTCGAGACGTGCTCAACTACGGCCTCTTCCAGCCGGCCACTGACGGCCACGATGCCAAGTTCCTGGAGGAGGAGAGGTTTCTGCGGGACTACCCACAGTCCTTTGAGAAAGGCGTACCATATCTGGAGGTGGGGACTATTTGAACACTTACCCCCTGTTCCCAGCAGTTCCAGTCAACCCATTAGGCAGACTCCAAGGGCGCCATCTTCTTGGGGGGGGGGGGGTGGCAAATTAACAAGCCAATTTTAGAGCCTGCAGAGGGTCACTGGTCCCTAGATGGTTTTAGCACGGATGTAGTCGTGTCTGTTTGCACCATTGATGACTCCATTATTGGTCTTGTCTTCAGTCATTCAAGATACATTATCCTTTCCATTAATTACCAAATGTTTTCTTTTTCAGTTTCGCTACAAGACCAGAGTGTATAAGCAGACAAATCTGGACGATAAGCAGTTAGCCAAACTGCACACTAAGGTATTCTTATAATATGATGTGTGCTAATATGTGTGTGTGTGTGTATGTTTGTCTGTGATGTATGCACTGTGATGTATGTGATATACAGCAGTCATTTCCCCGAAACATACTTGCATAAATCTCTTTGCATGTCAGAGTAGCTTCTCACCTGTAACCTGTAAATAAAAATGACTAGACTTCAGTGGATCGTCTGACTCACCATGTCTCTCTCTCTCACACAGCTGTGCAGGTATTACCCAGAATCCTCTTTTGCAAACTAAATCGTGTGTTTTGCTGACTGGTAACCCCTTCATCTCCTCACAGGCCAGCTTAAAGAAGTTCATGAGCTACGTCCAAGGCGGCATGCTGGAGAAGATGGCGAAGTTATTGGACAAGGGGCTTGATCCAAATTACCACGATTCTGATAATGGGGGTAAGGAAAAAAATGTCTATAAACAGACAGCGGGGGGGAGCATAACATCTTGGTGGGTGACACTGTTGCCTCACACCTGAGGTTGGGGGTTAAAATCCCACCTCCACTCTTTGTGTGAAATGTACATGTTCACTCTTCCCTCTGGATATTCCTGCTTTTTCCTGCAAAATGAAGACATGCAGACAGACTAATTGGCATCTCTAAATTGCTCAAAGACAATGAGTGAGTGTCTGTATATTCCTTGAGATGCCGTACCAACCAAGAAGGGGCGGTGTGAGGCTCAGCAGGCTAAGTCTCTGTGCGTGGGACCGGAAGGTCACTGGTTCGAACTCAACTGTTGCAAAGTAGCCACATGTCTGTTGGCCCATTAGCAAAGCCCATAACCCAAGGCTCTGTAGGAGGGTGCCCTTTGCTGCAGTCCCCAAGCTTACTCTTGTCGTTGTCTCATGTAGACCAGGTTTGGGAAGCCGAAACGAGAATTTCCCCAAAGTGGTCAATAAAAACTTGTGACCCTGACGAGGATAAGCGGCTGGAAGATGGACAATGAGAATTAGTTTCGAGCGTTTTAGATGAGGTCCGGGAAGCTGAATGTATGTGTAAAGAGAGCAGTCAAGTCTGCCAGCAAGTTAGCTGCATGTTTAGGTCCCCATCTGTAAAAGGAAAAATATTACCACAGTTTCTTTTCAGGCCTACTATATAAAATATACGAGGAGAGAAGGTCTGAAGTTTAAGGGTGATAAACTCAGATACGGAGTTGGCCTGCTAATACTTCAATATTGTTTATTATACGGTGGTCTCTTGACGTTTATGCCAGGTTGCTTATTGAGCTCTTATATTTCACGTCCACCACTCTGCCCCCTGACATTTCCTGTCTTTAAGAGACAGTGTCCCAGAGACAGTGTCCCAGTTCCTGTTTCCCTTGGTATGTTGGTAAATGACTGTGTTACGCCCTGCTGTCCTCTGCTGTTCTCCTGCCAACTCCGCTGTCCACAATGGGCAGCAGCTGCTCTTTGTTGCAGCTGATCCTTTAATTAATTGAACTGAACTGAACACTGGATTTAATTCTGTGTAGTATTTGGTGAGTTTTGGCAGCTCTGGAGTTCTTCTGAAAGGTTTCATTCAAGGTCTAATTTATCATTTGTTTTGCCGAACCACCTCAACCACCATCACCCTTTAAATGCAGAAGAGCAGCAGCTCTACTTTGAGCCCCTCCTGAATGTCTGAGCTCCCTACTCTATCTCTAAGGCTGAACCCGGACACCCTGTGGAGGAAACTCATTTCTGCTGCTTGCATTTGTGATGTCATTCTTTCGGTCACTACCCAAAGCTCGTGACCATGTGAAAGGATAGGAACACAGATCGACTCGTAAATCAATAGGTTTGTCTTCCGGCTCAGCTCTCTCTTCACCACAACAAACCGGTACAGCGTTCAAATATCTGCTGACACTGTAGCGATCTGCCTGTCCATCTCTTGTTCCATTCTTCCCTGACTTGTAAACATGACCCCAAGATACTTAAACTCATCTGCTTGAGGCAGTAACTCATCCTCAGCCTGAAAGGGAAAATCTATCCTTTTCTGACTGAGAACCATGGCCTCAGACTAGGAGATGCTGATTCTCATGCCAACCGCTTTACACTCAGCTGCACACTGCTCCAATTCATGTTGCAAGGATATAATTCTGTAATTCTGTAGTCACCATACTAGACATCCTGGCATAGTCCTTCCCAGGCAGGCTGAGGAATGTGGTCCTCCTAAAGTTGGAACATACTCTCCAGTCCCTATTCTTAATGAATGGGGCTACCACCCCAGTCTGCCCGTAAAGAGGTACTGTCCCTGACCTTCATGCAATGTTGAAGAAGCATGTCAGCCAAGACAATCCAGCAATATCAAGATCCTTCAAGAAGTCATCCACCCCCACGCCTTACCACCAAATATTTTTTTGACTGCTTCAGTGACTTTAGCACTAGCGACAGGTAAGTCCTCCTCTGAGTCTTTCATCTCCACTTCTTCCAAGGAAGGTGTATCAGTGGGATTCAGGAGGTCCTTAAAGTACTCCTTCCACCACTATATCCTCAGTTGAGGTCGAACAGCTCTCCATCATGCTGTAAACATCATGGGCTTTTTCCCTCTCCTGAGACATCTGAATGTTTGCCAGAATCTCTTAGAGACTGACTGTAAGTCAATTTTCCCAGGCCTCACAAAACTCCCCCCACAGCTAGGTTTTTGCTTCCTCAACTGCCAAAGCCACATTTTGTTTGGCCTGCTGGTACTTGTCAGCTGCTTCTGGAATCCCACAGGCTAACTAAGATTGGAAGTCCTCCTTCTTCATCCTGACAGCTCCCTTCACCGCTGGTGTCCTCCACCAGGTTCGGGGATTGCTGCTGCCATAGGTACCAATAACCTTGTTCTTGGAAATCAAGGGTAACTCTACCGGAGGTATGAGTTAAAGATCTCCTGAATAGGAGCCTCTGCCAGATGCCCCCAGCACACCCTCACTATGCCTTTGTGTTTACAGCTGTGGCCAAAAGTTTTGAGAATGACACAAGTACTGGTTTTCAGTTTTTCGGTTTTAGTTTGCTGCTTCATTGTTTGCAGGTCTTTTTGTTATATGTTTCTATGTTATACTGAAGTATAATTACAAGCATTTCACAAGTGTGAAATATTTTTTTGACAATTACATAAAATTTATGCAAAGAGTCAATATTTGCAGTGTTGACCCTTCTTTTTCAAGACCTCTGCAGTCCGCCCTGGCATAGTGTCAATCAACTTCTGGGCCAAATCCTGACTGATGGCAGCCCATTCTTGTATAATCAATGCTTGGAGTTTATCAGGACCTGTGGGTTTTTGTTTGTGCACCTTCTTCAGGATTGACCACAAGTTCTCAATGGGATTAAGGTCTGGGGAGTTTCCTGGCCATGGACCCAAAATGTTGATGTTTTGTACTCCGAGCTATTTATCACTTTTGCCTTATAGCATCGTGCTCCATCATGCTGGAAAAGGCATTGTTCGTCACCAAACTGTTCTTGGATGGTTGGGAGAAGTTGCTTCTGGAGGATGTTTTGATATCTTTCTTTATTCATTGCTGTGTTCTTAGGCAAAATAGTGAGTGAGCCCTGCTGAGAAGCAACCCCACACATGAATGGTCTCAGGATGCTTTACTGTTGGCATGACACAGGACTGATGGCAGCGCTCATCTTTTCTTCTCCAGGCAATCTTTTTTCTGGATTCCCCAAACAGTCGGAAAGGGGATTCATCAGAGAAAATGACTTTACCCCAGTCCTCAACAGTCCAATCCTTGTACCTTTTGCAGAATATCAGTCTGTCCCTGATGTTCTTTTTGTTGAGAAGTGGAGAAATGGCTTTTTTACTGTTCTTCTTGACACCATGCAATCCGTCAAAAGTCTTTGCCTCACTGTGCATGCAGATGCACTCACACCTGCCTGCTGCCTGTTCTGAGCAAGCTCTGCACTGGTGGCGCCCTGACCCCACAGCTGAATCAGCTTTAGGAGAAGGTCCTGGCACTTGGTGGACTTTCTTGGGTGCCCTGAATCCTTCTTCACAACAACTGAACCTCTCTCCTTGAAGTTCTTGATGATCTGATAAATGATTGATTTAGGTGCAATCTTTCTAGCAGTGATATTCTTGCGTATGAAGCTCTTTTTATGCAAAGCAATGATGACTGCACATATTTCCTTGCAGGTAACCATGATTAACAAAAGAAGAACAATGATTTTAAGCACCACCCTCCATTTCAGGCATCCAGTCTGCTATTCTAACTCAATCAGCATTACAGTACAGAGTGATCTCCAGCCTTGTCCTCATCAACACTCTCACCTGTGTTAACGAGAGAATCACTGAAATTGTGTCAACAGGTCCTTTTATTGCAGGGCTGAAATGCAGTGGAAATTGTTTTTTTTGGGATTAAGTTAATTTTTATGGCAAAGAGGGACTTTACAATTAATTGCAATCCATCACTCTTCTTAACATTCTTGAGAGTATACAAATTGCCATCATAAAAACTGAGGCAGCAGACTTTATGAAAATAAATATTGGTGTCATTTTCAAAACTTTACCAAACTGGTGTTTTCGATTTCAACCATCGAGGGTGCTCTGGTGCCAGATGCATTTTATGAACACACTTGTGACCAAACATGATGTTTAGCACAGAGATCTGATAATAGAGTTTTGCTTGAGTTAAGTTTGGGCAGGCTGTATATTTCATCCCTCCAGATAACTGTGTGGTATCTCTCTACCTCGCATACAAACCCAGTCTCCTTTCCCTCAAGAGAGGGTATATTCCATATCCCAAAATTCTGGTAATTCTCATAGCCAGTGATCAGGCTGCCAGGTATCCAGTGAGCTGCCCTATGGCCTGACCCCAGGGCGGGGCCCAAGTGTCCCCAATCTGAGCAAAGTTACCTGGTCCTTATTGTTCTCCTTCATGGGGTTTTCGGAGTTTCACTTTGTCTGTCTCACCTACGACCAATTTGCCTTGTGAGACCGTACCAGAGGCAGTTGCCTCAACATAGCTCCTAGGATCACAGAAGCACGCAAACCCCTCCACCACGATAAGGTGGTGATTTGTGGAGAGGCAAAATGATCTACCTATTTAATTTTTCCTGGATCTTAAGCAATTTGAAGTATTAAGTTGAATACTGATAGTTACATTAAGAATTTGGATAAAAAAACAAACAAGAGAGGCTCTCCAGGACCCTGGTTTTACTTCTTCGTAATAGTTTGTCACAGATTTTTTGTTGGTTTGTTGTTAAAGTGCATTGATCCTTTTAAGACCAAAACAAATGCAGGAAATAATGCAAAAGTTACCAGTAAGCCTTCTAATAGCAAAAGTTCCACTTGTGTTCTTTCTGTTGATTTTTCTGTTGTTCTGTTTAATAAGAGGTATAAATTAGCATAAATACACATATAAACATGGCATTGTGTTAACGGGAGTCCTGCAAAGTCTCGAACATTTTCAAGCACCTGGTCATGTGATTGATTGCAGATTGCTGCTGGAATCCTTAGGAACCAGAACGCGGTACTTTTCAAATCTGTATTTTGTTTTGATGTTGGTTTATTTTGTGTGTTTTTCTGGGGTGGGGCAGAGACACCCCTGACTTTGGCAGTGCAGACTGAGCAGGCCAGCGCAGAGGGTATCAGGCTCCTGGTCATGGGCGGTGCGCACATCGATTTCCGGGCCAAGGATGGACTCACGCCCATGCACAAGGCCGTCAGGAGCCACAATCATGCTGGGCTGCTGGTAACCACCTCAGAACCACACGTATATTACTGCTTTCATCTAGATGGCGCTCTGTCATTACTGGGTTTGCCAGCAGGTTCTTGTATTCAGAGATGCATATACCTGGGTTGCTCATTGGATAGCACTGTTGCCTCACACATTCAGGGTTGTGGGGTAAATGTCTCCTGTGTGTAGACTCTACATATTTTTCTAGTTTCTTCCCATAGTCCAAAGACATCGAGTTAATAATTGCCATCTCTGTATTGCCCCTATTGTATGGAATAACATCCCATCCAGGGTTTACACGAGACTTGTGTCCTGTGCTGCCTGGGAATGGCTAAGGGATAAGTGGTTGGAAGATGGACTGAGGGTGGATGGATGGATGGATGGATCATATACAATGTTTTCCTGAAGCATTTTCCCTGACGTAGTTTTGCTCAATGGTGCAACATAGTGATTTTCTTGGAATTAGCAAACTTTCGGTCAGGGGTCCACATCTTAGCCAGCAGGTGCTGCGACGCTCGTGACAACGTTACTATTGTTCTTAAATACATATTAAAAGACATCACACTGCAACCATAATAACTACATCGCTAATTGAATATAATGTACCTCCATTCAGTGTAGACAGCTTTATTGGCATGACGGATGACAGCATAGTCAGATGTGTCATATTAGTCATAGTTATTTATAAAGCATAGCTTGCTGTTCTGCTGCATTTGGCCCATTACTGCAATACTACATAGAAATTACCAATTTTTTTTTGTCATTCTGTCTCATTTTGGTTCTATTCCAAATTTGCCTACATCTTTCTCCTTGTACTTATCCGTTTGCTGCTTTCTCCTACACCTCCTCCTGGTTCCTTTCTCTTTCCTCTTCCCCCTTCGTTTCATCTACTCCCCGCTGCCCCTCGTGCCCCTTCATACCCCTGACCCACTCTCTCTGCAGACCCTTCTGGCTCTAGGGGCATCACCTGACTACAAAGACCGCTGGGGTCTGACCCCGTTATACCACAGTGTGCTGACAGGGGGCGACACCTCCTGCTGTGAGACGCTGCTGTACCATCGGGCCAAGCTGGGAGTGAGAGATGAGAATGGCTGGGATGAGATGCACCAGGTATCCCCCGCCCCCCGTGACAGTGGCCCCCTGCTTCTGGGTGGAGCGGAGTGTCTCGTGTCTGTTGGTGCATGTCCGTGTGTGTGTTGTCTGATCAGTCTCTGTGCTTTGCTTATCTGGATGCCTGCTCTGTGTTCATCTCGAATATAATATGCACCCGTAGCATCATCACTCCGACTGGATAAGGAGCCGGATTGGTGGTCCTGGCGCTAAGCGGCTTTTGGATTTGACACTCAGGGGTACGCCTCAAAGCTGCTAATCGTTAGCATTGATGCGGCGACACACCAGGGTGGCAGAGCTGCCTGCTGCTCCCTCCGTTTGATGCGCTTGTGGAGACGGGTGGCGACTTTGCATACGAAATGGATGAAGGAGCGCTTTAAGCTAGGAGCAACTGCCTTTCTCACACAGAACAAGCCGGGTAACATTAATTATTCTGACAGGCCGAGAATATATGTCCACCCTCCGAGAAAATGACGTAATTATTGTCAGCAGCCAATACTGTACCAATCTATCCGTACAAGTTAGTAGAAGGCGATCTGAATGGATTATATGAAGCTGGCAGTTGCGATTTCGCCTTGTGGCTATGAAATAAAACCCAGAGGCCAGAAAGGCGGCATAAACCGTGTGTGAGCATCAGCCTGCTTCTATAGTGCCTTTGAATCAACCCCAAATGTCCAGTCTCACAAAGTCGCTGTGCAGTTTTTCTGCAGCGTAAATGCAGTTACTGCGAGTGCGATTAAATGTGCACGTTTAATAAGCTGTGTATTTCGTTAAACTCATTCCGGTTAACTGCCTCTTTTTCAGGCAACCAATGACACTTGAACTTGCAAACTCTTGGTTTATCCCTTTAACCGCATTTGAGTGTTTTTCTAAAATTCAGCCATGTTGTGAAAGTGGCGTTGAGGCCCAACAATAATATAATTTTCAAAATGATGCTGCAGCCCTGTGACTGGTGCATCGCGTCGTTAAGTGCATGTGCCTCGGTGTGCACAGATTAGCACCTGCATACTATATCATCCTTTGTGATGCCGCACCGTTGCCCGTGTGTCGTTTGTTCTCCGTTCCCTGTGTTCTTTGTGATTTGTGGTCCTGTGGCTGGATTGGCCTGCTTGCCTCTTTCCTGTGCTCACCAGTCTCTGCTTATCAGATCATGCCTGTATCTTTGTGTCCAGCACCGTTGTCCTCTGACTTTCTCAGCCCCAGCAACACCCTGCTTCCTCTCTAAGCCCTCTCTCGCTCTCCACTTCCGTCACCATCCCTCTCACACTCACCCCTTCCCACCTCTGCTACCCCACCGCTCCATTAGTTTGCACTGCCACACTCATCTCTGTCCATCTTCTCTTTCCCTCTATTCCTCTGTCTGCATAGCTCAGGGACGAAGAGGAGTATGGGATGCAAGAGATACACAAGGTACTCATCCTTCCATCAGTTCATTAATCCATACCTCCATTTCCATCATCACGCCGTCATCACACACGCCGTTAAAGTTGGCCTGCTCTAGGTCCATGAAGGTAAATGGCAGTGGTTTCTGGTTATGGAGATGTCGGTGTCTCGATCCTGACTCTCGCATTGCGCTCTGAGTGTGCGTTGGCGCATGCTAACTGCTGTTGTATAGCGCAGTGCCTCTCCTCGTCTGTACCTCTGTCTTTGTTTATATTCTTACTTCAGCTGCTGTGAACCCCGCCCTCCAAATTGCAGGTCCCTCTTATTCACCTGCAGTGTATTACTGAACGATTGAAGTTTTTTACAGGGCAATTTGACAAACACTGTATTAACTCTGGTTTTCTTCTCAACTGTTTGTCTTTCTCTCCCTCTCTCTCTCCCTCTCTCTCTCTCTCTCTCTCTGCTCATCTCAGTCTCCCTCTTTGATAGACCTTACAGCTTTCTTTAGTCTTACCTTTAACCTTTGCCCTTCCTTTTTTTCTGAAACCTGGCCCCTTAACTGTGTGATTTCATTTCCTCTTTCCCATTAACCTTGCCCTTTGGCCCTGCCCTCATATCTGCGTGACCCTCTTTCTCCCAGGCCTGCCAGAACGGCCATGCCCAGCATCTGGAGCACCTTCTTTTTTATGGTGCTGACTCAAGTTCCCAGAATGCCTCTGGAAACACCGCCATGCACATTTGCGCTCTGTATAACAAGGTAACATGCGGCTCCCTCAGTGTGAATCTGCGATGCACGCACATAATATTGAATATCATTATTCCAGCTTCATATTCATCTTGCTGAAGGCCAGGATAGTATCCAGCGGTGCACTTGTACTGAACTGGACCTCCTTGTCCCACGTGCTGGCAGCAGTGATCTCAGATGAAGATTTATTGGCACAGTTACATGGTGGTATTATGGTCCAGCAGTAAACCCTGTAGATCACTCCAAATCAGAGGCACAGCACCTGTGAGGAATAGCTCAGGCTGCACTGTTTTGGGCCGGCGGCACCGAAAGACTGCCACAGTACACGGCAGGGCTTAAAACAGCTTAGATGGAAGTGACTCACCCTGCCGCTGACTGATTGATTCTGGTCCAATCAGGAGAGCTGCGTCCGCATCCTGCTGTACAGAGGAGCAAGTAAAGAGGCAAAGAACAATAATGGGCAAACCCCTTTCCAGGTAAGTGAGGGAGTCACTGAAGAGAAGCTTTCCTCTACTCTTTGGCCATGACACAAGCATTAGACAATGGCGTGAATTACTTCAAACAGAAAATAAAAACAATATTCTTTCGAAACTTGAATAAGAACCACAGAAATTCTGTCAGTTTATAAGCAGGCATCCTGTGGACAGCCGCGTCTGTGCCGCCTTGACTATAAGGCCCCGAGGTATTTCTGTCAAAGCAGTGCTCACTGTGTAGCGTTCTCTGTTCCTTCCAGGTAGCTATCATGTCCGGCCATTTTGAACTGGGAGAGATCATCAAAATCCACAGCGACGCAGACGTAGGTGAGTGTCTGTGCAGTGTGTAGTGTTCCCCCAGTGTTACTCTGTAAAAGCTAACTGATCGTACTTATCCAGTACTATCTGTTTGCTCTGTGCACGGTGGGCTCTGCCGTCATTGTGTTCTGTTGTACTTGTGATATGAAAGGTAATTGCTGTTTTAGTGTGTGCTTGTCTTGCTGTGCTCTTGTCCTGTTTTTCCTGAGTGTTCCATGTGTATTTCTAAAGCTTGTTACATTGTATATTTCTCTTTCTGATTATAATATGGCCTTCATGGTCAGCGGTGGCTGCTGGCTTCTTTCATTATTTCCTTTCCTATTCTTTTGGGATTTGTAGCCGCAGGTTCACATTGCATCTGATGTCTATACCTTTTCACTCCCTCTCATCTTTCAGTGCCCTTTCTTGAGACACCCAAGTACGCCCCCCAGAGGCTAGATAGCGCCCGCACACTGGCCCTGCCCCGGCCACATCCCCTCCTCCGCGCCAACAGTGACAACACCATGAATGTGCCGGACTGGATGGGTCCCCCTGGCGTTGCCGCTAGCAACGCTGTGTCAGTGCAGGTATCGTCCGACAGAGGGTGCTATCCTCTTATAGTTAATAGTGGTATGTGACAGCACTGTGATTTGCTTCCACCATTTTTGACCTCCCCCCAGGGGTACAAGAACCCGAGCTCATCACGCAGTTCCAGCAGCCCCCGGGGGGCTCGCACCCGCTCCCCGTCCCGGGGGAGGAGTGGAGATAAAGAGGAGAAGGGCCGGCAAACTCGTGGACGGCAGGGGTAAGTGGGGAGCGACAAGTGTGGGGGAAGGGGGGCAGGTCATGCTCATGTGGTTGGTTCACCCCCCCTGCAGGCTCTGTCTTGGACACTGACCCGGCCTGTCTCCCTTCCTCCAGGCCCATGTCAGCCAATAGCACGGCGTCTGCGGGGGGCCAGAGGCGACGGCTTTACAGTGCTGTGCCGGGACGTGTCTTCGTGGCCACACGCTCTCACTCTGCTCAGGGTGACCGAGAGATCAGTATCAGCAAGGGGGACAAAGTGAAAGGTTAGGTGGGACCAGGGGACAGGGGAAGCACGAGGGGGAGGGAGCGTACATGTAAATATGGCAATTCTTTCACTATTATTATTATTATTATTATTACTTCACCTGTTTTTTCTGTGTGTTCTCTTCATATGACTGCATAGATGTACTCACTAGTGACATAAAAACAAGTATTGGATTGTAGTTTATCATGGAATTAGGAAAAAATAAAGCGACAGGCGGATTCGCGGTGTGAGTGAACAAGAGTCGAGCCTCTGGCGTAGTAACCGGGCCGGTGCTCCCTGATCTCTCCCCTCCCCTCCCCTCCTCTCTTCTCCTCTCTGCTCTCTGCTCCTCTTGGCCAGTGCTGAGCGTGGGCGAGGGGGGATTCTGGGAGGGCACGGTGAAAGGCCGCACGGGCTGGTTCCCCTCCGACTGCGTGCAGGAGGTGCCGGCGCAGAGCCAGGACAGCCGCTCAGGTCAGTCACGCTCAACCGCGCGGCGGGACCCGGGCACTGCTGCCATGCCAGAGCCACGTGGGGTGCCGTGATGTCAGCGCCAGCCGGAGATGCCAGGATGGCCAATGTCACATTACTGGGTAGGGGAGGGGGTTTCGGTCAGCACCCCCACCCCACATTTTTAGAAATCTGGTCGGGTAGGTGAAGCCAGTCACTGAGGCAGCTCTGCAGTGTGGTCAGCGGTGGCGGGTTATGGACCTGCTAGTGATGCCGGCCTGCCTGCGTTTTGCAGAGAGCCGCAGCGAGAAGGCGAAGAAGCTCTTCCGGCACTATACAGTGGGTTCCTACGACAGCGTCGATGCCCCCAGGTAAGCTGCGCGCCACCACGTTCCTCTATGGTGGCTTAGTGCTCATGCGCGTCTTGAGGCTCCTACTGTCTGAAATGCTGTGGAACCTGCCTTCTCCAGCTTGGACCCCGTGCCCCACCCCGACTGCGCCGCTGTGAAGGTGCCTGTCAATGGCTTTGTATAAACGAACCGGGGCTGTTTTCTGATGCCCGGTGGCTGATGTATGCCTGTCTGTCTGCTCCGTGCTCGGCCGTACAGATAGGATGCCTCTGTCCAGTCGTGACAGTGATATTAAGTGCAGTCACGCTGCCGCTCTGCACAGAGGGAGCTTAGCGGCATGTCGGGTCCCACCGAGAGGCGGCTGAGTCATGCCGGCTTTCCCGTCGGGCCGCTCCCGGCACGCGTGGGCTTCCTGAACGTCACATGACCGCGGTGTCTGTCCAAACGCCCGAATCAGCAGCGTTGCTTTGCCCGTTTGAGATGCATTGATTCGTCACCAGAAGCGTTCTCAACGTTCTTTGTTTAAATTTATTGCGGACAGATCGCGGGAGAAATTGAGCCAAAGGAGAAGAAAAGCAGTCCGTGACTGATCAGGTTCTACTAAACTGCATCCTCTCTGTGTTCCAGGTCCAAACTGTCATGCGTAATCTGGACCTTTCCTCTGTATGGCCATTGGTGCCAGACAGTTTTTACGATTATCTTGAGCAGGCTCTCCATTCCGATATTGACTGATATTGAGTTCTGTGGAATATCAGAGCAGTGTTTTGTACACAGGATTTTTCAAGCAGATATTATGATTGTGATCCATTTGGATTTTTCAGGTCCTGACTGTATCGTTTATGTCACACATAATCACCATCCACAGAAAGGAAACCCAGATCCCACATTTTTCCATAACAATCCCCAATCGGGTCAATGATGTGCCACTCAGGACAGTCGGGCAAAGCATTTGTTGCTGTGTGTTTTGCATGCAGGCTCAGTGAATATGAATGCATGTATGTTTAGCGCACGTGCTGTTTTCTGTGAGGCCTTGCACAAGTTTCGCTGGGTATACAGATGTTCCACACAGAGTTGTGTGCCATGTGCCGGGGCTGCGGTGTAGACGCTGCCGTGTGGATAGGGCACGTTAAGCCGCAGCGATCCTGCAGAGCTGTCGTCTCGCGCCGCTGCCCCGTGCCCCGGGAAACCACGCTCCATCAATATGACCTACATGGCATCCTGTAGCGCTGTGCCACTCCCCCTCACACTTTTCTCAAAGACCGGCTTGTGATGTTCCGGTCGGCTGTTTGGCTCAAACTTCTTGCACTATCTTGCTCTTCATCTTTTTTTTTTTGATTGAAAATCCCCCTCTCATTCACCCCCTTTCATTTCCCTCCATCTCTCCTTCGTTCGCTAGTCAGCCTTTCGCTAGTCCGGTGGTTTTTGTTCGAATGAGAAAAGAAAACCTAAACCTGCCCAACTGCACAAACCCCCCCCT
>JAODUD010010021.1:0-14007 GCA_026784285.1 Stomatorhinus walkeri
AAGGGGACTCTGTAGTAGGCAAGGTGTCAGCCAGCATTAAGAAGCAAGAAGTGAGATGGAGGATTGTTTGGAGAGAATCTATGTTATTGCTGGAGTTTGTAGGGCACTAGGTTTGATACCGGGGAGTAGCAGCTCATAACAACATTATACTGTTTCGACATGGGAAAATTTTACAGTGAACCCGTGCTTTCTGATAATGATTATATTTATGGAAGCCCGTTTCCGCCGATGGAAAAAGCAACGCTTGGTCTCTTTGAATGTGCGACTTTAAAAGTCAGAATTCTGAGTTCATATCCTGCAATTGCGACTTTATATGTCATAATTTGCATTTACAATTTATATCTCGCTATTGTATCTTTCTATGTCAGGTCTCTGCACTGAATGTCGAAATTCTGAGTTTTTTTCCCCTCACAATTCTTACTTTATTTCTTGTAATTTTGAGTGCTTTTCTAACAACCAACAAGTAGCCGAAGCCATCATGTCTGCTCGGCTTTAATGGTTCAATGCCAAGTGCGTACAATAGCAGACAGGAGCAAAGGCTACAATGGCTGTCTGCTCTGTCCAGGCATTGTATGATTGTAATATTTTCAATTGTGTGTGTGAATGGTAGCCTACATAGAAATTTACAACGATAATTATCATGTAAACGTTAACCAGGTATGAAATGAAAAAGGACAATACAACGCATCTTTCGCCTCAACAGGTGTGGTGCAGGCATATCTCACGTCAATGCATCATGCATTAGACCAGGGGTCACCAACATGGTGCACCAGGATGCCTGCAAGGACCACATGAGTCGCCCTCTGACCTGTTCTAAAAATAGCACGACTCACCTGTGAGCAGCGTCTAAAATTTAATTTTATCCTGTTGCTGTTCTTCTTTAATCACATTTGCATTTATATAGATTTGAAATTGACAATATCTAAAAAAACATGTTTATTGTACATTAAGTTTAGATAGGTTTAGGAGGGCATTTCAAACTGGTAGCCATTCGTATGGCTCAGTACCTGCAAAGTAACTCTCAGTTTCAAAAAGGTTGGTGACCCCTGCATTAGACCTACAAGGCCCTGTAGTAGTCAGTAATGTAATACTTACCATTAAGTAACTGTCAATAGACCTATCTTTTTCCCATTCTTAATATAATGAAAGCCGATAAATAATAACTTACCAATACTGTACTAACATTTTGGAATCAAAAATGTATCACATTATTATATTGTCAACTTTTATTAGACAAAAAATAGAAAAATTATTGTGTTATACGCTGCTATACACCCAAACAATCGTGACCGCACAAATTACAGTCGATAAAGATATCAAATGTGTCTTTCCGTTAATTGTGTCTTTCAAGCCGTTAGAGGTCAAAGGCAAACACTGGCATCACAAGAATAACTGAATAACTCAAACCAAAGCAATGAAGGCAGCACTAGTGCCACTTTGTTTTACTGCTTTCAAAATGTAGCAAGCTAACATGAAATCCAAACTACATGCCAGCAGACTACATTATGTGAATAACGCATCTTTAGAATTTATTCCTAAGTAGCATCTTGCGGAGGTGACGCTGTCTGATTGGCAAAAACGTCAGAATTTCCACTTAAGAAGTAAGAATTCTAAGATGAAAAGTCTGCATTTTGACTTAAGATGCAATTATGAGCTATTAATTTGGAATTCTGACACGAAGTTATAATTGCGAGACATAAAGTTTGAATTCTGACTTTAAAAGTTGCAATTACGAGACATAAATCAGAATTCTGACTTTTAATGTCGTAATGGCAAGATACTGTAGTGTTTCTTTACTCCCTGGTGGAATCAAGCTTCCATATGATTATGATGATACTATTGGTGATGTTCTTTCAGGTGGGACTGGAGTCTGGGCTGATTGTTGACGGGGGCAGTACGGTGGTCCTGGAGGGGCTGCGTGTCTGTCCCAGCGAGCGTGGCCGGGGTTTGGCTGGGGTGATTCAAAGATTTACAGATCAGTACATCCGCCAGCTTTACCCCAATGTCAGGATGAAGAGGATGGCTCGAGGAGAGGACCCGAGGCCTGAGAAGCTGGCCACGTTCTCACTGCTGGCAAAGCGGGTGAGTGGGGGTGGATGTTAATATGCCTTGGCTCCGCTTATACTGGGTGAATCTTGCAGTTATAAATCATATTAGGGAGGAATGTGTAAGCCAACAGTAGACATTTGCGATTTAACGATTATATCGGTAATAGATAATAATGGACAAGTATTCCAGTGTCGGTGTCACTCTGGAACCAGCGATTATAGATTTGTCGGGGAAGTAGGCATAACCTACACACAAAATAAGATAACAGAAAGATTTATGGGTTTATAGCCATGTTTCCATAGCAGGTAAAATGGCTATTACCTTCTAAAAGAATCTTTTAAGATTGTGTTGAATTTATTTATTTACTTTGGCAAGGACTGGGGAAGCAGGAGCAGGAAGTCGAGGAATCAGGGAACGAGGGATTTATTAGGAATTAACAAAACTCAGACACATACAGACGTCACACCGTTAATGTCCGAACTGGGGAATCATATTGTAATGCGGACTTAAATGCACTGGACTGATTAACAACAGCAAGAAACAGCTGGTAACACAGGGATTCCACATGAGGTAGATGAGGGGATTGGCACAAGCAGGGCATGACAGACCCCCCCCCCCCCCAAAGGTGCATACTCCGGGTGAGCCTAAGGTAAGCGTAGGGATGATACCGGGGACATGACAAAACTTGGGGAAACAAAAGCAAGAATATTAAGGAGGCACAGGGAACAGAACTGACACACAGAACAGGCACAAGGGCAATAACCAGGACACCAACTGACACATTACAGGGAACACAGACAGACACGGGGGCACCAACAAAGGAAACACAGAGCCCAAGGAGGGGGAGAACAAAGGGACGACACCAGAGGACAAACCAAGAGGAGACAAAGGCACAGGGGGACAGGGAGCAAACACAGGGGGAAAGGAGCTGAAGGGAACACCAGCGGGTGATAGGCAGGAGCCACAGGGGCCATGGGCGACTGCGAGGCCAGAGCTGAAGGGACCCTCAGCAACCGAGAGGTAGGAGCCAGAGGGGATGCTAAAGGGAGCGAGGAGGAAGGTGGAGCGACTGACACAGGACAGAGGAGAAAGGGCCACTAAAGGAGGTGAGGAGGGAACCAAAGTCGAGGCAGATGAAGACACCGGCTGAGCCGGCGAAGGTGCAGGCGACTAACGAGTCAGAGCTGGGGGACCCGCAGGCAACCAACAAGGCGTTGGAGGTGGCACTGCAGCTGCCCGACGAGGCTCTCAGAGGGAACTGGAGGTGACCACCGAGCAGAAGCCAGGGGAACCGCAGGAGACCACCGAGCAGGAGCCAGGGGGACCAAAGGCGAGCCAGGGGGTAGGGTGGGTGGGACCTCCTCGGAGACAGGGACTGTGGCCATGGGAGCATGGGGGAAGGGTCTGGGGGATTGGGGACCTCCTTGGCGACAGGGTTGGGGCCATGGGAGCTGGGGGTTCAGGAGCAGGAACTGGAGCAGGGATCAGGATTTTGGGGGCCAGAGCAGGAACCTCCGGGAGAGGAACCATGGGTACCAGAGCAGGAACCTCCAGGACAGGAACCACGGATGCTGGAGCAGGAACCACCAGGACAGGAAGCATGGGTGCCAGAGCAGGAACCTCAGAACAGGAACCACCGGAACAGGAACCACTGTTGTCGGCTGCTTGGGGAACTTTGGGATCCATAGGATGGCATCCCCAATAGACTTGCCCCCCTTTAAGGCCAGGCACATCCCCTGGTAGGGATGGGCTGCCGACTCAGGTAGTGAAGAGGCTGGCAGAGGAGCTGCTTGCTCAGACAGCAAAGTGGCAGGGAATCCCGATATGGCAAACACCACTGGGTTGAGAATCAGGAGAGGCTCCTCCCAAATTGCTGCAAGGGAGGCAGCGGAGACTGAGATGGACCCCAGGAGGACCTCTGGCACGTCTTCCCATCTGTAGTCTTTACGCGTCTTCTTGGGCACTTCCAGTAGCTCTGACAGCAGACTATAGGGTAGTCCACTGTCCAGGGCTACTCACTGCATCATGGACTTCTCCACCCCTCTTCTTAGCTGCCACACATTTATACGCACCTCCTCTGTGAGGTGCACATCCTCAGAGAGGGATATCTCTTCCAGGATATGCCTGCTCTGGTTGACAAGTGATCAAGCCGCGGGGTCATACCTATGCATTGGACTGATTAACAACGAGAAACAGCTGGTAACATGTGGATTCTACATGAGGTAGATGAGGGGGCGTAGCACACAGGAGGATCGGCACAAGCAGGGCATGACAATTACAGTCTTAGTGTAGATAAGAAAAAAATTCTATTGTACCCAAACATAAATGAATTCTGCTAAAAGTGCGTATTGAGGTGTTTCACTCTCCTTTAAGTAATTTTCCCTGTTCCTGCTACTCCTTTTCCTTTTCCTCCTTTCATCCACTTATGCTCCTTTGCTCTTCTCTATCACCTTTCTATGCTCCAGGCCATCCTCTCACTGCAAATCGAGGAAAAGGCTTTTCATGCCTTTCTTTCCACCTTACGGGCTAAACTGGAACATGAAAAGGGGACAGGAAGCCTGGAGCAGGGGTCCAGACTTGTGGTCTTGGATGAGGAGCAGCTGAGGCGTATTCTGCTGGATCCTGGTGTTTTCTCTCAAATCGAGCTGACTGGTAATCTGATTATTCAGGACTGGCAGCCCTTGAAAATGGTGGAAAGCAACCTTCAATTGCTGCGGAGACGGAACCTCACATGGTTGGCCGATAGGTTGGAGCAGCCAACCTTCCTCAGCCTGCACACCCCCCTTTACCCCATCCCTTATAAGGGAGGGTCCTTCCGTTTCAGTATTGACCTGTTTGGCACCAAACCAGATCTTGCCTGCAGGGCCTTGCTGGCCCACATGGAGATGGTGAAGGGTGAGATTCGGGGCACAGTTCTTATGCACATATACATGCATCAGTCATTGTGGGGGAGACTGCGGGCATTTTGTGAGTGCTCTGTGGGGGTGAAGCTGTATCATGGCTACTGGGAACAGCTGTTCTTAGAGCACAAGCTCTGATTACATGGCTGGGGGAATGTGCAAGGGCATATGTTTAACATTGTTTAGAATGTATTGCACACAGATAAGAAACTTAAGAAGTTCATCAGAAGTTAAATTAGGAGATATGCAGTACTGTGTAAAAGTCTTAGGAAGTCAATAAAAGTGTTAAAAGCTATTTGCCTGGGTAGTAAGTTTATATTTGCACTTAAGAAACACAATTTAACATGAAAAGATATGCAAATTAACATTAACATTAACAAAAGGTTCCTGACATCTTGTTGTATGGTTAGTAGAACACCACTCCAGTTCCCCAACCACTCCTTACGTGGCACCCCAGTTATTCCATGTGTTCTTCAGGGAATAATGGGACGGCCGATTGTTTTGTAACAGTAGACAAGATGGTGAGTCGGTCAGGATACAAAAAATTAGGATGAGGGGACGTGATACTTTCCTGAGCTGTATTGGATTCCAGCAGTGATCCTGCAGTTTACACCCAGTATTGTCAATAGTCTGGAACAAATAGGTATTTGAGTACAATCCCAATCCAAGCGGTAGCTTAGAGTACATACAAATAATATTATCCTTCAAGAACATAAATGAGATGTACAAAAAAAACGCATAGTAACATAGCCTGGTTACATGAAGGATAATGGCGACACCTCGTGGTTAAATAACAGTGCTATATATTGATATCCGAATACAGCCGGTTTTTCCTTGCATCGGATGCTGCTAACTATTCTTAACCGCATGAAAGACAATGCTGTTTAACTTTACCAAATGGAATGGCACGGGCCTCTCAATAGTAACGTACCACATTCTCCAGCCTGGTATCTGTTATCATTGTTATAATATTAACCATAACTCCATCATGCTCTTTACGCAGGGAACGGGCTAACAGGATATAACATAACTTTTCCCCATTTACTCAATGCTGGATATATTGCGGGCTGGATCACCCAAATGAGAAGGCGAAATTGGGAATAGGGAATATTAACAATAACGAAGCAAGCCAAACTGTAACGTGGTACATGCAGAACGTGGGCACCCGACCCTTTACACGCGATAATGCAAGGTTAACTCGCAATGTGCATACGTGACTTACAATGACATACACGATGTGGCAGAATGTAGTATAGCCATAATTAAATGGCAGAAGTTTTAAGCCGATTGGTCACTATTTTACTCCGGTACTATTGAAGGAGCTGGTTTGTCTTTGGGTGAGCCTTATTACTCCCGGTGGCGCACACGAGGAAAGGATAGCAAGGGCAGGGACAGAGATTGAGATAAAAGCGGGAATAAGGAATTGTTCATTCGAACACGGAGTCGAGCGTGTTGCGAGTTGGATAAGAGTAGTTCATTCACACTGCAGGCGAAATTTTCACCCTCTACAGCCAGCCCAATACGTGAAACGAGGGAGGAAGTTTAGTCACACTGACTGGTGTATTGCGTTTGGGTGTATCTTTATGGATGGATGGTAAGCATTTGTGGATTGTTTATTAAATGACATGCTCTGTTTTGCGTGATATTGCAATAATTTGATGAGCTGTATTGTAACCAAACGACATAGCTTTATTCTTAGCCATAATTTGGAGCTGCAGCAATAGGATGTATTACGATGGCATAGAGCTGACGTAGTACGCAATAAAAGGAGACATTCTAAAACGCTTAATGTGAAAAAGCGTAACGTAACTTAATGTACCAAAACAGCCACCAAAAATCACAATTTTTTTCACACACATATATCTGCAGGGTCATAAAGTCTTTCACCTGACAAAAAAAATCAAAACCGAAATGCTAAGAATACGCCCATCGTAAGGAAAAGGCTTAATGTAAAATTTGGTGATTTTTGGTGGCTGTTTTAGTACATTAAGTCACGTTAAGCCTTTTCCTGAAAAAGTACACGCGGTACGTAGAGTGCGGACATGCCACGTCAGTGCCCAGCGTGCAAAGATGAATGTTCACTTTGTGGCCAGTAAGGACACTGGGCACGATGCCGCATACTGTAAGTAGCAAGTGGAGAAAACAGCAATACAGCAGTAAAGGAAGTAAGCTCCACCCATGACAAATAAAACACTACAAACATCAGACACCCAGAAACGGCCACAGCCGACACTGCAATTCCAAAATCGATGCCGTAGACAGCCACGACCCTGCAGAAGAGAATATGTATCTGCAGTTTTGCTCCATCACAGTTAGCGCAAAGTGTATGCATAGCATTAACAGCAAACCCAGGGAGGAAGCATGCACAGTTTTGAACGTGCAACCACCTGATATACCGGGGCCACGGGCATCTGGGAATACTGTCCCATTACGAACATTCAAAGAAATGTATGGCAATGACTCCAATGCTTACAAGAGGCTAAAGAAAAATTATAATTAATAATAAATAACAGCATATGCTAGTGATTGTATACGGGATGCGAAGATATCACACTTACCTATATGGAAAATCATTTACTGTAATAACTGATCACAAACCTCTTATAACCATCTGTGCAAAGCCTTTGCATGCAGTACCCCCACCACTCCAGCGCATGCTGATCAAAACACAAGGGTTCAACTACCAAGTCCAACACAAATGATCCTGACAGACACTCTCAGCCTACTGCGGGACCCGGAGAACCATGGTAACATTGAGCTAAATCAGCGTGAAGATGGGATAGATGCCGAGATTGAAAACCTAAACGAATATACTATTGCCATCATAAATTTCTCCCCTGAGAAACAGACTACTCTGCATAGACAGATAGCCCAGGATCCCAAGCTCAATGTATTAAAAGAATTGATTCACCAGGGATGGCCAAAAAAGATAAAATACCTGCCCAAGAACTTGCACATATACTGGCGCTATAAGGACGAGCTCGCTATGGAAGCAGGAGTTATATTTAAGGGCAGACAGGTACTTATTCCAGACTCCATGACAGAGACAATTTTAAGCCATGCACATTGTTACACATTGGCCACCAATGCACTGAGAAAACACGGCGGCTGGCTAGGGAAAGTGTCTACTGGACGAACATGAATAATGACATTGAGGGACTCTGCAGAGACTACAATATGTGCGTGGAACATCAAGACGCTAACCCCAAGGTACCTCTATGACTGAGGTGTCAAACTCCAGTCCTGGGGGGCCGGAGCCCTGCACAGTTTTTGGTTTACCTTCATTTAACACGTCTGATTCAACTTCTTGTGCTAATTACCACAGAGCTCAAAAGCTAAGTCATTTGTGGTGGAACAGGGAAAGAACTAAGCTACACAGGGCTCCGCCCCCCCAGGACTGGAGTTTCACACCCCTGATCAAAGATTACACAAAATACCCCCCAGACCGTATCAATCACTAGCTTCTCACATAATCAAAATCAAAGGCCGGCAATACTTACTGACCGTAGACAGGTACTCCACATCCACAGCATCCAGCCAAGTGGTTACACAGGAAATGATAGAATACAAGTCCCTGTTTGGATGACCTGATGAGATTCAGACTGATAACAGACCACAATACACTGGCCAACTATTCAAGAAATTTGTGCCGAGTGGGCTATAAAACACATAAGTTCACTCCACTACCCCAAAAACAAGGGATTAATTGACAGGCACATATATCAAAACAATCATAAAAAAGACAGAGTAAAGAAGGTGATATACTGTACACATAGCCTTGCTACAAGTGAGAGCAACACCCTTCCACAGTAAACTACTATCACCTGCAGAACTAAACTTTGGAAGGCCTGTTGCCACCCTACTGCCGAGTTGAACAGATCCAGGCCCAGCGGAGCACCGACAACAATTGGCTCATACATCATGATCACAGAGTACTACCTCCACTCAAACCTGAACAGCACGTGATGCTTTTGCCCTTTCACATTCTACAGTTCTACCTCGAAGTATTATAGGGAATTGTTATTTGTTTGGTATTGTATTTGTTTTGTGTGTGTGTGTGTGTGTATGTTTTCTTTCCTTCTCTTTGTTTGGGGGGGTTAGTCTTTGTAAGGGCATGGCTAAGAAGATGTTGCTCATTAGCACCGCCCAACAGATTGCTGTGGATTTGCTGGTGTTTCTTTTGTTACCCCTTCAGGGAACACGAAGGGGGACTCTCTGGACCTGTCTCTGAGCCCTGAGTATTGAGCTCTGGTCTCTGCTCATGGTTTGTTTTTTCCCGTCCCACATCCTGGAATGGACAGTGGTATAAGTCAGGGTCTCTGTGAAAGGCAGGCTGGTTCTCCATCTCCTGTTGGGGAAGATAGGGTCACAGAGTTCAGGCCATCCGCCCTGGTCCAGTTCCTATGTCACCTCAATGCTCTAGTCTCTCTGGTTCCTCCAGTACCCGGCCTGCAGCCCTCTCGTCAGCCTCCAGCACTCATCTTTGAGTCCCATCATCGGCCTCCAGCACCCATCTTTCAGTCTCCTTGTCGGCCTCCAGTTCCCTTCCTTCCATCCCAAGGTGTCACCGGACCCAGTTCCTGCTCTAGTTGTGCTGCTGCTTAGCCTAGCCTCTCATACACCTAGGCCTGTGCCGGTCCACTCTCCTTGTCCCTCTGTGTCTCACCCCGGTCTGTTAACTCTCCAATGTCTCTTAAACCCCAGTCTGTTCCTACTGAGTCCCTTCCTCCTCTGTTCCCAAGCCTGCCGCCCCGTCAAGCTCCTTCTGTTCCCTTTCCTTCCTGGTCCCTGCCTCATGTCCTTGGTCTTGTCACACAGTTTCCATCTCATGCTCCTTTTTCCCGTCCCGTTTCCCTATTCTTTCCTGGTCCCCACATGTTTCAGATCCTGTCCCTCCGTGTCCTGCCCCCAACATAGTTGTCCCTGGTTCTGTCCCTCAGTCTTCGTGTCTAGTCCCCAAGACATTTGTTCCTGGTCTACAAGTTTTGTTCCCTTTTGTGTTCCTGCATCTGGTGGCCCTATCCCAGGTCCTCCTATTCTCTCTAGTGGTCCTCACTCCCTTGTTCCACCTTCTGGCTCGGTCTGTTCAGTTCCCTGGTTCCCACAAGTTTTCTCTCTCCTTCTCTCATTTTGTGTGTTTGTTCTAGTTCTGTCCCCCATCTCTATAGCCTGTGAGGAAATGAAAATATGGACTGTCTGGGGGTCCCTGGGGTTCAGGTTGGGAAACATTGCTGTATTGGACATAACTGGTAAGGGAGGCATGGAAGCAAGAGTAGTTGCAGAAAAATTAACGATTTATTTTCCCAGACACAGGTTGACCCTTGCCATAGCTAAGCCAACCACTGAAGGGTTTAATCAAAGTCCAGGAAAAATAACTCCAAGATTATGCCATGTGACTTTGTTATATTACTGGTTGTTCTATTACTTTGTGTCACAGAAATCCTAGCTTGTGTGGCTTCCTGTAGTAGTAATGGTAATTAGAAAACCTCAAGGTGCTAATCAGTTACCAAAGGCTGCCACAAGATAGTGTGATCAAGGAACTGAGTCATTCATAGCGTTAAAAATAAGAAGGCACGTTCGAGTTTGCCAAAAGACATGTGGACGACTGCCCAGATGAGACTAAAATTGAAGTTTTCAGCCACCAAAGAGAATGCCATGTCTGACGCAAAACTAACACATCCCATCACCACCAGAACACCATCGCCACAGTGAAACATGGTGGTGGGAGCATCATGCTGTGGGGATGTTTTTTAGCAGCAGGGACTGGGAAACTGGTCCGAGTCGAGGGAAAGATGAATGGTGCTCAGTACAGGGATATTCTTCAGCGAAACCTGTGTCAGTCTGCCCGTGATTTACAACTGGGATGGATGTTCATACTGCTAAAGTAACACTCGAGAGTTTAAGGGGAAACATCTTAACGTGTTGGAATGGCCTAGTCAAAGTCCAGCCCCTCAATCCAACTGAGAATCTGTGGTCAGACTTGAAGGTTGCTGTTCACAAGCGAAAACCATCCAACATGAAGTAGGTGGAGCAGTTTTGCCTTGAAAAATGGGCAAAAATCCCAGTGGCAGGATGTGGCAGGTTCACAGAGACTCATCCGAAGGTACTTGCAGCTGTAATTGCCACAAAAGGTGGCTCTACAAAGTAGTGACTTTATGGGGGGTGAACAGTTTTCTGAAGTTTTCTGTTATTTTGTTCTGTTTGTGGTTTGCTTCACAATAAAAAATAAATACATCTTCAAAGCTGTAGGCATGTTCTGTAAATGAAATGGTGCAAACTGTCAAACAGTCCATTTTAATTCCAGGTTCTGAGGCAACAAAACATGAAAAATGCCAAGGGGGGTGCATACTTTTACCATAGAACCAGTTTAAATCCTGAAAGCAGCACTCCTTTGATACTAGATATATTTCAGGCTAGTGTTGATATGTGTCTTTCAGGTGTGTTTTGTGTGTGCACTGGAGATTTCTTTGTCTTTTTGACACGTATTTGACACCTTATTGAGACTTTTTTTACGTCTGTTGTTTTTGACACACGAAAAGCACCTTGATGCCATGTACTTTCTGCGTACTTATGGTGTACATGTTTGACATGTTTATTTTTTGCGTGTGCGCTCAAGACATGAGTCCGTTGAGGCATTTATGACTCCTTTTGGCATTCCATAGTTTTCAGACAAATGCTGAACAGGTAAGCAAACATTTGCTGTGCAGATGTGAGAGCGTTGAGAGGATGGGTTCTCTGTGCACAAGCACATACGCACATGCCGTTTTTATGTACGTGGGTTTTGAGACTAATTAATCTCCATAGGCTTAGCCCACTGAGCCAAACACTGCCCCCTTAAAACAAAACAAAACACACACACACAAACAAAATGACCATTTTAACAAAGTAACACAAAATATTACCAAAAGTAAACTGACATTTAACAACATACTTCATGAGCAAAAACCTAAATAAGCATGTTTTCATTATTCCTTCTCCCAGCCTGTTATGGTATGGGTCAGACTTCCTGCCGACACTCCATATTAAGTCTGAGTTTCCACTCGCGTCCTGTTTTGCAATAGCAACTCCAACACAAAACAAGTGGAACAGGTGGCATCAATAATCCAATGTTGAGTGGGCAGCGAGAAGGCTGACACGGGAGTGTGCAAACCTCATTTCACTGAAGCATACCTCCACTGACCTAACACGATCCTTTGCACCACCAGGAACCTCATCTGAGGCACAGAAGGATGAATGTTTCTGGGGCCTGTTAATGCATGAATTAGAGGTACAACATTAGGAAAGCACAGCCAGTGACACCGCAGCGATCCAATGGTAAGGTTTTAAATCCAACTGTAAAACATTAACCTAAATGTTAATATTATGATTCTACATAGATCACACACAGGTATTTGTGTCTAGGTATTTGAAAGAACAACATATTCACAGAACTGACCATCTTCTCAATTAATGGATGAACCACAAGGGTTTATTCAAGCTGGCAATTGACTACATGTGCAAACCAGTGCCCTCTGTCCCACTGAAAGGATTCTCTCTAAGGCTGGTGAGAATGTAAGCAGCTGTTGGAGCCGCCTGAAACCTGGCACAGTTATACAGATTTTACTCTTAAATAAATCTGTAAAACAAGTATACACAGCTACATTCCACAAAATATTTTGCAACATTTTTTATGAGGACATTGACATTGTGCGAATATGAATATTTGTAAATTGCAAAGGTGACGTAGAACTGTATAAGGATACAAAATTATGAACAGCTCTGGAAAAAATTAAGATCACAGCAAAATTTTCAGTTTCACTCCATTTATGAGTATGTGTCATACCCTGCCCGTGAAAGCCTCATGTGCCACGCCCCCTGATACCTCATGTCTCTCCCCTGATGGATTCCAGCTGTCGTCAATTGTAATCATCTGTTTTTGGTTTCGTTTGTGTCAGCTTTCAGTATTTAGTCCGTGTCC
This sequence comes from Stomatorhinus walkeri, assembly GCA_026784285.1. Taxonomy (NCBI): domain Eukaryota; kingdom Metazoa; phylum Chordata; class Actinopteri; order Osteoglossiformes; family Mormyridae; genus Stomatorhinus; species Stomatorhinus walkeri. Next base: position 12,907 of record JAODUD010010021.1, read on the forward strand.
CTGCACTCAGTGTCAGATCCGTCATTGTGGTGTTTCGTGGCATTCACCCAGTGTTGCCGACCAATAATCTGCCCGTGTTGCGTCATGCCTGCTACACGCCGCAAGCGCCCAGGCACCGCTCCGCCATCGGAGCGTGACAGTATGTGCCTGTGTAAAATATACATTATTTTGCAAACTCCAGCTTGGCTTTTCCTTGATTCTCATTCATGAAGAGCTTCTTCCTTGCTTCTAGGAGCCTGATACAAATTGTCCTAGCAGTGCTTCAAACCACTGAATGTTTCCTATTGTTTTTGAAGGTCACTTGAGGTGATCATCTGATTTATGAGGCTGCTTCTGCCATCTGCCTGGCTGGTTTCTGGTCATTGACAGTGTCTCCTGCTTCCCTTGTTCTTGTGTACCGCTGTCTTACAAGCAGCCTCTGCCTCACAGTGTAGCGTGCTACCAGCAGAACCAGGGATAAACCAGGATTTTAAAATACAGATTTTATCTTAAATATGGAGTAGTCTGTTTATTTTTTCCAGAGCTGTATTTTGTAAAAAGTTGCCATATTTTTTTAGAGCCACTAGGTGAGGCCCTATGTCATATACTGTAAATATCCAACTACAGACACTTAACCATGAATAATTAACCCAAACTGACCGGGACAGCAGCGTCGCAGTATAAATAGCGTATATGTGTTGAACCGTGGTTAAAAAACAAAGACAAAGTGAGATTGTAGTTCAGGTTAAAGTAGCATCCTTCATTCGAAGGGGGCAACAACTGGAAAGGCGCAAAGGATGGCTCCGGTATTAAGTTAAAAAGCTGTTTTATAGATTTTTTATTGTAGGACCTTTGGGGTGTAAAGTATAGCTTCGGTAAAATCGACTAGTTTTAAGTTTTTTTTTTGAAGAAATCACAATACCTTCAGTTTTATATTACTTTAAAATAAACACATGCCAAAGTAGCACCAATGGTGTATCAAAAATCACATCTGAACTTGAATCGTTGCTTGTGTTCTCTGTTTTAATGTCTTGATTACAGCAATACGCTGAAGATTCAAAGGCGTGTGGATTTATCTAATAAACAAAAAAATCTCCGCCTGTAAGCAATGAAGGGAGGCAA
>JAODUD010010022.1:0-13985 GCA_026784285.1 Stomatorhinus walkeri
GGGGCTGCTCGTATTGATACTGTAAATGCGCAGCGGCAGTCACGCGCCTGAGGCTGAGCAGGGGCTGCTCGTATTGATACTGTAAATGCGCAGCGGCAGTCACGCGCCTGAGGCTGAGCAGGGGCTGCTCGTATTGATACTGTAAATGCGCAGCGGCAGTCACGCGCCTGAGGCTGAGCAGGGGCTGCTCGTATTGACACTGAAATCGTTGGCAGGAAGCTGGTGGAGTGGTAGTGGAGGAACAAGCTCTGTCTCTTTGACGCATTTCTCAGTATTTGCAGTTACTGTAACAGAAACGGCTGGGCTAAAGTTTGCCCTACTTTTGTTTTAGGGCAGGGACAAAATATAAAAAGAAAAATTTCTTTCATGTTAGTTTTTTGGGCAGTTTTCTGTAGTTTTGAGTTGTTTTTTAGTGAAATCTAGATTAATACTCTGATAGTATATGCTTTATTCTCCTTAATGATTTAGTTTATCGACATTGTTCAAATTATAATTTTTGAGTATAGAGACATGGTTGTTAACAGACATATATAAAAATACAGCTAGCCAAATATTACTAAAAACAGGTTTCCAGAGGTGCTCAGATGGCGGGGGGGGGGGGGGGATGGGGGGTATAATTGCAAAGTTTAATCTCTATAAGGGGACTAGCTGTGAAACGCTGACCTACTTCAACAATTTGCAGCTAATTTGTGAGACACTCTCTCACTGGCATGTTCTTCTGCAAGCCTGTTTATTACTTAGCATGTCGAGTGGGAATATGAGAACTGCGAGCCTGTGTGGGAACATCAATGTAATGCAGACAGATTTTTCGACGACCTATTTTACAGTTTTGCAATCTGCCTCTTGTGATCTTTCCAGAGAGGTAACCATCACATGAGGATGATAAACATTTTCAGGTAAACATCTTTCAAAGCTTTCAAAATAGCTGTGTTTATTTTATCCATGAAGTACATGAAGACCACTTCTTTTTTGGAGGGCTGTGTTATTTTGGGTGGGTGGCTCTGTTGCTTCACACCTCCTGCACTGAGCGCTTGAATCCCACCTCCGCACAGTGTGCGGCTTTCTAAAGACATGCATTTCAGCTAATTGTTGTCTCCAAGTTGTCTACATGACTGTGCGTGTGTAAGGGACAAGCATGCCATTCATAGTGTGCCCCAGCCTTGCACATTCTGTTGCCTGGGGTTTGCTCCAGATCCTCTGGTTATAATAAATTTACCTATATATGTTAACAGAGAAGCACTACTAATGGTTTTCGCTATTTTCCTCTTTTCCTGTTTCTTTCTGCCCACAGTCAGCTTCAGTGTTTATAATCTAACATTCCACAGTTGTCTGCATTTGTTTCTCTATGTGTATTTGTAGAGTCACGTTCCTGTTTGTAATCTTGTTTAAAAAAAGAGGATGGAACCAAGACAGGCTGGGTACAAGAAGACCATCCCCAGTGAAAAACTCCACTCACTTGGACTGACTCCAGAAAAAGCCAGGTTATGGCTTTGAGGCGCGTGAAGGTGAAAAGAGTCATAGTCGCCTGTAGGACAAGTAGTTAGACCTGTCCACTTCCAAGTAGCACGGGATTAAAAATTACCCTCTGATGGACCATAGGTGTGGCCGAATATGCTAATCGGGCAGTCACTGCTCTCAAGGCCATGCTTAATGAACTGCTTTATCATTTAATATTATCCTTCAATTAGACTGCGTGATGGAGTTGCACAACTGACAGCACCGCCTGTGAAATACCTGAAAGAAGAAAAGGAGAGAAGGAGCCTCTGTATATGGGATTGGTTGATATCTACTGGACAGGCAGTCAAAGGGTGACACACAATACTGGGCTTAGCATGCAAGTCAATCACGATGCAGAGGAGGACACCAGGTGGCGTGTGAGGGACTGTTTAATAATGTATGTGAAGTTCGGCACTCAATGGAATGGGTAGCCAAACATTACTGGCCTTGGATGACAATGGACAGGAATGTGGGGGAAAGTTAATGTAGCATGTTTGTAGAGACAGCCAGCAAGGCCTCTGATTCACAGGAATAGAAATCCAACAGTACACAAGGTCAATGAAGCAGCAAAAACTTACTGGCATGAAATAGGAACAGCCATGCCGGGACTCGCTCCATAAACTTCTATGTGCGCTCCACTTTTAAATTTCAATTCTGCTTTCTTTTTTTTCCAGACTGCACCTTTCTGCTGTTGGGGAGGGACAAAAGGTCACAGGGTCTTTCTAGATGCAGTCAAGACATATGGATCTATAAGATCTGATGATTCCCAGATAGGAATATATGCTTATTGCTGACCTTCAATTGGGAACCACCATTTACCACAGAAATGAGTCCTATTTGTATTCCTGCCAGTTTATACTTTAGATTATCAGGAATAACATACAGAAAGGTCTACAGAACCATCCTCTCCCTCTAAACATTAAATGCATAATGTAGATATTCCATTAGATTTTCAACTGTGCTTTTAAATGTTCAATACAGAAACCAGAAAGTTTTTTTGGCAGCAAGACACATTAATCAGTATGACTACTGCCTGACTCTCTTTTCCATGTGAGTTTGAAAGAGGGCCATATAAGTAAAGAGCTTTTAAAACTGCTCTCACATGTCCTCCTCCTTTATCTGAGCTTCCTGTGGAGTGTGAAGTGCTGATAACCCCCACTGTAACAATATTTCAAAGAAAAGATAGCAGAACATGGGTATTTGCCGCTGGCTCGTCATTGAGTACTGAAATGCTTTCCACGTTCCTGTACTCACTCTGACACTATACCTTATGAATCTGTGTGACAATTGTGAAGATTTCTAATAGTGTGTATTACCCAAGTTTCTGAATTTGTGACTACAAGACACCTCAAACCTGACCTTCAGGACGACGTGTGTACTTTGATACCACCTACACCATGCTTTTTCTTTATGCAGGATACCTAGTAGCAACTGTGGGATGCTCTGTGATTGGTTAATGAAACCAGTTACAAATACAACAGTAGCCAGTACATTGATCTGTGCTTGAGCTTTTTTTTAGGCAGTTTTTCAATATGAGTAGGGTAACACAAATTGTCACGTCTCAGGAAAATGATAGCTGAAGAATATGTTTCATATGAGGCACTATAGTTAAGTGCATTTTGCAGCCATTACATCTACAACCCTTCCCTATTTAAGCAGCAATGCACCATTCAAAGATTTGTGCCATGGCAGCACTTATCTTACAATGGATATAAAATGTGAACACATCCCTGTTAAAATGTCAGGTTTTTGTGATGTAAAAAATGAGAGATGAAGAAAAATAAGTTTTGGAAAGGCCCAGCCAGAGCCCAGACCTAAATCCAATGAAAATCTGTGTGGCGACCTGAATTGGGCTGTGCACAAGAGATGCCCTCGCAATCTGACAGATTTGCAAGGAAGAGTGGGTAAATATTGTCAAGTCAAAATGTGGCATGCTGATAGACTCCAAAAAGACTGAATGCTGGAATTAAATCAAAAGGTGCTTCAACCCCTTTAAGGTATTAGTTTAAGGGTGTGCACTCTTATGCAACCAGCTTATTGTACATTTTTTATTTTTTACATTTTTCCCTCTAACAGATTTGCTTGTTTTATACAGATTCTATGTCACATTAAAGGGGGGAAATGTTATGAAATGATTCATCTTGGCCACAAAAACCTGCCATTTTAACAAGGGTGTGTACACTTTTTATGTCCCACGGTACCTTTTTTGAGTTGTATTAATTTTATTAGTGTTTGTTAAATTGTTTATGTTTACAGTTAGCAACTGGGACAATAACAAATTTTGTTTGCAAGCAGGTACAGATGAAGTTGCTATATTCTCTGTTCTTGGGGTTTTAGCACCGCTACTGCCACAGACAAGATTCATTTGACATTATTTACCCTGTTTACTCTATTTAACCACTGATGGATCTTATCATCACTACACAAAAACAATATATGGATTACAATCTACACCTTAAAATTTACAATTGACGAGATCCAAAACTGTAACTAAAACAACACAGGGCAGCAAAATTGGAACTGAGGATGATTAGAGCTGTATCCTAAACAAGACACCTGTCTTTTTTTACGATTCTGCGTAATCTATACAATCTTTGTTGGGTTTTATTGCCACTTCACGGATACATTATATAGATGAAAATGGACACCTGAAAACCTTCCCCACGAGAGACCCCACACCCCACAACTGGAACCGCAGTGACAAAGGGCAGCAAAAGGCGAAAATAGAGGCTGCAGCTGCCATTGGAACGGGACCTCACTGGAACCAGGAACCACGACGGAAATACAAAGTCATAGTCCAAACCAGAAGCAGGGCTCATATACTCCAGAAGATCTATGCATGTGCAAACAAAGGTATTTACATTGCTATTACAAAATGCATGCTAAAACACGTTTGACTATATGGCTAGTTTGTTCAGTATCGACAATACTTTCTCGCAGCTTGTCTAACATGATCTTTTTTTTCACATACATTACATTCCTTTGGCAGCACAATTCAATAAGACCAATGAAAGTGCAACTTTCCTGGACTTGACAATATTGAACAACTGGACAATGACTCTTCTGTTTTCAGTGTAGCAGAACTAAACGAATGCTTCAAAATATCATTTCCTGGGAAGCTCAGCATCTATGGGAATAAATGGGGATTCAGAATATGCTTTGATCTCAGTGCAACAAAGCTAGATGTTTATTGGACAAATGCTTCAAAATGTCATATCAAGGGAAGCTCGGTGTCTATGGGAGTGAATGGGGCTGTGGGCAGGGCTCGACGCTGGGCTGCTGCATGATGATCAGAGGAACGGTCAAAGTGGCAGCACCTCTTTTTGATTGACAGTATTTTAAAATTATACTTCAGCATCTGAGCATTTCAAGTACGGATTTTCGACATGTGAAGTTTTTTTCATTTTTGGGATTTTCATTTCTACATATCCTACTGTAAATAAATATAAGTAAATAAATTGAAATATAGTGTTTCTTAAATCTTGATTATTCAGTAAGGTTCATACATTTGTAGGTTAGGAAAGTTTGTTCATGCTTCCCCTGTCTGAAAGACCAACAGCCGCCACAAAACTCATTCCAAAATAGTGGAGGCATTCTTACTCTGGGGATCAGGTATCATGCAGATCAGGCGAACAAAACCACGCAAAAGAAAGCAAGAGAGATAAATGTTTGGAATTGTCACAAATACTGAACCGGCTAGAGCAGTTAAATGACACCAGTGATGAACTACAACTAGAATTCATGTAAGAAAGACCAGGTGTGGGTCATTGCAGCGGTATGGAATTTGGAGCCAGCCCCACAGTCCCTCACACCTCCTCCCCCCACCAGGCAACTCCGGGTGCCTGAGACCGTTGCTTGGGCAGATAGCCGCAGGGCTGGAGAGCAGGATGGATGAGGTGAACCCAATGAAAGTCCCCAGTGAGTGACTGCTCCAAAATGTCCCTGGCAGGGATGCAACTGCACTGCTCCAGATTGTAACCCTCCCAGTGGACAAGGTACTGGAAAAAGCTATTCCCTAACCGGGATTCTGGGAGAGCTCACAGGGTATACCTGGAGGATCCGTCAATATAGCTGGGGGTGATGGTGCCCACCAGCCAACTTTGCATTTGACAAATCCACCAAACAACTGGATTGGGAACAGTGGTTCCTGAGAGCCATTGACAATTGGAAACAAATTCCCTGTACAGTATGTGCAAACTAACCTGATTCTGATTCGTTTGGAATTTTGAGTGTCCCAGAGACTTCTAATGGAAAATGTCAGCGAGTACAGCATAGCCATAAATATGTAGATGCCTCATTGACTGCCGCTGTCTACAGGAGATGACGTATCAGCATGGCCACCATCTTTTGTAAGTACCCGCTTCGCTTCCAGAGCCTTAATTTCTGTTGAGAAAGGAGGTGTGTGCCCAATTAAAATATTCATAACTAACTGAATGAATATGCATGTACATATATAGACACATGTACAGTGTACACAATACATAATATACTAATATTAATAAACATATTAATAAATATTTTAATAAACAGATTCATTGTTGATTGAGTTTATTTCTCTCATTTTCACTTACTCCCTCACAATATGTACAAGTGGAATTTACAACAACTGCGTGACTTTCCTCACCTTCAAAATCATGACATTATAATCAAAAGTCAATGGACCAAAAATTAATTATATATAATTATATACAAATTATACAAAAACGACCTGGAAAGAAGACCCATACAATATGGTGGCGACGCTGACCTACGTACCGGTACGCAATGAGGCATCTAGGTATTTATGTCTTTGGATTGCAGTGCCTGGAGGGGATGGTAGTGTGTATGGATTATGATATGTAACTTACAGGGTGTAAATGCAAGAGGAATGGGTGTTAATTAGTACCAAGAATGCAAATATTGTACTTGTGTTCTTGGGAAGAATGGTTTTGCTAACTTGTCTTCCAAGAATGAACTTCGGGTGCAATGAATAATGGGATTGTTCTTGTTAGCAAAGATGCAACCAATGCATCCTTAATATTTGGAGTGAGGCAAGAACGACATCCATCCATTTCTGCCCTCTTTCATACACTTGTTCTTTAGTATTGGAACTGTATTTCAGCAATAGAAGATGATGTCAAACAGGTATGCAAGAAGGCAAGAATAGTTAAGTACGAACACACCCTTAGAGACTGGAGAGTTGACTACGGTTTGTGAAGTTGTCTGAGGGCTGTTTTATTGTTAATAAAAGTAACATGTACTTTGTTGTTTGATAGTGGATATCCCTAAATCCATCACAACTGTAACACATAATTCATAGAGTTAGTTAAAGCTTTGTTTGGACAAGTGCCAGGTCTAGCAGAAAATGAATAAGTTAGATTTGATGACATATTATGTATGATTACAAAGATTTGGATGAATACATTTCTTATTGTAAAATCCATAGTATTTATGCAAATAGTCTAGCTTCTGGCTTTGCAGTGATGTTTTTTTAGGCAAGAACACAAATAACCAAAATATTAACTAAAAATTAATTTGAGGGCTTGAAATAGCAAATTGAGAACCCATTGAAATCATTGCCAGACACAAAAAATAACCTACTAAATGATAATAAATAACACATAAAACTTAAGATAACACTAATACGTAGTAAAAGCATGAATAATAAGATATTCCGCATTGTATTGAACTTGGGTACTAACATATCGCATTAGAACAGATTCACAGTGTGATATCGAGCATTGTAGCAGGACTGACTGTATGTAGTCTGTCATTGACTGAAATATTATTATACATGACTGTATATCTATAATTGGCTTGCTGATGTATATCTATAATTGGTTTGCTGATGTTTTGTAAAAGCAAAAATTGTCTTTCAGATTTCTTTCCATTATTGAAAACAGGTGCTAATAAAGGTCTAAAAGGAAAGTAGTGTAAAGCGAAGTAGTGTTCAGTTCGTACTGTTATATCACGGAAAATGTTGATCATAGTGCTAATGAGAAACAAATGGAATATAAATGATGAGATATAAAAATATGAATTATATAAATTACATTAAAATATGAACACATGGGGAAATATACTGAAAATTAGCTTCTAAGTGGTATGTGCAATAAATTAATAGGTGTTGTTTCAGAGTCACGACTACAACTTGGAATACTCAGGTAAAAACACATTTATTGACTTTTACATTTCCAGTTGATCAATCCAGTACATCTACAAGTTGTATGGGGTGGTGAATGTGAGGAGTAGCGATGAGATAGGCGGAGCAGGTCACGGGCCTGTCTGGGGAATACAAAGGTATTGTTTCCGACAGTCCAGTCCCCTTTCTAGTTTTTGTCGAATTATACACATGTAAAATGTCTCCAACACGTTTACGTTTTTCTTTATTTCTTTCCACAGTGTAGACCATTGCAATTGCCTACCCCAATTTCGTTACTAGCTACTTGCAGTGAATTTAAACTAGTAAATTCATGCTGGATTCTTGCTGTAGGTACACTGTGTGGCCTCTTGAAGAATAGACAAGGGTCTCTTATCTCTCTGATATGGTTTGCTTCATTGTATGCTTAATATGGGTGTCCGAGCAGCATTCTTCTTCAGACTGACTTTATTCAATAGAGAGTTATGAATGTTCTCTAAGCATTCCACGGAACCCGCTATCAGGAAGGGGAAAAATTTTTATTAAGGGAGAGAAGGGCTTGTCTCATGCGTCGCATATCTATTATTAAAAGATACAGGAACTGGGTGTTCCGAACGTCAGAAATATTTTGAATGGCTTTATGGGGAAAAAAAGAGAAAATTGTTGTAACATATTCTGTCACATTTTGTAAGAAAATGGACATTGAGGTGAGAAATAGAATTCCCCTCATAATTCTCTTACATAATACCTTTTTGTTAAAGTATTACAGTATTATAGCTTAATGCCCAAATGTAACCTTGGAAACTTGCGCAAGATATAAATACCAAGCATTAAATATTAAAAAGGGGCCCTTGCCAAATACAGAGCGACTCATTCAAAACGCAGGAGGGAAATTGGTTTATATTCAAATTAAAATTTGCCAGAGCAAAAGGAGATTAGACCACAATACATATTCAAATGCTAATGCTGAACATTTGCCTGAGGAGCACTGGCCCATATTATTCGACTTTGTGTGATTGTCCCAAGTGCTAACTCATGCAGGAGATTAGTAAGTGCAGTGTTTGTTAGGAGGTGTGACAGCAATACATTTAGATACGCCGCTCAAGTCTGCACCAGGATCAAAGCCAAAACAATCCAAAAACATTTGCATTAATTCTGCTATCGCAGCTTGCCAAGGAGAAAGGCTCTGGAAGGTTATAGTTCTAATTACAAACTAGAACAGGTGTTCCTGTTTTGAACAATAGGTTTAGTAGTATGTGTTGTGTTTATGTGTGAATGTCTGATTAAGCATATGCATGTTCACAATTTCACATGTCAATAATTTTTTAAGAATATTATTTGCAATAACTACAGTATAAAATGAAAATGTATTTAATAATGGCATATAAAGTTGGATGACTTGTCATAATGTTTATACACTATATGGACAAAAGTATTGGGGTACGCCTCCTAAATCATTGAATTCAGGTGTTTCATTCAGACCTTTTGCCACCTATCTATGCAGTCAGGTTTACAAACATTTGTGAATGAAAGGGTTGTCCTAAAGAGCTCAGTGAATTCCCTGCAAGATATTCCATGGTCAACTGTAAATGGGATTATTGCAAAGTGGAAGGATTTAGGAACAACAGAAACTCAGCCACGAAGTGTCAGACCATGTAAAGTGACAGAGCAGGGTCACTGAGTGCTGAGGCGCATAGTGTGTAAAAGTCACCAAATGCCCTGTTGTCTCAATAACTGCAGAGTTCCAAACTTCCTCTGACATTAACATCAGCACAAAAACTGCACAAGGAGCTTCATGAAATGGGCTTCCATGGCTAAGCAGTGTTATGCAAGTCTCACATCTCCAAGCATCAGATGGAGTGGTCGCCGCCATTGAACTCTGGAGCAGTGGAAATGTGTTCTGTGGAGTGACCAATCATGCTTCTCTGTCTGGCAGTCTGATGGACGAGTCAGGAGAACTTTACCTGTGTGACTGTCTCATTGCACAAAGCAAGGTCCATAAAGGCATGTTTCAGTGAATTTGGTGTAGAAGAATTTGACTGACCTGCACAGAACCCTGACCTCAACCTCACTGAACACCTCTGAGATGAACTAGAATGGAGATGACAAGCCAGACCTTCATGTCCTACATCAGTGTCTGACCTGATTCTGGATGAATGTGAATAAATTCCCACATACACACTCCCACTCTTATGGGAAGAATCTCAGAAGAGTGGCAGCTGTTATAGCTGTAAAGGGGAACTAACTCCATATTGGTGCCTATGGATTTAGAATGGGATGTCATAAAAGTTCCTGTGGGTGAAATGGCCAGGTGTCCCAATACTTTTGTCCATATCCTCCAAGGAAAAAGTTTCTTTCAATTTTAGTTTTTTTTTACTTTGGAGGAAATAAGACATCTTACAATTTATATTTCTTCAAATTAATTTTTACTTTCAATTTTACAGAATGTCCTCTTCAGTATACAACAGGAATAAATATGTTCCCTTAAATCAGTGAAAAGATGGATGCAAAAACAAAATGTCCACTACAAATGACATAAATGAATGGCTGGGGTCTCAGGACGATATAGTGTAATACAAGAGATTTTTTGCCACATTCCCCTTTTTACATTTAATATGGATGGATTTTAAAATAAACACTTAGTCCTTGATCTTGGGGTAAACCGAGCCAGAATAATAATGTTATGCTTAGCAAATTATATACCCATCGGTTGGTGTTGATTGTTTGCATGTTTGATTTCCTAAGTTTCTTGTAGACTTGTAGAGGCTTGCCAGATAGCCACAAATGTGCCTGTATTAACACATACTAAAGGTGTATTCTCTGTTTTCTATCACTGAAACTTGAAAGACCCATAGTGTAACACAAAAATGTAACATGATCTTAAGCCCTGTGTATCTTGATTGTAATTTCACTGACTTCAGGGTTTTTTTTAGTCATGCTCTCACTCTTCAATGATGACATTCAGTGGGTGTCTTAAATTTCATCACGATATAAAGATTTTCATAGATAAAATTAATTGGCAATGTTTTCTTGTACAGCTCTGCAAGCCGATAAATGCTTCTACCAAGACAAAGAAATGCTTTTATTACAGGCCAATGATATTCAGGAAGAATACAAAGGTCACCATGGAAACAGAAAACAGCAAGATTCAATATGTATAATACTTATATTTATTTTAAGGGTTATACTGCTACCATTAGTAATTCATATTTCTTTGTATTTTGTTACTGATCATTCTCCCCCCTAAGAGCTGCGAAGAGGTTTGATTGATTCTGAAACACGGTAAGATAGTTTGTTAATCTTAATGCAGGCACACTGGGACTGAAGGCCAATCCAATACAGAACATGACCCACAGGAATGATACTGCTCTAGAGGGAAACACACTGTAGCCAAATCAAATGGAAATCAGTTCTGCAACATGGTAATTCGATCAGGTCCTGCATTAATAAACTCACTCTATAAAAAATCTATCCCCTTATCCTTGTGGAAGGAAGTAATGAGTGAGTTTAAGTGGATATCAGCCAAATGGACGATAAACAGGGTAATATAGTTGGATAAAAATAATTTCAGATTGGTTTCTGCCACAATCTGGTAAGGTAAGTCATACAACTTGTAAAATAGATAATAACTTTAATAATCTGCCTTTGATACTAGCATGATGCATTATTTTATTTAACTTTATAAATGATTTACTGCATATATAAAACATTATAAAAATATATCTTGTGCTTCTCTCCCTGGTGTGTTTGTGTGCACATGGAAGTGTGGGCTCATGTACTGTGATGACCTGCGCTCACCCATTTGGGATGATAAACAGCCCTGCATAGGTGATGTTGGCTCTTGGTATGCAAACCAGGACATCTTGATAAATATGATTACAGATGTGTATTAAGCACCCACATTGTCCTCCCCCTCTCCCCCATCACCGCAAAGTTGCTTTGACAGTTCCAGTGACACTGCTCCTGGCTGAATCCCCCCCCCCCCCCCATGTATATCTGGACAGTCTGAGTATAATTAGAATTAATGTTGAGTGTGGACTAAGGAAATGAGGCATTATAGAGGGAATCAGCTATTCATTTTAATTTTATGCATCAGTTGTTGAATTTCACAGGCCATAATGGATGGACTGCATTTCTGTTTCACTGCTGCCTGTATGGCAGGACAATCTTGCTTCTCCATATGCATGTAAGAGGAGGAGAAATGGTCCTTGGGTCAGAATTAACAAGGGGAGAGAGAGAAGAGCTTTGGTGTCCAACAGCGTGCAAGAAAAGTTGCAAAAATAGTAGTGCTATGTACCATGATTTTATTACTAGATTTTCATAATAGCACAATGCATGCAAAATAATATTAACTATATTTTTAGCTATAAAATGAATTCCATGCATTTATGCTTAATTACACTATTATTTTGAAAATATAGACTCTTTAGTATCAAATCAAATTGTGCGGCTTTGAGGAACTCATAAAATCAGTTTCTGACTAGACAAAATGTTATAATTTTTTGTATTGCTGAGCTTTGTTTATAAGGTAGTATAGTTTTGCTACAAATGTGAAATATACAGAACCAATATACAGAGCCAATATATTTATCCCTTTATATTTGGATTGTTGAATAGCTGAATCCCACTGCATTCACCCTGATTATCCTGCTCCTAACCCCACGGCCAACCAGCTGGTATGCAGTGTAGGGCTTCTAGAGCCATCTATGAAGGGGAGGAGATAGTGTCTTGTAGTGTTTCTACCCATTCCCTGCAGACCATGGTCGTATATTGTTATGGACTTTATTACAGATCTTTCCCTTTCAAATGGATTTAGTACTATCGGTGTTCCTGTGTATCGATTTCCTAAAACGTGTTGGTCATGTAGCAGGTGGAGGGAGTGGAGGGTTTCTATATTTTTTTCTTTCTTCCTCTTGCAGATGGGACATCGTAAATTAGTTGGCTAACAGGAATTTAAGGAGCCAGCTGGGGTCCTAGGAGCAGGCCTGAAATGAGTAGTGTTCACCGTGTGCAGGGCTTGGTGCTGTTGAAGGTTTGGTTGAGTTTTCCATTTTTATGTTATATAGTCATGGTGCTTAGTATGCTAAGTTTGTTTCTGTTTAGTATGATCGTGAATAAACACTGATTAGGCTGCTGGTATTGATAGTATTTTTAGCATTGCAGTATAGTGCTTAATTTGTCGGTCACACAGGGTGCGGTTTGGACTCTATCCACATCCTATAAAACATAATTTGTGTTTATTTTGTATTTATTTGCAGCATTTTGTCTCATTAGCCATTGGGTGAGCAATATGCATGCGGTGCTAACTGCATACTTATATCAACCAGGCATGTTTATAGTTTTTTTGGGATGGGAATGTACTTTTGGGGATTCTTTTCCAGAATTCTAAGTTTGTATTATGTGTATCTAATGTTTGTTTATTTGTTTCTTTGACACAGCTAGATTTCCGGCTGCTGATATCTCCCTTTATTTGTATCTGGGGGGTGCTGCATACCTTGTGCAGCTGCTGCTCTTTATTAGGTGGTTTTGGTTGTTTTGTTTTCCATTAGCCTGGTGGCAATAGGTTGTATATAATGTAGCATTGCAGGAAATGTGAGCCATAGGCTAGAAGGCTTTTTCATTTCTTTCCCCCTTGATCCCTTTTGTTTTTACTGGGGTTGGCCGGGGATAGTTGGGGGACTGATGAGTGGCGAGGCTTTGAAAAGCATGTTCACTAGCATAATATGAGGTATGTGGTGTATTTTTACTTTTTGTGTGTTATAAGTGCTTGAATTGATCCACACGTGGCCTTAGACCTCAGCAGCTTGTTAGTGCTCTACCTTTGGTAGCTCGAGTAGCTTAAAATGCCAATGGCTTTGTTATCCCCCATTTTTCATCTCTGTATCTATTGACCAATTGAAATGGCATGACTCCCAACATTTAATAAAGATTGAATCTTTATATTCTTTCCCAAAGCCTGCTGATACGTTTTTTTTTTAGGATTGGCATAGTTGACCCTCACCCGGGGAAGAAGGGGTGCTGCAGTTAATCTCCTGTGCTATGTGATGGAACTGGCCGATTGTGTGTTTAATCAGGTTTTTAGGTTCTTCATGGTGACAGAGGACATTATCTTAGACCTAGGGCCACGTTTCACACCTCACGTATAAAGGTCATTCTATGCCTAACTCGAGGTTAACATTAACCTTCTTATGGGTATGAACCTCAAATCAATGGCCAGATGGAAAGACTGAATCATAAGAGTGGTAGTGTCCTGAGATAATACTACTCCTGAATGTAGATGTATTGGAATTCTCTCTTGAGCAGAATTTTTCCACTAGTCACTGGTTCACATGTCAGTTTCTACTTCACATGTGTTTTAAGCTATCTGGGG
>JAODUD010010023.1:0-13977 GCA_026784285.1 Stomatorhinus walkeri
CACTCTTAATAGTTGATAACATGAAAATTATTCTGACTGTTGTTTACATCAATTATTTAGATAAATGAGAAAAATATAATTTGCATAATAATTTGGAACAGGGTGTATTTAAGAAACAATACATTTCCCATATATTTTGTCTCACACAGAGTGTCCATGCTCAAAAGACTCACTCTGTCAGGACTGCTTCTTAGAACCTTGGTTCCTCTCACGTTTTTTTTGCTTTATTTAAGCTGCGGGGAACTGTAGCTCTCCCTAAATGTGCTTAGTATGTTTTGAGAAGATATCAAGATCTTCAGAGTGTAAGCAAAACAAAACTATGACTGTGTCAACCTGAAATGGTGCATTATGTATAGCTCAGATGTATATATGTAATAAAACAATGAGAGAAGAAATACTGGAAATGCAAATCTAAGCAATACAAAAACATGAAATATTAGGTCAGTGTGCAGATAGCATTTGGAGTGGTAAGTTCAAGATCAATTTATCTTCAGATTGTGTGCAACTCATTTATTGTGGAAAGTGAAGAATAAGTGAAGAGTAAAAATACTATGAGGGTAGTCAGTTCTTGCTTTATATACAAATTATTTATTGCAAATAGTGTAAAGTAAAAATTCTCTTTTGAGAAAAGAAAAAAAAACAATTCGAAAAGTGAAAAGCACTAACAAAAATGTACAGTCCTACAGCAGACCATCCTATTTCATCTGACAGGTTATTCTCAGGTCAAAGTCTTCAATCTCACTAGAACAGACAAAGGTACACAGTTAACAATGTTACAGGTACCATTTAACCTTGCAGGTCTTTTCCTGCAGCTCTTACCTTCTGCTGTGCTGAAGACCTGCAAGGGACAAGTTCTCTGCTTCCTGCGTGGACACACCTGTCAGCTGAGCTAGAGCACAAATGATGGACTGAACAAAACAAACGAAAATACATTATGAAACACTGCTGTACTAAAATCATGTGAGGTTGTCATTGTATTTCAGTAAAAGAACTAATTGGCCATTCAAAGCAAATATAGTACAAAATACATTTATATGGGAACCTTTCGGATCTGTAGGGCAAATCATGAATGAGAAAGACATGACGAAATATATTACTGGCCAAAATAAGGCATTTGTTATGCGTGTCAGTGTTTCCACTGTTTCATGTGTCATAAATATCATCATTGACATAAAAAAGAATTTTAGTGATACTAAACATGTCAATTTAGAAGCTTTAAATTAACTTTTTTGAGATGGATACCATAGGGATAGAATATTTGTAGTCAATTTATATGCATCCTTTATCCATTTTAAGCTGATACTTTAATAAAAAAAAAAAACTTTAATGCACATTAACATATATACATGCATAGCAAAACAGAATGTGGGTTTGCTTTAAATAATTATTCAGTCCATTTCATCAAGATTTGGTTGTACTGAGATGCAGAGACTTATGCAGGGCTAAAATAAATAATCATACTAAAAGTTAATAATTAACATAAAGAATTGCATGGCAATTTATTAGTCAGCACAGTTGACTCCAAAGTCATCAAGATGGCAAAAGACATTTTCAACAATATAAAAAATTAATATAACCTAAATTTTGGATAGATGGATGTATAATAACACATATACTGGTACTTAACTCAATTTCGCACTGTGTGAAACAAGCAGATATAAATGAACATACCTTTGATTGTATAATTTGGGGATATACAGTGCAGTTCGCCATGTCTCTAGGTACGGAAGTGGATTAGGGACACCATGACAATATTATTTGAATTCTGACTTTAATTTACTGTAATCTCAGAATTCTGCATTGTTTCTCAGAATTCTGACTGTTTAATCTCTTTTTTTCTAAACTCAGATTTCTGATTTAAGAGAATTCTGAGATTACAGTCAGAATTCTGACATTAAAGTCACATTAAAGTCAGAATTCAAATAATATTTTCATGGTGGCCCTAATCCTCTTCCGTACCTAGGTGAGAGATCACAGACCAATTGTCTACCTAAGAGATAGTTTGTAAGATTTTGGAAAAAAATCTGACCGCGCACTTTTCCTGCTGTATTCACTTCACTGCCACGCTAGGTGGCTGGTGTCGCGTATGCGTACGCAGATCGGGCAAGAATCGCAGATCAGACAGCCACAGCCATCAAATAGTGACGTACGCGGAAAACAAGTTTGCACATGCGTCCGCAGATCGGGCCAGAATCTATCTTTCTTTTTCTTTCTTTCTTTCTTTCTTTCTTAATTAATAATTTTTTTGCAAGAACTGTATATACATAAAACACAAAACAATGTACATTCATTTCCAAATACCAGACATACAGAATACAATATACAACACCCACGTCTAACAAATAAGAATGCTCGGGCCAGGATCGCAGCCAGCACAGCCATGCGCGGTGACGCATCTGCATTTAAGGGGCGCTTATTTCTTACATCATTTTCAAGCGTCAGTTTCTAAAGGGGTTCGATAATAGTCATTTCGCACGAGAAACCAAAACGTAAGGTAAATGATATGGATTGGTTGAAATTTCCAGTATGAATTAAAATGTCATAGAAGAATATTTAGAGAAATAGAGATGTGATTCCTAAAATATATATTTTTTTATGTTTTCGGGTCCTGTTAGTGTGCGCCGGGTAGTATTAGCATAGTAAACGGAAAAGTGTTTAGTTAATTTGCTAGCCCCTTGTATCTTCGCTAAGTTTAACATCTAGAATTGGCAATCATTTGCAATATTTAGTGTAAAAGAAACAGAACGAACCTGTTGCCGATGTATAAATTTAATTTAATTATGCAACATTAGATGATGCGTGGGTTTTAAATTATATTTTTTAGCAATTACTATGCATTTTCTAGTCATCTTACTTAATGTTATAACATGATCTTCCCAGCAAAGTAGGTTAGACCAGTAAGAGTTTTATTTAGTTCTTAAGTAACATCGTGTATTTCTAAATTGGTTGGAAAATGTCGTTCTTGTTATTTTAAAATAGTATGTTATTTAAGACCGTTCGTTTCTGTGTGACGCTCTTAAGTATTATTTTTCACTGTATTTATAAGAAGAGAAACATCACTAACAGCAATTACCAAGCTTGCGTGATACATTTTCAGTTGCTCTTGTAAATATTGGCCGTAATCATAAATGCTAATCAGGGTATCTGAGCATTTAAAACGATGGATTTTCTATGCACAGACAGAACATTGCATTGTAAATGTTAATTTCTGGCAAATATAATACAAAGAAAAATTTGTGCAAAACTAATGGCAGACTTCCACAAACAAACAAACAATTAGTTTTGACTTAATCTTTGTAAACTAATACTTAATATGGATCAAAAGCTGAATACATTTCCTTTCATTAAAATGCAGTCTAGAATAAACACAAATTCAATTCAGTATCAGAAAACAATGTCTGTTCTTGTTTTTGGTACAGTACAGAGTAGTAGGAGCAATGGCAGTGAAGTCAGGAGAGGAGCGACTAAAGGAAATGGAGGCTGAAATGGCACTGTGAGTAAAAACTGCATACTAGGCACTCCCGCATTTTATGCAGATCTTTTTTTTTGTGCCTGTTCTCTAGTACCTGATCTAGTTTGATAGACTGATGTACCTGTGGATGTTTATGGGATTACTGAAGTAAACGAGAATTGGAAAAAAATGTCATATTTCTTATGTGGGCAAGGGTCTTCTAATTAGCCCTATGGTGATGTGATCTGAGTGGACTAGGTAGTTGTTCTTTCTCATCCACAGATTTGAACAGGAAGTACTGGGTGGTCCAGTGCCTGTTCCTGGTGGCAGCCCAGCAGTGGTAGAGGCTGTGTCCGTCGCCCTTGCTGTGCCTGCTGTGCCTGTTGTCCGACCCATCATTGGGACCAACACTTACCAGCAGGTGTGCACATACACATAGCTGGACTTCTACCAATAGACACCTGGCTTCCTTTCTCTATACTCAGGCAGGGGAGGTGTAGTGTTTTGAGAACTTAGGGCTTTGAATTACTAGTTTGGCGCTCATATTGTTGAGGTGGTACTGAACTTGAGTATTTAGAAAATAACTATAAAGTAAGTTTAAAATACATTGAGGTTTAGGCATATTTCTTTAAAACTGAGCAGCATTCATGGTTCTTTATTTTTTTTCTAGTATTTTTTGCGGATTGTCTTTTCTCCTTTTCATTTTAAGTTTCATATGGATCTTTTCAGGTACAACAGAGTCTAGAGGCGAGGGCTGCCTTTGTAGGAACAACACCCCCAGCTTTTGTTGGGCCAGGTAAAAATATGCTGTAATTATTGATGAGTAGTAATAAAAAACCTTATTTTGCATCCAAGACTATATAAGGGATCATCGTGTTAACCACCACATGAAAAACAATTCAAAGTTCAGCATATACACACACATACACAGTGTGTGTGCTCAAAACAAAAAATAAAATTATCAGAACATATGAAAATGAAGAATAA
Organism: Stomatorhinus walkeri; assembly: GCA_026784285.1. NCBI lineage: Eukaryota > Metazoa > Chordata > Actinopteri > Osteoglossiformes > Mormyridae > Stomatorhinus > Stomatorhinus walkeri. The sequence continues at coordinate 4,439 of JAODUD010010023.1, forward strand.
TGTGACAGACAGAACATTTTTCTCCATTATCCAAAAACTTCAGATATTTTGTTGGATGGCTAGATGAACACTGTTTCAGTCCCCAAACTTCCTCAAGGGCACCCCAGCCATTCCATTTATTTTTTACAATTCACATGTATCAGTTTAATTATATATAAATAACTACTAAATAACTATCTAAAACTTATGTTTTGTTAGAGACAGGTCTACAAAGGCAGATGCTTGAAATGTGATGCTTCTGTGAGATGAGACTTAGGAGATGCTTACCATGGGGTATGCTAGGTTGATGTCAGTGGTTGGGCATTCTCAAGTTATGTCATAGTGTCAGCAGGCATTTCAGTGCCTCTTTTGAATGTTTAATGGATTTATTGCTCTTATTCTCCAGCTGTCCCTCCAGTCAGGCCATCTCCAATGCGGCCTGCGTTTGTTCCACACATACTGCAAAGGGCAGGTATCTGGCATTTAAAATTATATGTTTGACTATCTGCAAATACAACAAACCTTTAAGGATTTTCCTGAATTACTTGTTTTGCATTTTATTTTGGAGGAAATTTTTTTTTGCTTGTGTGATATTTTTTTGAAGGTAGTCAAAAATTGCCCATGATGCGTGGACCACCTCCCCAGGGTATGATGGCTCCACCTTTACCCAGGCCACCTCCACCTCCCCCTATGATGATGGCTCCCCCTATGCCTGGCCCCCCTCAGCATCACATGGGTCCTATGGGACCAATGGGACACATGGGCACAATGCCATCGGTTAGTATCAGAGGGAGGTAAATGAAATGAAACATCATCAGAATTGTCCTCCTTTGTGTCCATGTGTTCATCTTCTTTCTCCTACAGTTTTATTTTATAACTCTTTTCGTTGCATCGCACCTTACTTTGAGTGCATGTTTTTCCTTCTATCCCCTCAATCTCCATTTGTTAATGCTCTTGTCTACAGGTAGGAGGCATGAATCCAATGGTGTCTGTTCCACCACGTCCTGTAGTCCAGAACCCTCCCAAACTAACACCCACAGTTATCCAGGCTGCCCCAACTGTCTACACAGCTCCCCCAGCACCCAAGAAACCTGACCTTCGTGCTCAGAGACAAGCGCGCATGGTAATTACAGCCACAGACTCATTCACGCACTTCCTAATGTGCATATATTCTTTCTTTTGAAAACATCAGGATGGTTTGTATCTGCAGTGTCAGTAGTCAAGACAGAGCAGCATGTCTATAACTGAATCACTTGTACAAGTCTTGTTTTTAGCATAAAGCGTGTTGTTCACATCTTCAGTTGGCTTGTTTTACTGAACCCATATGCTGAATTTTCTTTATTCACCAGCTTCTGCCTCTCACTTCCTCTACTTCACACTTGCTTCATCTCTTAGGAGGAGTTGGCAGCTTCAGTGGCGGAGCAGCAGGCAGCAGTAGTAGCAGCTGGCCTTCTGGAAGCGAAGAAGGAGTGCTCCACCACAGATGAGGCTGTCATTGGCCCCAGTATGCCAGAGCCTGAGCCCATCCACACTGAGGTTTGCATGCGCTTTACCTTTAAAGGAAAAATGCTTTCCCAGACACTGTATTTTTAAAATTTATTTTGTTATATTTAGTGACATTTCCGTTTACGCTGCTCAAAAAAATTAAAGAAATACTTTGAAAACACATCAGATTTCAATGGGAAAAAATCATGCTGAATATCTGTACTGGATAATGTGTTAGGGATGAAAGAATGCCACATCTTTTGATGGAAATGAAAATTATCGACCTAGAGGGCTGAATTCAAAGGCATCCTGAAAATCAAAGTGAAAAAATGATGCGGCAGGCTAGTCCATTTTGCCAAAATTTCATTGCCGCAACTGCTCACATCTATGAAAACATAAGGTACTAGTGGAAGACCTGCTAGTTCTGATATTCTATGGCAAATGCCAATCGAGCTCCATGGTGCAGGGCAGTGAGCACAGGGTCCACTAGAGAACATCAGGCCACTCTCATGAAGTCTGTTTCTGATTCGTTCAGAGACATTCACACCAGTGGCCTGCTGGAGATAATTTTTTAGGGTTCTGGCAGTGCTCATCCTGTTCCTCCTTGCACAAAGGAACAGATACCAGCAGTGACACTGACCGTAGTGAAAAAACTGTCAGAAAAGATGTCAGTGGCCTCCACCTGTAAAACCATTCCTGTTTTGGGGGTCGTCTCATTGTTGCCCCAGTTTCATTAACACTAAAGCAGCTGAAATTTATTAACAACCTCCTCTGCTACTTACCTGGCCAGATCAATGTCCCGGAAGTTTAATTGACTTGATGCTGTACTTTGATTTAAAAAAATTATCCTTTAATTTTTGAGCAGTGTAGTAACCCATATAGATTACATTGAAATGCTTGTTAACAAGAGTTTTTACACTGGATTTTTGCAAAGATCTCTGTATTTGTTTGTGCAGTACTGGATAAATCACTGAATTACCAAGAATATTTGTTTTATCAAATAAGCATTTCCACTGTTGTGAGTTTGTTTTGCATGCATGGAATTTTCTTGTTCTTGTTGTCATTCCATATCAAATCACCCCAAGGGTCACCCTCCTGGTAATTCTGAAACTGTAATATTTGTGTGTTGGTTGAATCTATATGGCAACAAGAGCATGACAGCTCATTCTTAAAAAATCATAACTCGAAAAACATCATCATCAAAGTTTTGTCAGATCATCTTCAGATATCAGCAAACATGGTAAAAATTGGAAAATCATAGTTAACTGCCCTCATGGTCAAATGAGGATATGAAAATAGGCGATCCTGAAAATTGAGCATATTTCAGAAACTTGCTCTGAAACTTCTGTATCAGTACTGCTTATGGTTACTGCATACACATGGCCTAATATATGATAAATTGCAGGAAAAAAATCTTTATCGAGCATTCTGTTTAAATTCTACAGAAAAAGTTAACAAACCACAAAGTTTCACAGCAATATATGCCACATCAAAAGAGCTATGAATGTCAGAATTTGTACTGAAATGCTGAGTCTCCAACCGTATACAATTACAGTTTCAAAGGGCTGTAGTTTCACAACTATTAGCGATACAGACCTAATATTTGGAATTTCTCTTTGAGTTTGGTATAGGAGCACTGTGTTTTTTCAGGGAAATCTGAGATGGCGAGCTGGGAATTTTTTTTCTCCCAAACTGGGTGTTATGATATGGGTTCCCTCCCATCCAAGGATATATGGCCCTAAGTCAGGACACTTTGTGCCTCTAGATTGTCCATAGTGGTGTGTGTGAGTGTGTTTGTATGCATGTGCTTAGCAATGAACTCACAGGCTGTGCAGAGTGTTTGATTCCTTGTCCTACCTGCTATAGGTGTTGGGCTTGCTGTAAATCGCACTACATGAACAGTTATAGGAAATAATGGCATACATTTGTCATTTGTTTCTCTTCTCATGTGACTCATCATAAGCACATTGGGGTGATATTAACTTGTAACGTTTCAATCCAGCCAGCAGATGGTAGTGCTGAGGAAAAAAAGAAGGGAAAGCAGGAAAAGGTTAAGAAGTGCATTCGCACAGCAGCTGGGAGCTGCTGGGAAGATCAAAGCCTACTGGAATGGGACACAGGTACCACACCAGCCATCAATAAAATTCTGCCTAAAATGAGCTGATTTTAACCCTGCCGCTCAGTGCAGGTACTGTGTCCTGGTATATGTACTGAGCAGGTCCTTGCAAAGGAAATATTGCAGTTCCAACTTCACTGTTTTCAGTTTTGTTTTATAAATGTTTGCATCACCTTTCCCTCGATCCATTTACAAAAGACACAGAACTCTTTCATGTCAGATGATTTCAGGATCTTCTGTGGAGACCTGGGCAATGAGGTTAACGATGACATCTTGGTGCGGGCCTTCAGCCGCTACCCATCCTTCCTGAAGGCAAAGGTGGTGCGGGACAAGCGCACAGGCAAGACCAAGGGCTATGGCTTTGTTAGCTTCAAGGACCCCAATGACTATGTACGCGCAATGAGGGAGATGAATGGTGAGGAAGTTTTTCTAGGTCTTTCTTTCCCTCGCTTATTATTAGCTTGCTGTTATATGAATGAGCCTTTAAGTAAGATGGTGTTTTTGGGAATGGACTACCATAATGGAATGGATGTCGTTTGTGAACTGCAGACTGCCTGTATTGTACTTTAACCCTCACTTCTCCAAGGATGCAAACTTGTCACCTTTTGGCCAAATTCACCATTCACCAAACTGAAATAGGTCATTTTGTGAATGTTGTTGATCCAATGAGTTTTTAAACAGGGGGGGGGGGTGGTGGTCTGTGAGGACGGAGTCATGGGTAGAGGTGCACCAATGCCAGGCAATGATCCATACCTAATTAGATTGGGTATCAGCCGTATGTGTCCGATCCACGTCTGATACTTATTTAGTTTTCGGCAATCTGTAACAAGATAGCTCCTGTTTCATGGTAAATCGATTTGTACATCAACTCTGACAGCTCTTTTTTTTTTAGTTGTGTTTTTGTGGTGTTCAAGATGCAACCTAACGCTGCTGCTCAGTCTATTTGGGACTTATTGGGTTTGTGGCTTCTGCCTGCTGTGACAACATCTCTTATTTTATTCTATTTTGTATGACTCGTATTCACAGCATTACATGTGCATACTCTTTGCAATAGGAAGAGAACATCCGATAAGCGGGTGATGATCTGTTAGTATTTTATGCTTGAAATAACTAGTAGCACAGCTGTTTGCAATGTTTGTAAAAACAAATTTTTGAGAGGTGGACTTAGTGTTCAGTGCAAAATCCTGCTACACAAAGCACTCGCATTTACACACAACATGAGTAATACGTAAAAATCAAATGGATGATTTGAAAGTCATTAGCTTGTGGCACACTTGGCTATTTTTCCACACTTGCTATAGCTTGTGATATACAAGATGCTGCTATCACAGTGAAGTGTATGTGTCTGATTGTATTTTCAGTATTCTTAATTCAGAAGAGAGAGATCTCTGTGGGGCAGCCTGCGTGTGAGGGATGGGCAGTGCTCTTGGTCTCTCGTGTAGTAACGGAGACCCTGCTTATGGTGATGGTGGCGTGGAGAGCTAAATGTTCAATTGTAATTACAGTTCATTAGAATCAGTGCTAACAATGCCCAAGTTACAAGTCTTTTTGCATATATGCACAGAAACACAAGCAATTTGTCAAAACATCTAGTGATATTCCATCACATGTATTCAGAAAAATACATAGTTTTTGACTGACTAGCCCGTAGTTTACCTGTTCTTGCCCCAGGTATACATTTGATTGCAACCTGAAGCCCACACATGGTGTTAACTAAATTATAATAATATGAATTAATGATTAAAAGTAACTATTAGCCAGCTTATTGTCAATAATAAATAATTCTTACAAAGTTATAAAAACCATATCTAAGTAGTTAACCATGATGTTTCCATAAACATAACATTATAATGTCAGTCTCCTGCCCACAGTGAGACCTACTGCTTATTAATTAAACAGTGGTATTGGATCAGTACTCAGGATTAGCCAATACACAAAACCCAGGTATTGGTGTCAGTATTGGAACTGAAAAGGTCAGATCTGTGCATCCCTAGTCATCCCTGGGAGAAGACAAAACTTCTGGCTTTAGACCGGCACTTGCAACTGCAGCGCAACTGAAGAGAGTTGAGGTCAGGGATGAAATGATTACCTGTCTCATGATAAACCATGGTAAAATGCCCAATGGATAGTACTACCATCAAATTTTAATTATTAAAAGCATGGTTGATTGTCGTTTTGAAGTATTCACATTAAATACTGTCCAGCATTTACCAAAGGTAGCAACAGTCTCCCAGATGCAGGTGCGCAGGTGAAGCATGCAACTTGGGTTTGTTTTGTTTTGTGTCAGTGGAAATATGCCGTAAGCCAGTTACACCACTGCAGAGATTTTTCAGCCTGATAAGACGACTGATCTGAATAAGAGAGTCTGATGTGAGCGTATTTTGGTTTTCATCATCAAGATCAGCATCCACTACTTTATAGTGAATGCAAGGTAAGTTAACTTTTATCCCAATGCTTGATGATGGAACTTCGAAATGGGGGGGAAAGGGTCACAATTTGTGTTTAACTTGCTAATAGCTTGTGGGTAACGTTAAGTAAAGCTTTCAGTATTAGCTACTCATGTTAAACATTACACTTTGCCAGTTGTATAGTGGAGCTGGCACTATTTTGCTTCAGTCTCAAAGTTAGCTGAATGCTCATTTGCTGGTGATGACCAAAACTACATACTATGAACCATTTCTGTTTTTTTGACCCCCGCTACATGATGCTCTTGGTTTGCTTTGGATTCATTATGAACAGAGAGCACCATCTAATGTGGTCATAAAATATGGCAAATTGAAATCCATTAAGTTGTATCCTTGTCAACTTTTTCACCCCAATGAGTTTTGCATCCTTTCTTTGCATTCACCATTTTCCTTCTGCTACCACGTCTACAGTGTACCATATACATGCATGTGTGTGTGTATACATTGTTTGTTCATTTATCTGTTTGTTTTTCTTCCTAAGACATAATTTTTTATGTCAGAATTGTCAGTAAATTCGACTGATAAGAATAAATTCAAATATCTCCTAGAAGCAGTTTCTCCCAAGGTCAATTAGAGGATGCTGAGCCTTATCTGCAGATCAGAAACCAAATTCATTGCTCTGACAGCTGTTTCTCCACACTCTCCTTCTCTCCAGGAAAATACGTGGGAAGTCGTCCCATTAAGCTGAGGAAGAGCATGTGGAAGGATAGGAATCTGGAGGTGGTGCGAAAGAAACAGAAAGAGAAGAAGAAACTTGGGCTCAGATAGGCTTGTTTCCTGCAGTGATTGGGCTCTCTGCGTGCGTGTGTGTAACTTCATTTCTCGGTTGCAGGACCAGACCTGTATCAAGTTGTTGAAAATATCCCTTCACTGACCTAATGTTACTTTTGTCATCTTTGACTATAGATATTAAATTCCTTTAGGATCTCCTTTGTAAAGTCATTGTGAATTTGTTCATTGATCTTCCCCTACATTGAATGAATACATTTTATGTAATCTTGACTTTTTTATCTCTATGAATAAGGCTTCCCCCCACATTTCAAAACTTCAGTCATATAATAATGATTTCTGTTTGTTCCCATTTAAAGCTTATTTTTGCATTCATTTGCCCTGTAATTATTTTCAGTATGAAGAAAGCTTGGAAACGTTTTGCTTTAGATGAGATTGGTTGCATTACCTGTTGTTAAAACGTGAAAGAAGTTACTCTTTTAAAGATCCATAGACATTGAATACTTGGCAAAATTAATAAGTCTTTTTGTTTTGCTATTTTGCATTTGACGTTGATAGAAAGACCCCAAAAACAAGTCAATAAAACTGAATGTTTTTGATATCGTTCTTAAGAATTATTCCAAGAGTGCTTCATTTACACATAAATACTCTGAAACCCGTTAAATCCAAGATACTCATTGCATTATTATTTTAATTTGGTTTTATTGTGTATGCAGGTCAGCTCTTCAGTCTAAAGCTAATCCATAAGCGTTTAAGTTACTTGTTGCTGATTGGAAAACTCTCACTTAATAAATACAAAAAATAGGGGGAATTTAAAACTTTGGTTATTAAGACTAACAATGATCGTAAGGAGAAAGAATCACAAAATCTTGGTTTTAAAGAGAGCTCCGACTAGTTCCCATCCTAAAAAATATAGCTTACATGAAATGTATAAGAATCGACGCTAAATGTAAAAATCAGTATCGCGTTAGTGCTAATGTTTTTGAAATGTTTGGTTGCCTATTTAAATAATCCCAAGCAAATGCTATTGTGTAAGTTTTTTGAAGGGGATTTTTCGGGGCAAGAACATTTTCCGGGTAACGATGGTGGCTGATCTCTGGTCGACACTACAAAGAGAAGTGGACACTTCTGCAGACGAAGTGGGCTGTTCACGCAACAGTTATCGGAATTAAGACGCTATGAAACGAGGGGGTTCGGGTAAGTAATTCAAAGTGTGTCATAAAATTTCAATCAGTATACGTTTCATTATTAAACTGTTCCTGTTGTAGGTCGGGATTTTTTATGTGCAGATTTCATGAACTAGTTCCTTGAGAATCCTATGTTGAATGTATTATTGACCATTAGCCCATGAGCTACGATTACCCGTATCCTAGTTCTTAATCTTTTTTTGTGTATAGTTTATAAGGGTGTGTATGTGTGTACACACACACACTTTTATTAATATATATTTACACGCATACTCAAACGCGCGAGCGCAAACGACTGAATGTATTTGCTACGTGTCATTTTGTCAACCTAATACTTGTGTATTGATGGTAGTCAGCAATAACGGCTTGTCGAAGGAAAACATAGTTTAAAATGATTTGTCATACTAAAACAGTATGACATTGCAATTTTGGTAAGAACCCGGTACTGGTTTGCTATTTAGTCATTTATCTTAACACTAACGTACGTTAATATCCTGCACATATGTTCGCCACTAGCGTTACGCTACATAAAGGGAATTGAGCAGATCTCATAATCCCCACATCCAAAGATGAATTGCTCGACATGCATTGCACTAAGAGTAACATCAGGTTCTGTACGGCATGTTATTGTCGAAGATTTTATTTTTGTTATACATTTATAATTAAACCTATTACGATGACGTAACTATCCAGATTCACGTCGGCACCCCCACAGAGGAGTGCTAAGGTGGCGGAAAGGGTGTGAGCACATTTTTCAATGGTTTTAATTAACGATGGCAATGCTATTTTCTAACTCACATGGCGGTACGACTGGAAAGTCGATGGCCGTTCAAGTTACTCATCACTGCCCAAATGAAGGGCGAACCACACTGTTTTTTTAGCTGAGCATTCCCCATAACGTTTAACGTGTCTGCTTATGGGTGTGTGTACCCAAACTATATAACCAAACCGGTACCTGTAAGTGGAGAAATCGGTCAGGGTTTACTGAGCATCTAGGTGGAAACTGAGCACACAGCCCTCCCCGTCTCATCTTTCTCCTCCCTCCCTCTGTCCCTCCCTTCGTCTTCCTAGGGTCTACAGACCAGTTCCCGTTGTTCCGATCTTGTCTTGGACTAATCTCGTTTTTATATCCAGTCATATGGTGTCGAATGCCGCCAGCATGTGAGAATAAAGGATACGTCGGTAGTTTATCGAAACACTGAACTCTGACGGCGGACCAGATCATTTGATAACAAGAAATATACCGTGAAAATACTTAAAATAATAGCTTGGATTTGAAAACGGGGGGCTCGACGATCCCCATCTCACCCCTGCAAACTGGATATCGGAATGGTGGTGAGTTTACAAAAAATGTTTCCCCCCTTTTGAAACCATATTGTGACATGAAAGGAGAGAAAAACGGGAAATGCAAAATAAGGGTTTTGCTTAACTCTTTGTGGTTGAAGCCGATGATATGCTAGCCAGGCAGACAAACTACGCGTAGATGCGGGTGTTGCTATTAGTTACAGGCGTTACTGGGCGAGGATCCTCCGTGCGTTTCATGAAAAATCGAAGAAACGCCGTAACAATTCCTCGATT
>JAODUD010010024.1:0-13969 GCA_026784285.1 Stomatorhinus walkeri
AAAGATCTTATCCCAACATTACCCCCGTCCTGCCCCGATCGTCTGCTCTTTCCATGTGCCACGCCTCCTCGTTAACCGTGTGTGTGTGTGTGTGTGTGTGTGTGTGTGTCTATGTATGTATGTATTGGTAGTGTCTTTGTGAATACGTAGACCTGTGTTATGGTTTACAATGTTAGGTTAGATGTTCTGGTTATTCTATGTATCTGTTACATGTTGTGTCATTTTAGTATGATGTTGTTTTTTTCAGCTTCCTGCCCAGGAACCACAGATGTAAATTAGCTGTATAGCTAACCCTGGTGTAGGATTTGTTCTGTATATGAGCCCTGTTAAATAGACCAATAAACAAACAAACAGCAGGGTTTTAGCTTCCAGCAAGGCTCCATGTGTGTGGAGATTGCATGTCCTCCCCGTGTTGTGGGATGTCCTCCCATGTGTGTGGAGTTTGCATGTCCTCCCCGTGTTGTGGGATCCCCCCCAACTTCAATAACATGCCGAGGTTAATTGGAGTTACCGAATTGTCTGTAGGCATGTGAGTGAATGATGCGTCTTGATGCCTCATCCTGGGTTGTTACCTGCCTTGACCCCTCAGATCCTGAATAGGAAAGGAAGTTACAGAAGATGGATGGATTTTTAAATCCTGTTTTAATCCTGGTTCTGCTGGGACAAGGTTGCACTGCGAGGTAGAGGCTGCTTCCAGGCTCGGAGATTCTCAAGACCAAGGTGAAGCAGGAGACACTGTCAATAACCAAAAACCAACCAGGTAGAGGGCGGAAGCAACATGGGAAACGTTAAGTGGTGTGAAGTGCACCGCTAGGACAGTGCTAGCTAATGCTACTTCTATGCAAAGCTATTTGCAGCACCATCGTAGCTCTTTGCTTAAATCCACTGCACAAATGTTTTATGTTTATTTATATTGTTTATTTATATTCTATTTCATGTTCAATTTAGAAGTCAAATAGGAGAAAAACCTCTCATTTGAGTTTGTGGTGAAACATTTTATGGTTCTACATATTTGTTCTGTTCTTTACTGCATGTGATAAAGGTGATTAACACATTTCACCACACATCTGCATTATTTAGCATTTTTGTCTTTCAAATTAATCAAATTAAAGGCTGCTTTCCATTAATACATTTCCTCTTTGACGTTTTCCTTAAAATGTTAAAATACGGTCTCGTCTTGTTCTCGTGGGCCGAGTATATCGTCACGCCCCTACCCTCCACCCATGCCATCTTGCCCTCCGTGACACACAGACAAGGTTTTGATCTTCGCTCAAGGTTCTACTGAGGCTTGGCTCAAGCAGAGGTCTATCGCCCTGAGCCATATGCTGCTCTCCATGCGTGTGTTGCCTCAGGAAACAGAATACATCTCTTCTGCCTTCTACAGACCAGACTTCGGTCCTCTACTGCTCAGCAGCTCTGCCTGCGGTCTGACATAGTCGTGCTATGAATTTAATATTCAAGCTTTGTGCTGAACATCCTGCTGTTTGGAAGATAGAATGACTTTGTGGGTCAGTAAAGTTATTGGTTTGCATTCCCAAAAACAACAGCAAACAAAACACTGGTATATAGTGGCAATAGCTGCCTTTCACCATTATTTGGAAGATGATCGCCTCCTTCAGGAAAAAGCTCTGCTACAGGTGTCACGTCTTGTCACTGGGGCCATGTTGAGTTTCTATGCTGACGAGGCCAACAAACTGGTCATAATCATCTGGACGTCTACTGAGCACAAAATGGGCAAAGTAATACGCAGGGAGACCTACCTGCGTCTTGTCATATGCAGCAATTCATTTTGCACATCATATGGAACTGCTCAGTGTAGCACTTTTTGGTGGATTGTGTGCCCACATTCCAGAAGGCAACGCTAAGTATAGCGCCCCCTTTCTTCCACACCAAAGCCTGCCATTTTCTCACAAGGCACATTAGTTAAAAGCAAACCGGATAAAGGCAGAGAATTCTCCAGAACAGTAGCAACAAGCCAAACCTACATAGTTTTCCAGCAGTAGGAATAATTTCAGATGTAAAGAACAGAAGTGGTGGGTGGAGTAAATTTAGAATGTCGTATAATGACAGAGTACAAAATATGGGATTGTTTAGTTATATGGAATTTGTTGTCAATTTATAATCAGCTGTATTTTATTGCAAATCAATTGTACAAACAAAAAAATACAAATGTGATCAATTTGCTTATTGTGGGTTTGCTCGAGGTTCTGCAATCACTCCTTGCACAGATATGTCAGGTGGAGTGCGTGAAACACAGTGTTCATCCCACATGTGGTCTTGCGGTCAGCAGTTGATAAGAGGAACAATGGCACCAATTTCAGTAATAACACCTCAGGCCCCACACCACTACCTGACTGAAAAAGCCCCACTTCCAGATGTCAAAGGAAGCTGCTTTAAAATCACAATTCGCTTTTTTTCCCTGTTAAAGACAGGAATTGATTTGGCAGCTCTTTGCAAATGATCTCTCTGTCAGGGCCAAAGCTTCGCAACACACACTGACAAAGAGCGGACATCACTGAGGAAGAGGTAGAGTACGACAGCTTTAATGGTGTCACGCGGGAATGCTCCCACTGGTGAACCTTGAAACTAGGTGTTCCTAGAGGATGCTACTTAAGTTACACAGAATAGCATTGCTGATGTTAAGCAAAATCTTAATTGTTTCTTATATTGTTCAGTCTGCCTTAGACTTCCTGAGCTTCTGAGTGAATGTGTAACAGTAAGCATTAGAGCTTCATTACGGAGATATGAGCATTTGATACAAAGGTCTCTCCTATACCAACATTTCATTAAGAAAAATACATCTGAATAATCTTTTGTACAACCAAAAAAAACCTGCATATTCAAGAGTTTTAATATTATTAATATGTATATATATATATATTTCTTTCTGAATTAGAAACTATTTCTTTAAATGGTGATGAATTTCCATTGGGGTAATGACCATTCCCCTCCAATCACTGAAATACAATATTTTCACATACAATACAGAGTCAAATTAATTTGACAAATTTAAAATAAATGTTCCATAGATACAAAGGTTTGAACTATCATTTCACCTCAGACCTGCCTGGGAAATCACCCCAGGAAATCGTAAAGCCATTCTAATAAGTGCAAACAATCTCATACACACACAAACATTCACACACTATATTATAATTAGTGTGTGCAGAGTCGCATCCAGCTTTTAGATTGACAGGTTGAAGCTAGATGGAAATGACGTAATGTCAATGGCCCAAGAGCATCTAGATTTTGTTCCTCTGTTATGTAAAAGAAAAACAGCAAACCAAAAGATATCAGTGCAAAAATACTCAACTCTGAGGTCCTAAATTCATTGAGAAATGGTTCAAACCATTAAGGTTTACATATGGAAGCAAACAGTTCTTCAGTCTCCCTTTACTAAGCAGGTTCAATAAGACTATACCTCGTTCAGACACTGTAAAAAGGAAAAGAAAGAGACTGGGGAGAGATGTCAGCGGGGAGCAGAGAAGCGTGAATGGACAGGGGGCTCCCTCCCCACCCCCTGCCGCCCAGTCCATTACAGCCACTGCATACTATTGCACTTCACCATTCCAGTATTTTGTTTATAGATCATATCTGTTAGAAACACCCGACAAAACAAAGGAGGGGAAAATGGGGAGAATAACAGGAAGCTGTGCAGTGCTGAAGGTGAAGAGCAAGCTCTGGTGAGGTGGGAAAATTAGGTTTCTTAGCAGCAAAAGAAAAGAAAGGAAAAAGGAAAAAACCTATGATGGCTATACTACCGTCCCACTGGGAGAGCTGGCCTGGTTTTGGGGTGACAATGAGCCCTGGAGGGGAAAAAGGAAAAAGAAAAAAAAGCACAGATGCGTTTCAGTCCTTATAAACGAGCACAATCATTCAGCTGGCCGCCCCTCTCTGTGAGCGGCAACTGTGAGAACGCTGGCGGGTCCGCACCAGCAGGGGGCCCTCTGCCAACATGTATGAATGCATGTCATGTCACAGAAAAGTCCAAGAATGAGACGTGCGCCACCTAGTGGTGCAGAAGCTTCACTGAGCAGGGGGACATCCAGACCAGAAAACGCTTTCAAGAAAATCCAGACAACATACATCTCGAGCAAGCCACGATGCCGATTGAGAACTATCGGGCGTGACTGTAGATATTCTGCATAGAATGTTACAAAATGGGTCCAACGGAGTGGCTTATATTAAACTAAAAGAGGACCAAAATAAAAAGACTAAAACCAGTTTAAATTTCAAATGGGAAAACTTACCCCTTTACCCGGCCGTGCCCAGGTGCAAATAAAGCCCTCTTGGCACGCTGTGACTAGACAGTCCTCCAGAAATATCAAGACCGTGAGTCTTTCGTGTGCGATCTTTTTACAGATAAGGGGCTCTAAGAGGGGCACGTCCTCCATGCAGGGACACAGTGTGGTGCCCAGGGTCTTGGCAGGGTCCGCTTTGGTTTTGGGCAGCAGGTTGAGCTTGTCGCTGCTCTTGCTGCTGATGTGTCCCATGCTGTGGTTGCGCTTGTGCTCCTTGTCATGGTGCCGCTCCTTGCGCTCGTGCAGCGACAGCGTGGCGAACTTGCCGACTCCCGAGGCCACGGCGCCGTCGGCCGGCACGCTGCCCTGGCTGCCCGCTGCATTTGCTGCAGAGTGCGGCAGGCTGTTGGAGCGTGGTAACGGTGCTGGGAGCGAGTTGCCTGGGAGAGTCACCCCGTTGTTGCCATTGGTGCCTGGGTTGGTGCTGATGAGGGCGTTTGGCGCACCTACACGCGGGCTGCTGCCGCCCATGACGTTGGTGTGCGTCCTGGTCCGCGACAGTGGAAGGTGAGGGAACAGGATGTCCTCCGTCAGGTCCCACAAGCATAGCTGAGTGTCCTGGCCTACGGAGCCGAACCGGTATGTCACACTGACGGGCCTGCTGTCTGTAGAGTTCCGCTTGGAGAGCCGCGACTGCGTGCTGTTGGCCCGATCTCGGCCAAAGTGGATCTGGTCCTGGATGTCTTCGTCGCTGCCGCTGAACTCCATAGGCTCGCCCTCCTCTATGCTGGTGGTGTAGTGGTCAAACGACACCACGCTGACCCAGGACTTGTGGCCGTGGCCCCTGGCGATGACTCTGCAGTCGGCAAACGACCAGACGGTGACCAGGTCGTCCTCCCCCCCCGCCACGATGTACTTGCCGTCGGGACTCCAGCACACGCACAGCAGGCCCCCGAAGTAGCTCTTCATGGTGCCGTGCAGCTCGACGGCGTCGAAACTGAAGACGCGCAGGAAGCCGTCCTGGCTCACGCAGGCCAGGAACTTGCCGTCGGGCGAGAAGGCGAACTCGTTCAGCGCGCCCTCGCCCACCGTCCAGCGCAGCAGCGGGTTGCGCGTCGACTTGCTCTTGCAGGTGTGCACGGCGTAGCCGTCGCCCTGCTTCAGCAGCTGGTAGTGTGGAGCCGCCGTTCCGCAGGCGTGCTCCACGTTGTAGAGGTACATGCTGCCGCTGGAGTGCGCCACCAGGAAGAGATTCTCCGAGGCCGGCAGCCACCTCACGCACGTCACCCGGGACTTATCGATCAGCCTCTGTCAAGCAGGAGCAGACAGAAAGGCCGTGACGATCATGCCATGAGCCGACATCACGACACACCTCTGAGCTTCACCACCACATTATGAATCAAAGAAACGAAGCTCTTATCAAAAGCATGCTGCTATTTTTATTTATCCAGTTTTTTGCCATAAATTTAGCTACCAGTTCACCATTCTTTGAGGACTGCTTCCATGACTGTTTACATTAGAAGGCAGTTGATGTTTGGTCATCCACTACACATCCAGGGCCAACCAATCACGTTATCCCACAATAAACAAAAGAGCTCCATGCAGGGGAGCTCGGTAGAGATAAGAGGCGCACAGCTGCACCCGCTAACAGCCTGTAATTCCCAGGCACTCCGGGGACCAGAGGTGTTCTTTGTATGCTAGTTGCAATAACAGGCCAAAATGCTAATTTATTTGACAGCTCATGAACTCTAGGTACCAAGCAGCAAACGATACAGTTCACACTTAAACCAGAGAGCTAAGCTTCCTTCAGGAGAAGGTGACTGCCAGTTGTGACCAATGCATTTTTAGCTCGTCTTGTCTCTTGAACTCTAGCTACCTCTGTCTTTTCACTACTGTGCACTCTCACTGTAATCTACAATTCAGCTAATATTAACCAGTAACTCTGGGCATTGAGTTGTAGTAACTGACATGAATCCAGTATAGTTGAAGGTTTTTTTTCAGAAGATTTATTTCTCAGAAATAAAATCAACATTTTCACTTTAAGTTTATTTTCTTGTGGGATCATGGGAAGCAAACTAACATTGTGTAAAATAAGGACAAACTGAAGTAAACAGCACTGAAAAAAATTGTGCTGGACTAAGGTTAAATTCTAAGTGCTACATAAGTGCGTTAAACCCCACGATGACACAGAGAGAAGCTCCACGCACATAAATCCATGGTGGAGACTCGAACCCTGGACCCAGAGGTGTGAGAGAACAGTGCTAACCACTGTGCTGCCCCCAATAAATTTACATTTTAAAAATAATATTAATTAGTGCTGATGGACTGACAAAGACCGAGGTTCAGATCGTGTTCACTGATCTACACTCACTTCCTCGTTGAACAGCTTGCTGGTCTCCTTCTTGATGGGGTCGATGAGCTGCACCTGGCCGGCCGTGAAGCCCACCAGCAGAGAGACACTCTCGGCCGTCGCGCTCAGGTGGTTGAAGTCATGACACGTCGGCTGTGTTCCCTTGTATATCCTCTTGTCTATCGGTTTGCTCAGATCGGCCGCCTGCACACAGCCAAGTGAAAAAATGAAGGGAACCGCGAAGATGGGTGAGAGAAACACAGACGGACAGGAACAGAGAGCAGAAAGAGGTGCAGAGAGCGTGCGAGTGGCGGGGAAGGACCATCAAAGAGAGAGAAAGGTGAGCAGCACTGCAGAGCTGGACAGGAACAGACAGCAGAAAGAGGCGCAGAGAGCGTGCGAGTGGCGGGGAAGGAGCATCAAAGAGAGCGTGCGAGTGGCGGGGAAGGAGCATCAAAGAGAGCGTGCGAGTGGCGGGGAAGGAGCATCAAAGAGAGCGTGCGAGTGGCGGGGAAGGACCATCAAAGAGAGAGAAAGGTGAGCAGCACTGCAGAGCTGGAGAATGACACAGCACTGCAACAAGAAGAAGATATCAGTGCTCTGTCAATCATGACATCTGAACAGGATCTTGTCAATTTTCTCTTTAAAGATTCTAACCAAACGTTCTTAAGGAAATACCAAGGTTGTTTATTGATCATAAAGTGTGTATACTCTGGGTAAGCATCAGTAGTTTGCAAACATTATTTTAGAAATGTTTAATGGCAGTGAAGAAGAAGAAGAAGAAGAAGATGAAACAAAAAAGACAGGACCCCACGTAACACTAGATGTCAACCCACATCTCTTGAAGGTCTATTAGCGCACTCAGATTCAGGCAGCCCAGCCTTCAACGTCCTGAAGAGGGCTCCAATTTTCTCTGGACGCTTATTTACTGCGATTGTGTCACAAATTCCCCTATTATTTTTATTTATTTATTTGTGCAAATATCCCAGGTGAGGTAGCAAATTTGTTGTTTATCTTGGTGGAATTTATCACAGTAGAGGCATCTTCATTCTGCTGCAGGCTATCACTAAAAGATACAGTATACAGGCATAAACACTCTGAGATGTATCTACTCTACTATCCAAAGGTTAACAGAGAAGTACATCAGCTTTCTAAACAAGAAATAAAATATTGTGTAAAGACATCAATGTCTATAAACACCAAATCTTACAGTGGACACTATCTCATTTATAACTAAGTCTGGATAATTAAAGTCAGTTCCTCGTCTTGCTAAAGGCCCCATCAGTAAAATCACTCTGCTGAACCTGGGATTTCAACCAGTGAACTTTGGATCACAAACAGCAATCTAACCCTCAGAAACACACAAGACCCTAAACTCCCCCAGACAAAACAGTCTAAAATAAATTCAATAAATAGACAAAAATGACTGACCGTAGTATTTCTGCTGAGTAACTGAAAATAATTAAAATAAACAGCACAAGCTATTGTAAATATGAAAAGAAAAAGTGTTTTATGGCTAATTATTTGGGAAGTTTATTTACAGTGTATTGTAACTTGTAACTAAAGTCACACACAATGTGTCTTGAACTGTGGGAAAAGACAACAAACTGCTGTTAATCTATGTATCAGGCCATTCGCAGCAAGAGAATAAACAAGAGGTGGAAGGCATATATAGGCATATACACCATATACACACGCCTGCCAGATCTTAAGGCTGCAAGCCATGTGTGTGTTTCTTGTATAACCCGAGAAGACATACAAGGTGCTCGTGCAAAACACCACAGCTGGAAAATCTATCCCCTCTTCAGCAGAATGACATCAGATCTGTATCCTGTAAAAGCCCGAGTTAAATCAATGCTTACTGAAAGGCAGAATCAGAGCAGGGGAATTCCTGCTAATAAAGTACAACCTACTATTTTATTAAACAAAATTCATTAATCATTTAGATTAGTGACTCTCAGCCCTTTCTATGGGGACCCCAGCAGCTCTATACAAGTGCTCTTTAACACCATTAACAAAACCAGTTCACTACATGTCAAGCATTCACTGAGTTATATCAAGTCTGTTGATGATAACAGCTTCAATCCTTCACAACCCACATGGGAAACAGCACCGTTGATTAAATTTGCCCATTAGTTATTTAAATGTAAATATCAGAATTACTAAAAACATGCAGAGCAGAAGCCAACAAACAGAAACACAACAAATACAGCTGTGAGCGGCAGATCCCACATACTGTTAATCAGTCTGCCTTTTATCACTATCATTACTACCACGACTGGCATTTTCCTCTGGCACATACCAGAAGCCCACTTTGAACTTCTCAACAATTTCCTCCTCTCTTTGCCTGCCCAATACAAAACCCAGGACCCCAAATTTTAATGAAATTTTCAAATTTACTATAGGATGACTAATAACTTATAATGATGAATTTATACCAAAGGCAGCAAGGATATGTTAAAAACGGTTTTATTCTGACTACTGACAAGAGCTCAAAAAAAATGAAGAGAGACCACGAGGACATTGTCACTATAAAGCTAGAACCAGAGACCAGGAAGACATTGTCACTATAAAGCTAGAACCAGAGACCAGGAAGACATTGTCACCATACAGCCGGAACCAGAGACCAGGATGACATTGTCACCATACAGCCGGAACCAGAGACCAGGATGACATTGTCACTATACAGCCAGAACCAGAGACCAGGATGACATTGTCACTATACAGCCGGAACCAGAGACCAGGAAGACATTGTCACTATACAGCCGGAACCAGAGACCAGGAAGACATTGTCACTATACAGCCGGAACCAGAGACCAGGAAGACATTGTCACTATACAGCTGGAACCAGCGTTTGGCACACAAGACACATAGTGTCATGCAATCTCAAATAAGTGAAAGATACTACAGAAATGCAGGAATACTGTAGATAAAGAGGTTTGGGGTGATCAGTCTCCAGTCCTGCACAGACAGGCCAGCTGATCTTTGCTAACAAATGCTGATCTTTGACTCACGCCCAAGACAACTTTTTCATTTTATCCACAGCAACTTAAAATTTCACATTTTATCAGCTAAATATTTTACTGGGGCAATTCAACTTAAGTACCTTCAGCAGCAAAGAACCTTCTTGGACTTAATTAAACGCTTGGTGATGCAAACCCATGCCCTTAATCACCACTCTGCAACTATCGTGGCTCAATAACCCAGGAACATGTACAGTACTTAACAATGGCTGTGCAAAACATCCTGGTTCTATGAGAAAACTGAAGAAGCTGCCAAGCTCTTCCAATGCTGAAAGCCTGCATGTTTGGTTATTCTCACCAGGCAGAACTGCAGTTGGCTATTTGCGGAAGAGGTGCTTCACTGTCACTAACCTGCTAGATGCAGGCAGATACTTTAAGCAAAAGGAAAATAACATACAGAGTAAAAGTGTTTTGAATTAAATAGTGACATATGGCATTCAACCTGAACAATTACTTTTAATTGTCTTTGTTGTAAGATACCTTTGAACTAGATTTGATCTGGCTACATTGTATTAGTCAAATACATTTAAACTTATGTGTCCTACAGATATCGCTGTGTGACAACAGCACTGCTGACTGGCCTGGGGAGTGTTCCACGAAGCAGGATTTCTCGGTTAGCTGGGTTTAACGTTTAACTTAGCCAGAAGTCATGATTGTCGAATACAAATGCTCCTTACCTAAACTCTAATTGGACAATCATGAGTTCTAGCTAACTTAAACCCAGAAACCCTGCTTCGTGAAACACCCCCCTGCTGTCCAGCTGCTGACATGGATAATAAAACTACAAACACCATGCCACTTTCACAAGACTGACTCCTGTTGACTTCAGGAACTAACACACCATGACTGTGGCACCGTGTTCGGTCATTGCACCATTCACGCTAATCCGATATATCCGTCTGCATGTAGTCGTCCAAGCATAACACGTGTTTAATAACGTCGTATCAATAAAAAAAAACGTGCGATATGTACGCCCTGCTGTTTCCTGCGCTCCAAGAAGGAGACCAAGCAGAGCAAGAAGCAGCGGCACACAGGTGAGCGTGTGCGAGGGAGTCAGACACTGGCCGCTTACATGGCAGCGCGACCCCCGCTCACGCCTGCAGCCATGAGGATGCTCAGCGCACACACCCCCTCCCATTCGCAGGGGCTTTCCGGCGCGGCGCCAGTCCGGCTGTCCCGATACACACCGCGACAACTGGGTCCCGGGGACGCGCGGATTACACCGACATAGTGAACCTGCGACTCAGTCACTGAGTGGCGTCATCCAGTCGCCGATAAGCCCTGCAGGGTACAGGTGCTCTCCGGTTCCAAGCTCTGCGGTTATTCTCGGGACACCTTACACCTCGACAAGACACCACTCCGTTTACCTTTCTGACGCCTTTGTAGATATAAAAGTACAGCTCCCGGCCCACATTGAAACAGATTCTGTCGCCGTTGCCTGACTGGTCGTTGACGTTGACGAATGAGACCTTGACCGGGTTAGAGCCCTGGGAATTAAAAGGCACCCTATTGGGACGGCTATATTCGGAGTGAGTGAGGAGTTTATAGACGCCTTCCCGAGTGGTGAACTGAGTTTTGATTTCGTTCATCTCCTTCCCTCCTCCCTCCGCCGCCATCTTGGAAATTAGCATTCATCCTTCCCCGAGCCCGGATCTCGCTCACCGCGCATGCGTATTCCCAGAAGCTCGCCGCTATCCAGTCAGCTGATTGTTGGAGTTCAAGTGTAAGCGCAACTTTCCCCAAGTCCACATATTACCAGTAGTGACCAGCGTTCTAAAACTATGTATTATTATTACTAGGGGTCCAAGCACGTAATGCTGGAACCCTATTGTTTTTATATTATCTATCTATCGATCTATTAATTATTATTATTATTATTATTATTATTATTATGAAAGGGTAGGTAGATCCCACTGTTCTTGCCAAGTTTTACATTCACAGCTGAAGAATTTTTAGAATTACTCCTAGTTTAACAGCTTTTGAAAATTACTTTAGACTATTTAGAGAAAATGAGAGATGTGCAAAATTGATTTTTTTCCGGAATGTATTTTCTTTTTTCATGTTTTGTGTTGCGGTCGCTGTTTGCTTGTTGCAGTAGAACATGTTTAATGTTAAATTGCTGTGTTTGTTCGATCAGCTTCAGTTAAAAAAAGATCCCACTTTTCTACGGCTAAATAAAAATGAACCACGTCAACCATCAGAGGGCGCCATAATATATAAATTTAAACGCGTTTTGCACAATACCTAGGCAACCGTGAGTCGTACATTCAAAACTTTATATACGCTTGTTATGATTTTTCCTGCTATTTTACGAAATTTGCAGAACCTACGTTTTCACTCAGAGACTAGTGATAGGTGTCAGTGGAGTCTTTGGCCCAAGTATTTCATGATTTCTTTTGCACATTTCTTTATTTCGACCTCATTTGCTAGCTATTATAAATTGTTTTCCGTGTGAATGTACTGTACACGTGTTTCACATTTGTGGCTCTGACGCCTACACCGTGCAAATATTAATTAAATTTGATGGGTGGGTACAGACTGAGGGCTTCTTGTGACTTGCAAAACATGGCGCGTTTCAACCAAAAGAGGGCAAGATTCAAGAGGTTTATTCGGCACATACAGCACAACATGCATTGGAATGTGTCTCTGACTGACCCTATTTGGCTGTGCAAAAATAGAAGAAAAATGGTAAAAAAAAAAAAGTAAAGTAGGAGAAAAAAAAACAAACAAAAACAAAATTACAGTTTAAACCGGAACCGTCTGCCTGAGTTCAGCCTGCGGAACAGACAGTTTGCGGGGTGTAAGGAGTCATTAATTAAGACGCGCTTTGGTTAATATAAAATATTCAAAATGTGTATGCCTTCCACTTCTGTGAATTAAGACACTTCCAATGGTATGCAATATGTTTATATGGTCTTCAGTTTTTCCCAAGTACACGAAATATGGTAGACTTGCTTTTGTGACATAGTTGGTGCTTTAACTAATAGAAACAAAATTCGTGTAACATGTCTTTATAAATATATATTCAAATATATTATGATTTTCTCATTTTTTATGCTGTAAGCTTGGCTTCGTTTCTTCAGCCTTTCGGTGCTATTTATGAGACATGCTCAAACTTACCAAATCAACCATAATTTGAATGTGCCAAATGTAGTTAAAGCCGGACAATGTTTTTATATTTCTGAAAGTTTCGCTTGAAATACTATTAAACTATCATCTGGTAGGCTTGAATGCCCCCTAGTGGTTGTTAAATATTGGTGCAAGTTAAACTCTTATAAGACATTATTATGTATTATCGTTGTCATTCTACAAACCAACATCGATAATATGTGCCGCAGCTCTCAGTTACAAGACGAGGAGTGCCAGCAAGAGCATTCTGTATGACAGGGATATTTATCAAAAATGTATTGTGGGAGTAATACAGGGTGGGCCATTTATATGGATACACCTTAATAATCCAACACAATGGGCAGCGCATTGAACACATTTACAAGTGGTCAGAAACTTGTAAATAACTCATGAAAGAATAAAGTTACCTTAAAACCAAGCACACCATTGTTTTTCTTGTGAAATTCCCAATAAGTTTGATGTGTCACTTGACCCTCTTCCTATTGAAAAAACAAAAGTTGGATTCGAAATGGGCGACTTCAAAATTGCCGCCATGGTCACCATCCATCTTGAAAAGTTTCCCCCCTCACACATACTAATGTGCCACAAACAGGAAGTTAATATCACCAAGAATTCCCATTTTATTAAGTTGTATCCATATAAATGGCCCACCCTGTATATGAATAACATGTTTAATTAATATGACTGAAAAAATAATAATTACAACAATGACTGAAATAGCATGCAGGCAGAAAATTCAATGGGAGGCAGCAATAAATATGATAACCGTTGCAGCAATGGATAGGAGAATTTGATTTTATTTTGATCTGTCTGTGCTGCTCCGAAGCTACTCAATAAACAATAGTTGCAATGGAAAGCTCTGAGGACGGTCTATTAAAAGTATGGCTCTGGACTGGAGATTTCCTAGTACTGCTCACCAGATATTAAGGGACAACAAGACAATTCTGTGCGGCAAGTCTCATATTTCCTTATGAATTCAGTTAAGGAGCGTCAGAAACATATTGAACGTGGGGGGGAAATTTTAATGAATTAGATGCTATTTTCTGCATTCTGGTGTATTTTTTAACAGGTTGTTAAACACCTAATTTTGGAATGGATTCTTCCGCGAAGCAATAGAAGCAGCGCGTGGGGGGGGGGGGGGTCCAAACGAATAATTATGAAATGTGAGGGATACCCGTTCCCCTCAGATTTAATGGCGGCGGCGCCCTTGATTCAGTTTGCTGCCA
>JAODUD010010025.1:0-13961 GCA_026784285.1 Stomatorhinus walkeri
CTGTGACATTGTGCCTCTAATAACTACTCGCTGCTTCCTATCAGTTAACCAGTTTTCGATCCAAGCTGCTACAGATCAGATTGAGATTGAGTGTATCATTACTTCCCTACAACAGATCAACAAAAAATTTTGAAAAGACACTGAATATAAAAGTAGACTGAATGTAATCACTGTCATTACACCTGTCATGAAGCTCCAATATGGGGTAACTTCTGTGGAGACCCTTAATAAAAACAATAGAAAGTAAGATGGGAATCATTTGGCATCGGAAAGAGCGGGAAAATACAAATGATAATGGATGAAAAGTGAATAACAGACCAAAGGAAGGAAAAAGCAGCCATAACATAAGTGTGTTCCTGACTGCGTTTTATGTGTGAAAAAAACAAAAGTACTATTCATTTAGCTTTTTTTAAATTGGAGGAAGCTTTTATTACTTTGTCTTCCAGGGAAAATATGTAAATGATGCACATTGCATGTAAACAAATATTACATACAAGAGTAGGCCCAACATTGTCATCAGCGGGGTTCAGTACTACTGTTAAATTTTTATCACTCAATGTACTGAAACAAGAGGAGAGTGATTAATTTTAAAAATCAATACGAGTATCGGTTATGCTTTTAGAGCAGCTGCACTTTAATCTCCTCAAGGTGACTGAGGGACCACTGGACATCCTACAGACAAGGTAGAGGTATGATCCAGGTTCAATTGGTGCTGGCGGACCAGGTACACACCAAAAGTGACCTAAAAGAAAAAAAACTCAGCTACGGTCAGTACACAATGAACAATGAAACAGCTGTAAGTAAGGTCAAAATAAATGGCCAGAACACAGCAATTATCAATCAGATGAACCAATAAAAACATGCAGCAAATAAAATATGTACTTCTGCTAGTACCTGAACTGGTTGTCAGACCTTGTTACACTTGATAGGTTATCAAAATTAGAGATCAATCGTACCAAATCTTCCATGTCTGTTGCAACATCGAATGATTTCCATCTTCAGTATTATTTCTGTCATAATACATGACATAAACTGACCCAAATGCAAAAATACCCTTTATCTGAGGTCCTTCAGACTCAGACTGCACTCCCCCTGTACTGACCTTCCCCTCGCGGCAGGCAGACAGTGACTTTAGAGGCTCCGGCATGTGGGTCCCAGTCTGCTGATCAATCCCAATCATGTGACATCTCGCGCAGAGGTCCAACACCTGGCACATCACAGAAGGAGTTGCTCTGATGAGCTACCTGCTCATTATTGTCAGAATACTGATGCGGGCTAATAGGACAACTCACCTGGAACACTAGGTCACCAATCACCACATGCTTCCAGTTATCCTCCTCAAATGGTTCTGCACCCATGATGACTAGATTAGCACGGAAACGTGCAATGAGCTGCTGTATGTCAAGGTTTTCAGCCTCAGAGGCCTGTCTGTCTCCCACAAAGAAGATATTAATTTAGATTTTATACATTCAAAAGTTGTATACATCAATCCACTTGTCTAAATTACTCAGAATGTCCACACAACATTTTAATGATAATGATAATAAATTGAACATTTACAGGATTAAAGGAAATTTTGATAACTGTTCTCTCTTCAACTGTATGTGATGATTAACATCTCAAAAATAACACCTTTATTCTATTCAAACAGAATATTATGATATTGCATTATACCTCTTGTTGATATGCTCCTTCAAGAACTTGACACTGGCCATGTTGATCATCAAATACTGTGCTTCATTTACCAGAGATAGACCAGCTACTGGCTTTGCATGGTCTAAAGAAGACAGTCACCATTCATACCTTCACATATCATGGAGTGAGTCTTCTAACCCCAATTCCCAACCTGAGATATTACTCTGCTCACAGTGAGTCAGTTGTGGCTAAGTGGCATGGAAGATGAATTGACTGCTAAAAAGGTTCTATTAAGTTGACTAATCAATTAATTTATTGATAATGTGTTAAATATAAAGTAAACAAGGAAGCAGAATGACCCATAGCAAAATCAAGACCAATTTGCAAAATCTCAGGTCAAAATTCAAAGTGGAAAAAAGAATAATATATCATGGAACATAGGCTAAAAGTACAGAAATTCTGGCTGTATAAGGTTGAAATGGGGGTGTAATGGGGGAATCTCAACCTCGCTTCATTCCTCTGATGAAGTCAGGGCTCTGCTGAATCAGACGACAGGGCTTTCCCAAAAACTCAGAGATCCAATCAGCAGCTTCATCACCACAATCGACACTCTGAACTCTGAGGAAGGGAGAGAAATATACTATATATACTACTATATAAAGTCTTGGGATGTTTCCTTAATGCAGAAAAATATTGCTAATTTAATGATTTAATAAAAATCATTGCTTTTTTCCATTTGATCACAAAAATGTCACATTAGAAACAGACAGTTGTTTTAAGTAAGACATTCTTTTCGAGTACTAATAAATTGAAACCCAAATTATTAGTTATTAAAAAGCTGTTTTGAGTTCATTGATAAGCAGTCACGCTGGGTCTTTTTTAATTAGTAACACCATTACAATGAAGTGAAACACCAAACGTTTGTTTTTAATACACCTTTGGGAGGCAATGACTACGATTGCAATTAATACCAAAATGGCAAGAACAGAACTGAATGAATCAGTTATGGTTTGTAAAATCTGACATGGAGCAATGTACTGTAATTGACATACTTTGCAAAAAATACTGTTCTTACAAAAAGTGGCAACACAACCAAATTTTTTTATCACCTGAAACATTAGTACTCCAAACGTGAATGTCTGGTTCAGCATGCATATAATAATAATACTACTACAAGCAATATTTCTTACATAGATATTATTGGTGGTTCAGTGGATACATGGTCAATTAACATTACTACATGCATTCTAATTTGGTGAATTGTGATGTGAGGTTTTGGTCTTATAGCCCACCGTTGATTACAACTGTAAATAATTTACATCAAACCCATTATCCATCTTTTGATACTACTGATTATAAATGGCTTCTTCAGAGCATTATGCATAATATGGTTTTGGCAGATTCTCCTGATTTTAATGAATAGGAAAACACGTATCCTGCCAGAAAATCAAAAACTTTTGTGCAGTTTGATTTAATTAATCTTATTGTAATGGTTTTCTTTAAACATCACAAGAACCCAATTTTAACACAAACATTCCGCTTAACTGGTGTCTATTGTGGCTGTATAGTCTTTGTATTTCATTGCTACATCAAACAACATTCCCAAAATAAAGGCATAAGCAAATGCCTATACCACAATACAGAGCTGTATAATAAATAAAACACAAAACACAAGAGTTTACAAAAGGTTATCCCCAAAGATTATTCAGATGTATAATAACAGTTTATGCCTCTAAAATACACAAATCACATAGCTGTGTAAAGTGGCCGTTCTCAAACATCATACAGTGATAATATAATGCTAAAATCACATCCAGGGTGTCCTCTGCATTGTGTCTTGTGCTTCCTGGGATAAACACTAGCCTGACTACAATTACAGCCTGACGTACATGTAATTACAAAAGATGGGTGACTGGAAGACATCGTGACATTTGTAAAATAGAGAATATAAGACACACATACCTGTCCCCACACACTTTACTCTGAAACACCTTGACACCTAGGTTCTGTTTATTACCCTCTAGTGGAATGGATAAAGGTTTCATTCCTGATAAGAAAATTAATTCAGACAATGAAAACACAGAGAAGTCATACAATTGCACAAAGTTCTGGTTAAATTTCTTACATTACATGGGAAGCTGCAGTTATCTGCAAGTATATGTTTAATGGTCAATATTTATGCATGTTTTTGTTAAATGTTTTGTGGCTTCACAAACAATCAAATAAATACATAATATGGAACTAAAAGTATAATGAGTAAGCTCTGTATTCCTTAATTCTATTATTATGTTTTTACTTCTTTTTCTCTTTTTCACTCTTCCTGTTTTCTCTATCCTTTCTTTCTCTTCCCTTTTTGAACTGGTCTGGTGTGGTGGCCCCCTGGTGCACTAGGGATGGGCCCCTAAGCTGGTCTGGTGTGGTGGCCCCCTGGTGCATTGGGATGGGTCCCTGAGCTGGACTGGTGTGGTGGCCCCCTGGTGCACTAGGGATGAGTCCCTGAACTGGTCTGGTGTGGTGGCCCCCTGGTGCACTAGGGATGAGTCCCTGAACTGGTCTGGTGTGGTGGCCCTCTGGTGCACTGGGATGGGTCCCCAAGCTGTAGTGCTTACCTCACCTCTGTTCCATCTCTTTATCCTAATGTACTGCTTTTATCTACCCCAACACAAACATGCACGTGCTCATGCACAACACATACTCAATGTCAAGGGTGAAATATAGTGTGCAACTTCAAAAGTTAACACATTCACTAGATATTTTCACATAATGGTTCTGTCATTGTATTTTTATTTGAGTTGATTATATTATTGTTATTTCTTCAGTTCACTCTTTCCATTTTGGTGTTACCTTTTCGTATGTTTTCGAACCCTAGATAAAACCTAGATAAAAAATCTTTTATTACAGGCAAATTACCAGAATCTTGAAAAAATATTTACTTCATTTATACAGTTATTCCAACATATAAAGGGAAACATTGGTCAGATTTACAAAACCAGATATCTTATATTTCTTTTATATATTTCTTTAAGTTTCAGTTAATGGTCAGATGATTAGATACTCCATAGATAGACATCATCTGGCATGAGCTTCTCATCAGCAGATTCAGTCTTTGGCTTTTACAAAGCAGATACGTCTGATTTTGCCATGGAAGTACGGCTATTCTGTGTCCTGAAATTGTGGCTTCATGCTGGTGCCACTGTCACAGAACTGGTCAAAAGCTTACAGGTAGCTCTTTGTGCTGTTGTCGCCCTGAGGTGTTGCCACAGTAACAAGGCTTACCTGTAGCGTGTAGACAAAGCTCTTTGCAGGCCCAGTCAATGCTAGGCTGGATCAGGCACAAACGAGGCTCCTGCTTCTGGCTCAAACAAACCCCATTAATGTTGACCACCATCCAGAGTCGGTCATAAAGAAGGCCGAGGGGACCTACCGCCCACTGAGTCACCTGCAACAGCACAAAACACCAGAAGTATATTCAGACCTCGTACTGCCATATTTCTGTTTCATACTGGCTAATGCACTTTGCCATATCTTCAGCCCCTCCTTCTGGAGTGAACCATGCATAGTTCCCCATACCCTGGCTGTCCATTGGTCTGCCTGCTGCGCCCTGTACTATCTCACCTGTCTCTCTGCTGTACTGTACTGTCCCTCCATCTGCTGGCCTGAGGGAGATGGGCTCCCCCTTTCAGCCTGGTTCCTCCCAAGGTTCCTTTCTCTGAGGGATTTTTCCTTGCCTCTCCTTAGAATTAGTCTCTGGGGTTTTTGGGCCTAGTACCTCCTCTCCAATTCTGTGACCAACTTCTGTCCCCAGTCTCCCCTTCATCATATCCTCACTCTTTCACTCAATCTACTGTCTCCTGTCTTCTTTATGTACCCTATCCATGCCTGAAGATTCCATTGCAACAGCTGCTTTTAGGACATCTGGAGATGCATAGCCTGTAAATTCTTTATACTCAATAGTAAATAAACCAAGTACAAAGTATAAATTGCCTGGTCCATCCATCCATCTGTCCTTTGACTGCTTGTCCTGTTCAGGGTCGGGGGAGGGGGGGGGGGGGTGTCCTGGAGCCTATCCCGAAGGCTACGGGTGCATGGCAATGGTGGTTTGAATTGTCTGTATACATTTCTTAACCATAACAAACAGGCCTTTGCATCAATGCCATTAATGTGGATGGTCCTGGGGCTGTGGTGATTTCCCCAGCAGAGGGGGCTGATGATTGCTAGTCAACTGAGAGTAAGTGTTGAGAAGGCATCTACTTTTTGTAGCACTGCAAAAGTATGTAAAATGTAATGTAATTCACGCACATAAACATGAAGACTGGAAGGCATAATGAAATCGAATGATGAGATTTGACTTGTGACTGGTACTTGGGTGGCACTGTGTGGCTCAGTGGTCTAACCCTCTGTGCCTATGAGGGTAAGGTTCCCAATTTGAGCCTCAGCAGAACAGTCACCTGTCCATGGGCCCTTGAGCAGGGACCTTCACCCCCAGCATGCTGGCTGACCCTGCGCCATGAGCCCTTAAGCTTGCTTTCACTTGAATATGTGCCCATGTGTCTCATGGAGAGAAAGATGGAATTGGCAAAAAAAATCCCCACAGAGATGAACAAAGTACCACTATTCTATTCTACTGGTTTTTATATCTATCATGATTCACAGACTTTACTAAAGTGCTACTGGAAAACAGGCTTCTACACCGACAGCGTTCACCATTCAGTGAGTACAGTAGGAGGAAACAGGCTTCTTCACAGACAACGTTCACCATTCAGTGAGTACAGTAAGAGGAAACAGGCTTCTTCACAGACAGCGTTCACCATTCAGTGAGTACAGTAAGAGGAAACAAGCTTCTTTACAGACAGTGTTCACCATTCAGTGAGCACAGTAAGAGGAAACAGGCTTCTTCACAGACAGTGTTCACCATTCAGTGAGTACAGTAAGAGGAAACAAGCTTCTTTACAGACAGTGTTCACCATTCAGTGAGCACAGTAAGAGGAAACGGGCTTGTTCACAGACAGCATTCACCGTTAGGTGAGTACAGTATGAGGAAACAAGCTTCTTTACAGACAGCGTTCACCATTCAGTGAGCACAGAAAGAGGCTTCTTCAAAGACAGTGTTCACCATTCAGTGAGTACAGTAAGAGGAAACAAGCTTCTTTACAGACAGTGTTCACCATTCAGTGAGCACAGTAAGAGGAAACAGGCTTGTTCAGAGACAGCATTCACCGTTAGGTGAGTACAGTATGAGGAAACAAGCTTCTTTACAGACAGTGTTCACCATTCAGTGAGCACAGAAAGAGGAAAGAGGCTTCTTCAAAGACAGTGTTCACCATTCAGTGAGTACAGTAAGAGGAAACAGGCTTCTTCACAGACAGTGTTCACCATTCAGTGAGTACAGTAAGAGGGATGGACACAGGGATGTATCATACCTGCATTGCAGCACATGATTTGACTGGATATAGGAAGATTTGGCTCAGGGTTCTCTCACAATTGCTTGTCCTTAGTGTGGGAGAACATGCCACAGCCGCATGGGAGAATTCTAGGCCCTCCCCTGTGCCACTGGGGCTGGGGATTTGTAGTCTTGTGGGGCTCTGGGGGTGTCGCACAGATGTAGAGCAAGTCGAAGCTGAGCGCAGCCTGTTCAGCCGGATGTAGTCCAGCCTCACCGGCTTCTGCACAAAGCAGTCCACCACAAATCGTAGAAGCTGCTGGACGTCACTGAAGGTGGACATGTAGCCAAAGGACACACGCACTGAGCCTGTAGGCCACCCGTCGATCATGTCCACATCATCACCGCACACGTGGCCTGCCTGCGCACACAGAGTACAGTACAACAGAATGGTCACATAACTGCATACGAAGGAGCAGTGCTCAAGTCTCACGATTACAGAGAATAGCCATGCAAAACAGGTTACTGTCATCACACAACTGAATACGTTAATCATGTTGAATGCGCATGGGCATGTGATCATGTGCAATGGGTAATGTCTGCAGTAGTGCATAAATATATAATCCGGCACCCATGAAAATCGCTCGCTGCTATGTTCAGGCACTTTCCCAGGAGCTGCATTTTTACTGGACTCTTCTACCGGTCTTACCTGGAGGTTAGCTTTCACCTGCTGGTCGCTCATGCCCAGGTGATGCTGACAGGCTCCTGTGTTGCAGAAGCAGCCAGTGCGCAGCTGGATATTGAAGAGGCTAGCTAGTTTCTGGACCTGCCAGGGGAAGACGGGCACTCAACAGGAAGCAGGAAATGTCGCGTACAGCATCGATCACTTTTCCAAAGTTGTCCCATTTTGTCAGTAAAATCAAATAAAACGCTGCCTACTTCTGTTAGCTGAGCTTCCCAGGTCCTGCCACAGCAATCTGCTTAGGCAAAATGACTTTATATTAAGAAAACATCATATCCCATCGTGATTACCTTAGAGTACCCCACTATATCCCCATGGGCATCCAGCAGGTTGAAGTTTAACAGGGGTCCCTGGGTGCTGGGGTCCTGGTAATCTGTGTCACAGTATAACCTGGCCACTGGCTGGCCATTGTTATGCTGAAGGCAGGACAGCATCATGTAAGTGTGGCGAGCCAGGCCAAATGTGTGTAGCTGGATCCTCTCCATTCCCCCTGAAGTCACCACACATGCAAACACACAGAAACAGAACCAATAAATAATAATAAAAATAGTAATAATGAAAATAATATTGACAATAATAATAATAATAAAATTAATTTCTATTGCACTTTTTTCATTACCAAAATCAGTTTCACAATCGAAACAAATGTACTGAAATCTCTACAATCAAAAATCTTGCTGATGAGTGTTGAGGTCTTTAATAAGTGATTCTAGGGATGATGCTTATAAATGTAGACTAGAGAACTGTTATATTAATAAGATGCATACACAACAAAGACAATCAACTATCCATAATGCATAGTTTGGTCCTGGAATTGTAGCAAATTAGACCATGCAGATCTTGAAGGTTGCTGGAACAGAAATACGACTTGAGGGATACTATTCCCATCAATAGTGAGCCTGCAGGAGCGAAAACCGGTGCT
The DNA here is from genome assembly GCA_026784285.1 of Stomatorhinus walkeri. Taxonomy (NCBI): domain Eukaryota; kingdom Metazoa; phylum Chordata; class Actinopteri; order Osteoglossiformes; family Mormyridae; genus Stomatorhinus; species Stomatorhinus walkeri. Next base: position 8,680 of record JAODUD010010025.1, read on the forward strand.
CTGGTTAGATTTTTGAATTTACAGGATCATGCAACTCTAGATCTCCTATAAGCACCTATTACAACTGAAACTAAATAGCTTCTAGGCTATGGGAGCCAGTGATCCAAAACCAGATTACAATATTACAATACTTCCTGTGCCTCTAACCCTTGGTGTACTTTATATGATTTTTTTCCCCCCAAAAATTAGGTTTTTTCAGTAGATTCTAATTTATGGGAACCAGTGATCCAAATGCAGCTGGAAACTGTAGTACTTCCTGATTTGATTCAATTCACCTAAAGATTTGTTCAACTCATTCAGTGGCACTATCTGTTTACATAAAATAAATCTGAAACACTTGTACTCCTCTTGGATTCCTCTGGAGATGGAGCAGAACCAAAAGACTGAAGGTACCTGCATGAAGAACAACCGCACGGAATGGGGGGAGAAGGAAACACGAAGTACGATAAAGCCACCAGGAGCAGAGAGCCGCTTGCGACCTCGCGCCCCCCGCCACCCCCAAACGCCATCTCTCGATCATCTCACCACCTCTCCAACAAACTTCCAGAGACTCCATTCGTAATCATGTAAACTAATTTTCATTCATTTTAATCTAATCTGTCCTGTTCATTCTTTTTAGGATCAAAGGCTTGCTGTGCAGAACAGTGTTTCCTTTAAGGGTACCAAAACTGCAGTAAAAATTTACCCTGTATCTGATGAGGTTCTCAGATATAGTGTGTGTATTGTGTTCCAGGATTGATTCAGATGAGATTCTCTGTTTCTTAATATCCTGTCAGAGATCTCTTACATGGTTCTAACCTGAATTGGTATGCTTAGACTGCCTGAGATAAGTCCGATAGCTACCTATCGGGATCTTACTCGTATGACTGTGCCTGCTTTATACATGTTTCACACTGCTTTATGCTGCAAGCCAAGTGTGCGTGTTATTTGTAAAGTTGGGAGTCTCCAGTGCCTGACACCTGCCGTGGTTAGGCACCATCTGCAATGAGATATAGTGCAGCACATTAGCTATCTGGATCTGTCGTCACATCTCGTTTTAGTAATAACTTTAAAAGATTTTAAACCATGCAAAGCGCAGGTATTAGCCACAAGTAGCGTGTGCATGCAATAAAGATGCATGCTATCTCCTTGGTTATAAGTGTAGTCACTGAAAGCCAGTGTAACCCCTTAGGGGACGGAAGCCTGGCGGCCTGCCCCAGCGGCATTTTTTTCCCGGGTTCCAGTAACTTGCCTGGGACCCCAACAAAGGAAATAACGACCCATACAGCCTCTAGTGGGCAGCCATTTTAATGATGGCACGCTGCCCCATTTAAATTGCTGAAGGGGCAGTGTGTGGCTCAGTGGGCTAAGCCTGTGTGCTTGTAATCAAAAGGTTGCTGATTCAAACCCAGCCTCAGCATGTCTGTGGGTCCTTGAGCAAGACCCTCAACCTTCAGCTGTCTGAGTGATGCTCTCCTTTGTGGACAGCTTACTCTTCAAAGGGCAAATTCAGGAAGGTATAAAGACAATTTTCCCCATGGGGGATCACTAAATCATCAATTGTTACAGCAAGAGTGTTTTTCAAAGCGTAATATGGAAAATTCTTGAATAACCAAACCAGCCAGTTGAGCATATGCTGAAAGTGAAACTTAAAGGGGCAAGTTCACCAAACCAGGAGGAGCTGAAGGTGGCTACATTAGAGGCTTGGCAGGGCATCACTAGAGAAGATACTCAGCACCTGGTGATGTGTATGAATTGCAGACTTCAAGCCGTTGTTGCATGCAAGGGATATGCAACAAAGTACCAAACATGACTGCTTTAATATACACACCATTGCTTTGTGCCAAACATTATGGTGCCCTGAAATCAGGGGTCTATGTATAGAACGTATTATTTTTACACAGTGAAACCAAATAATTGTATATTGAAGTCTGGAATGTGCACTTTAAGCATGTCTGATTTGTTTGATTTCAAATTTTAAACTGTGGAACGGAGGGATAAATCATGAAAAAAGGTGTCTTTGTCCCAAACATTGTTACTGCAATTGAAATGTGCAAAACAAGCACCCAGTACTGAATACACGAAACTGTTATGAGCAGTGATGTAATTAAGTTTACGGTGGGAAAGTTACCTAGAAAGTGCTTACATACTTGGATGAACCACAGAGAAATCCCTCTGCTAGTAGCTATATTTCAAAGAAAATGTGATGAAACACCTCAAACAAGCAAAAACAGAAAATATGATACATATCTGGAATTTGGTTTTTGGTGGGTGTGTGGGGGGGATCAGGACAAATATATCAGCCCTAAGGGGGGCATGTCAAGAGCAATGTCTCTCATCTATGGCATCATAATGAACTTCTTATTCCTTCTGCAATACAGTTTGTATTATCAGGTCTAGCTTGCCTGCAAAAAGGCTTTCACACAGCATGATTGGCCACCAGGTGTCACTGTGATGCAATGTTTCAAACATTTTGAATAGCCAACTCATTTTTGAAATCAATACTTTAACCTCTTCACATTCGCGAAGGATAGTGGAGGAATATCTCGGCGAATGTGAAAATTCACTAATAATAGGCTACTTGGGCACCCCAGACCATAACAGTCTGAACAATAATATAAACAGTCTGTTTATTACCAATTTCTAAACAAACAGTACAGTTTGTGTTTGCATGTCAAACTACCTCGTCATTTCCTATATAATATACAATCTATCTAACTTATACACCTGTTTGTATAAAGTTACTAATATACACACTTGGAGCACTACATTTTGCACTCTGGATCATTAAAAATGCAAAACTAACCGCAGGGAAACGTTTACTGTAGTTTCAGTTGTTCTGATCCCTCCAAAACCTCATTTATGTCAAATATAGGAGCAGATTACAGTGAAAAGTGGACACAATGTTTTGATAAAACACTTGAACAAAAATGACAACAAAATCCTCTCCGTTTCTTTTTTGTCATTACTGTTCTTGAAACTGATCAAACATCAAGCTGAGACTAATACAGAAGAGGCACATTAACAAGCCAACCCTATCTGTGGCCTAATAACTTGTGGGCTTTGCTCATGTCCCTTACTAAGGTATGGGTTCAGGAAATCTACATCTCATTTGTCCATTTCATTTATCGATATTCCATTTCATTTACTGATCTTCTTCATTCTTTGAAGGTGTACTATACATATTGCCCAAAATACCTTATTTTAAAGTGGCACATTTATCTTAAACTGGCCGTCATGTTCACATTGTATTCAAATGACTCAGGAAAGCAGCTCTTGTTTTCCCCAACATTGTGTATCTGCTCACCTGTGAGTCTGTGCAGGGCTTCAAAGCCATGATTTACTGCAATGATGTCCAGGAAGGATATGGTGCCATCTTCAAACCTATAAAGACCACAGTCACACAACATTACACACAAAGTAAAGGAAGGAACATTACACACAAAGAAATTTCCAAGCACATTAAAACTTTCAAGAAATATTCAATGATATTCAATTATTTTTATGCAGCTGAATTGCTAAAACGGTCACCTAAATTTGCCTTACAAAGATTTAGAAATAATAGGTAGATGTCACCTAATACAAGGGAAGGTATCAAATGAGTGACTTGAACTAGGTATCCAGGACAACACTAGTTATGTTTTTCTAAATGTAACACTTAAGTGCTTTAGTGAAACTATATTTACAGTCTATGAAACATCTTCACACTGGTAGCTGCATTCTCTTCTCCAAGTGAACAAGCTTCACAAAACATTTGAACGCATGGTAGACTGAAGAATGTGCTACCAAAAGCAACAGAAGAAACTCTGATTGATATACTGAGGAGAGTGTGCTTTGACCAAAGTGAATGAGTGCTTAGCTTTACCTGCCATCAGTGTTAAACCTTGGTACATAGTAGTCCTCTCCAGCCAGGTAGGCTGCGGCTGTTCCTCCTCCGAAATAGGTTTTCTTTAGCATACCTAAGCATTTGTTCCGGATGATCAGAGCCCCTAATCCAGTAGGGAAGCCAAACATCTTGTAGAAGGACACAGGAAGGAAGTCTGCAGGACACTCCTGTAGGTCTAGGGGTGAGCAACCCACCAAGTTGGATGCATCAAGAAGCACAAACCACTGGCCCTCCCGAGTACATGAGGGGTACAGCTCTCTTGAACGGATGCCCTTGACATGCCATAGAGGGTACTTCTTCCCAGAGTAGTTGCTCTGGGCTGGGTAGCAGAAGAGGTGTGGCACCTGGGAGTTTCCCACCTTTGGACACGTTCTTTCACCTGCCCTCCCCTCCACCTCTTCAGGCCTGATGGGTATGGATGCTACGCCGACTGGTGATGTCAGGCCACGGATGCCAACCACTGAAGTGTGATTGTCAGTCAGGTAGCAGAAAGAAGAGGCTGGAGTCCACGGGAAGCTTTCTGCTACTAGCTTGATAGCTGCTGTGCAGCCTGCAGTAAAGACTACAGTGTAGTCCTCTGGACTGGAGTTGAAGTGTTGCAGGATCCTGCAGGGACAGAGTAAGTGTACTGTCAAGCTCCTCTTCTGTGAATGCAGCGTATATGCACTGTGACTTCAGTCCTTGTGTATTTATAAGTCAGTCACCGATTATAGCTGTTTGACATGCTAGAAAATGTTCATTTCATGTCAGGTTGTGAAGCTACAGAATTCGGATATAAACTCTCAAATAATATCCCAGCCAAAGAAACCTGTAACACAGAGAAACTAGCACAGTCACAACTCACTCAGTAACTAAGCTAAGAGAACATTTAAGCTTTAATATGGAAACTTCTATTTAACCTATTGTTGCTGCAGACACTCAGCACTTCATCTTATTTCATGATGTACTTCAGCAGAGATAGGACTGTACAATTTACTTTGTTGTTAATGTTCTCTGTATGTCTGATAATATGAATCCGCAGGTCAACATGCAATCAGGCCATGTGATTCACTTGAATGTGATCCAGTGTATTCCCCTGCCTTATGCCCTGTGCTTTCTGAGACAGGCTGTAGGCTCTCTGTGACTCTGTATTGCATAAGTGGTTGGAGGGTGGGTGACTCGATAGGTCTTACATGTGTCTCGGTCACATGTGTTGTGATCTACACTCTGCAATGCAAAGTTTGGTAAATGTTGGGATATTGTTTCGCTAAAGACGTAAAGGGAACAGATATAATTAAGACACTCCACTATATTTTTAAACAAATCTGCATTTTTAAATCATGGTTTAATGGTGATTCTGCTGGCAGAGGCCATGCTGAGCAGCAGGATGCTTTCTGTTTCAAAAATTGTAAGACAGCAGGACACAAAAATAAGGAGG